>JARHVA010000540.1:3037500-3607500 GCA_037957365.1 Torreya grandis | reverse complement strand
ATTTATTTTAATAATATATAATTCCTCTATTCTTACTTAGACGTTCCTTCATCTTCACTGTCCAAGTTTAATGCAATATATAGTATCTTAATTATCCTATGATATGTACTACATTTATCTCCCCACCCCTTATTAAGGAAATATGAACTCAAATAAACCCAAATCAATATTTGGTCTTGTATAAAAATAAAGAAAATAATGTATTTAGAAATTTATACTATATTAATGAGAAATACACTAAAATAAAAATGTTGTAAATATAATTAAAAAAATAAAAATAAAACTTCTCGATAATGAAATTTAAAATATATAAATTGTCAATTACTCTTAAAAATCAACCTTTCTTTATTGAATTTTTTTAACTATATATAAATATATGTACATTTAAATTTTATCTATTCTAAATTAATTTGAAAAAACACACAAATTACATTTTATATTTCCATTTCTTAAAATTAAAACCATACATTAGAATAGAGATACATACTTTTGGGACTGGAGTTTTATTTCTAATTTAATAAGAATAATTAAAATTTTATTGAACATTTATTAATTTAGTTGAGTGGAAAATATATAAAATAAATCTCAATAGATGCTCAATTAATTATCATGTCATATAAGCTAAGTGATCAATAAAGAAATAAATGAATAATTTAAGAAGTCTCAAGATCCCTATCACCTATTTAAAAAAAAAATTAAGATTATTTTTGTATAAAAAAATTTAGAAATTTTTTTAAAACTTCAAATTTAAAATAATATAATGAATAATAAATAAAAGCAAATGAATCATAAATATTTTATCTCTTAATAAGTTTTTTTAAAGGAGGACAAATGTTCATGAAATGGGGGTGTATTCAGGCTCAGTAATGTTCTTACTGACTATCATAAAAAAATAATAATATAAACTATTTGCGTGCTCTCACGCATCATCATATCCTTAAAAAATATTTATAAAGACATTATAGAAAGGCTAAAAACTATTGGATAAATTAAATCACCTTTGATTTTGATTGGCCTAATGACTTATCTAATTTCTATTAGCTTGCTTCCTCATATATATATTTTTCTATATAATTATGCTAAACTTAGGTTATACACTAACTACCTACATAAACTAAAGTTTGGTTTAAATAATGACTTACACCAACACCTCCTTAAGTGTAATGTAGGGAGTGTGTATAAAAATTAGAGTTTGATATCTCTTATATGGTTCCTAATAATTAGGCTTGATTAGGTATCAATGTACAATGCAATCATTGAATTAAGGAGAAATTTAGAATTCCCCCTCCTAAAGACTACTTATTTCATGCCAAATAGTGAAGAATGGGAAGGCAAATGAGCTAATAGTTTAAGAGAATCGATGGTCTAAAGACTAAAAAAGGTCCACTTGTACCAAATGATGTGTATTCTTTTGGAAAGAGGAAGAGTTGAATAAATATAACATAAAAAATTTCCCAATCGAAAATAAGATAAGAGGAAAACAAAAAGAATATCTTTAAACTTGGTCCAAATTTGAAATGTGATGAAGAAGTTTTTGCAATATTATACACAAGAATTGAAAGAGCTTCTAATGAATTAGAACCAATAAAAAGAGGGCATGAACCATTCACTAAAAAAAATGCTCACATGAAGTGGAGGGTGTATCTCATCAATCCTCAATAATATAAACCCATGAGAAAATATAAATCATCATTAAAGTAAATAAAATGTGGAAGTAAAAAATATCAATATAGACACTTCTATCAATAGAGACAAAATCCTCTAAAATATTAATATAAAGGTGGTGATGGGTCTGTAATAGTAAGAGAAACATCCAATAAAAGAACATTCCTAAAAGGGGGATATGTGAAAAAGATTCTCAAGTTTGGAAGATACCCGTCCAAAGGGGGCTCTAAGAAAATAAGAGAAAGATATGATAAGAATTAATCAGCACAATAAACAAAAGGAGTGGCAAAAAATTCAAGCTCAAATAGAGTGTCCATTAAAGCATGTGTAGAATTTCCGAACATTTGTTCAATTTATTTTTAGGTAGTGAATTTCCGAACATTTGTTCAATTTATGTGTGAGATATTATGATTTCAATTCATATAGATATTTAAACAAATGTGGCCATATATTATATTATAAGAATTGATCCATTGATTATATTGGTCATAATGTGGAAGAGTAAGTACTTGTTCAAAGAGAAAAAGTTGAAGGCCCTATCTGCTTAAAAAAAAAAAAAAACTCTTATATATAATTATGATGGTGTATAATTTGTGCCATTAAATATAATTATTATATATTATTGTGTCATGTTTTGGAGTTTTAGGTATATCTTTCAACAAAATATCTCTTAGGGATTTACGTATATCTTCAAGCAATGCAAAAAACTTAAAGAAGAGAGTATTGAAAAATAAAATCAAAGATGTACATTCTTAGATTTAGGCACACATGAAGAGAAGGATAAAAAATAACCTTAGATTCAAGTGCCCCCCCCCCCCTCCCCCACAAAAATAAAATAAAATAAAATTGACATTTTAATATTTATTGGATTTACAATAATTTTCCTCTACAACTCCTTATAATGACGTTGTTTGTATAAAACCACTTAAGTATAATAGATCTGAAATCCTATAAATATAATAATTTTTTCATATATCTTTGAAATATGATAATTAATCTGAAATCCTCTGAAAAAAGCCAATTTGAAAAAATGACACTTCAAAATTTGCCTCGATTGTAGATAAAATATCATCACAAGTTATTGTACTTGTAGGGACTATGAATATCACTAGAAAAAAAATGTTATATGTGAACATTGTGACCGCCTCCATGTAAAACCCAACTCTAGTCTTTAATGAGGGTTTAAAAATGCCATGAAAATTTTGGAGGTGCCCTTATAAAAATATACCCAAGGGCATATAAGGCATAAAAAGGCCTAGATGACTTAAAAAATGGAAAAGAAGATCACTTCAGGTTGTTAATTTTGGGTGATTTGGTATCTCAATTAGCCTGGGGTAGGTGAGCCTAAGTTGGGAGTATGTCCACAAGGTTGGTTTTCCATGGAAAAAAGGTGGTATTACTAAGGGTGGGGTGTTTGGGTTGCAGAGGGAAACAATGGTTGGGATGAGAGGCATCGGATTCATATAAGTAAAAGCGAGGAAAATAAGTGGACCAAAGGGGAGGATAGAGTGGTGAAAGGATGACTTCAAGGTTGAATTGATTATGTAGGGAATGGGAGCTTGATGATGTGAAATAGGACGTGGTTTCTAATGAGTTCACCTAGAAAAGAGTTCAACAAATAAGTAAGGTAGGGTAGGGCCCTAACTAGGACATCTAACCTTGTAAATAAATATACAATTTTTAGAAATTCTTAAACCTATAAATATTTTTTAATTTTTTTATAATACTTAAAAACTTAAAAAAATGAAAAAAATTGGAGTTGAAAATTTGTACCAATTTTTTTTTATGATTTAAAAAAAAAAAATCAAAATACCTTATACAAATTATATATTTTTAAAGTTAAAAACAAATTCTAAAAATAATTTAAATAATAATAATAGATATACTTTAAAATCCCTTAAATTTGCAAAGAACATTTGACAAGCTTGTAAACCATGAAATTACCTTTAAAAATGAGTATCTATTATTATTTTTTAATTAAATTCATTTATTTATTTTTGAAAATAATTAAAAATAAGAACCTTTGAATAAAGTATATAAATTAACCCTTAGGATCCTTAAAAGAATATCAAAACTGATTTGATTTTGTGAAGACAAATGAGATTTAAAAAAAGAGAGATATATTTAAAGTTTTAATCTTAAATTTTTCTTTTTTTTTCTTATCAAAACTGATTTGATTTTGTGAAGACAAATGAGATTTAAAAAAAGAGAGATATATTTAAAGTTTTAACCTTAAATTTTTCTTTTTTTTTCTTTGTATGAATTTTAAATCCTTAATACTATTTGAAAATATATAAAAATTCCTTTGATGTCATTAAAAAAAATTAGATAAGACAACCCAAATTCATTCATACTAAAAAAATTATCAGGTAAAAGATTATACATTATAAATTTAATTGATTCAAATAAATGATTTTCGCATCATTTATTTATACACTCTTGAAGCCAATATTCCACGTGCAATCCATCATAAAGAACTACATTATGCCCATACATCTTCTTGAATTATTCGTTTATATTTTGTATATGTGACCTTTTATCTTCATATACTTCAAAGCACTTGTTCATTGAATATTTATTTAGAAGAACAAACTTAATGCACAATTAGTATCTAAGGCTATACCACACATCAAAACATTTATTAAATCATATAAAATGGTTTAGTATATATATATCCAAAACATGAAAAAAAAAATAGAGTTGTGTTTGTACCTATTTCTCACATGGACCTCTCCAATAAATTACCTGATATGCCAATCATGAGTATTCAAGCTATCCATATGTATATTTGTAGTGAAACCAACCTAAAATTTGTTGGAGTACATATTTTACTCATTAACACCCTTAAATTTTATTTTTAGCACATAAGAAAACCCCTGAAGCTTTTGCATAGCTTATGTGGCCATCTATGGACTTATGTGGCAAATATTGTTTTCTCTCTCTTTTTTGGTTGGATACATTAACTTCATATTAAAAATTATGGAATTTTATATATATTTAATGAAAGTTTTTATTATGTACATAATATAAAAAAATTATGACAAGAAGATCTTTGCAATAAAGAAGATCATAAAATATGGAGTCTCTTCATCTCGTTGTACAATATCATATTTTTTCCATTAAGTGTTCTTTAAATAAGCTACATATAATGCTCAGACTAATATATTGGTGATAACATATGTAAAGTACCTCACACTTCAATTTTAACATTAAAATTACCATTTTTCCTTTCACATAAAAGGTGTGACATTAATAATATACTACTAGATTTTGATAAATGTGGGACACTTTTAGTGTTACTTTTTCAAAAGCCAACATTACTTTTATGTCATATTTTCACAATGATGCAATTTACATCAAATTCAATTTTTTTTTCTAAAGTTTAGCTAAATAATCTTTATTTATAATTGATTTTTTAAAATCATGATGCTACCCAAATCAAAGTGTTGCATTTACATAATAAAATCGATGTAATGTGTTAATGTTTAATATTATCAAAGATTAAGAAAATTGTATTTATGCATGAGGATTTGAAAACCATACCTCTGATGCTAATTCTGACAATTTTGGGTCAGAATTTGGGTTACACTATGACATAAAAGGGTTTCCCTTTAATTTGACCCATATTTGTCATATTATTTTTAGGATATGCTAGATGGAGGGGAATGTTAGACAAATAGAAATAAAGTAAATTTCTTATCTACAAATTAGAATACATATTTGAAAATTGCATGATGGTCACAAACAAGTATGTTATTTTTCTCAAAATTATTTTTCCAATAGAATTTTATTAGATGTATTATATTTAATTGAAAAAAAGTCCATTAAATGATATTAGATTAGATATACTAAATATTAAGTTAATATAATGTTCGTGGTTCAATATATATATATTTTTAATGAGAACCTTAATATTAAATATTTCATTTTTTTAGGTTATTAGGTCACCATTTATCCTAGAAATGTTAGGTGATTTGTAAGGTTTTTAAATGTCACACCCCTCTTTATATCTATGGATATTTAAACCTAGTAATTTTTAAGACGATGAGGTAGGGAGTACTTGTATAAGAGGTAGAAAATCTGATTTGGTTTAAATATGCCTTCTACAAAGATGGAATAGACAATACAAGAATTATAATTTCAAAAGTGAGGGAGATCATAAACTCCCAGATGATTTGCAACACTTATATAAAAATACTTATAATTATAAGGCATATGGAGTTTGGCTTTTGAATAACTCACTTCCAAAAGTTAATGTGTCATTTTCTTTTTGGGGTTAATGGTATGTAATACATCCATCAAATATATATGATGAAAAATTTAAGGATTTTCATATTAATTAGTGTAAAAGTTGTCTCAAAAAGAGGAGTTAAAAATAGAGTATGCATTTTTCCATTTTTCTAGTTTAGTGTATTCATTTGAATACTATAAATGTTTGAGAGAGTACAAGTTTGGCATGTCCTCATACACAATATGTACAAATTAAACATCTATTAAATATAATTTATAGATGATGGTAAAGATGTCAAAATAATTTATAAGCATGACTACATGTATGATTGTCCCTACGTATTTGAAAATATCATTGGTTTTATAAATAGCTCTCATGGGAGATGCACTACCATTCCCAAGGATCAGTGCATGAAGTTATCAATGATTATGAAGATTATATATGCCCAAGATGTTGAAAATATATCTTATGTTAGAAGTTATAAGAGATATAGTAGTAGGGGAAGAGGTATTGGTTGATTATAGTTTTAGAAGACATGTTCTTGCTCATTTATGTGATAAATAAATCAAGCTACCTAAGTTTGTTGAAATTTAAAATAAAATAAATGATTATTGATTGTGTTTTCAATGATATGCACTAAAAAAATTAACTTTGAAGTTTTATTGTATTGTATGAAATTTTAATTTTCTCATTTAAAAGGTAGTCTTCCATAGATTGATAATAAGATACTTTTCTTTGCTTGCCATGAAATTGTAATAATCCTATTGACTTGAGATGTTTGTTACCATAACATGAAGTGGAGACATAACATGTCAATTAAATCTAATTAGTAATGAAGAATCCATTTTCTATAATAAATACAATATTGAATAAAATTACTAAAAAATTTGTAGATATTTTCAAATGAGCATTACAAGCTATAAACATAGCACTAAAAAAAAAGCACCATTGTAGTTTATTTTAATGCTTGTAATGTCAATCTATTTTTTTGAATATATTCTTTCCTATTAAACATGCTCAGCCTTGAATATTAGGGTGAATTTAGAGGTGAATTTAGGTGATGTTATGGGGTGACACTAGGTGAAGTTAGGAGGCATTTAATCCTACATTTGAAGATGAACTCCTACTTGGGTAGACAAGAATATAGAAATGATAATGCACAAGGGTGATAATCAGATCTACAATAGGTCAATAAGATGCTAAACTTAGATATAACAAATGATAAATTTATTAAATTGAGATAGGCTAAAAATAATAATTACATCTATGTTAGATATGGAAATGACAAAGAAAAAAAATACTTATTTAGTTCTGATGCTGACACAGTTCTAGATTTAGAATAGGTAGGAAACAGACTAGAAGGTGATTCTAGAATTGTCACCAAATGTTAGATTGAGTACCTCTAGAATTGCAAACATTAGAATCATCATTGGATGGTTGTATTAATGATATAATTTGAATTTAATGTAAGTATCATATAAGGAATACTTGCTGAAAAAAGATGTGACCACTTGGATGCTTCTAGGTTTGTCCTCATCTTCATTTTGGTGCATTCAGATATGGGTCATGGATGGTCACTCCTCATGAAATTATAAAAACCTTTGTTATTAATCTTCATAGCGACCTTGGGAAAAAATGGGTTAATGGACACGCGATGTTGAACTGACCCCAAATACCCTTCGATCAATAAATACTACATACATAGTTAATAATATAAAGAGGGCCTCATACTGATGTAGTTCTCTCTTATGTGTTGGCTTGTGTGTAAATCATGAAATATATTGAAATCAAGTAAAATAGTGACCTATTTTGTAACTTAAAAAATATAGCTCTTGGGATACTCCTTCAATACTTCAGGGTTTTGTATGTGTTGTTCTTATGATTGATATGGAATTATGAGTAAATAATAAACCTTTGTTTTATCGAGTGCTTGATTGAATGCTTTGATAAGTTGCCTTAGGTACTTTATAGAGTCTGCTAGGTGAGGAATGAATGAGGTTTGATCTTGTATTTATATCAATCCCTTTAGATAAATAATTTGTATTAAATTTCTTAGGCTAACCATTAAGATATGTTTCATTTACAAATTATATGACTTTAGGGAATTGTAGACTTGCATCAGAGCATACACTTGTATTAATGCACATGTTTATTTGGGACACTAGTGTCTAGAGAACATGAAAGTAAGTACAGACTCAGAACTTGTAGATGTAGAAGATAAGTAGGTTTTAAGCATTCTAGGTAGGATAGAAGGTCTAGATCATTAACATAAAACTGGTCAGACCAAGAGATAAGCCAAGGAGAACAAGATATAGTAGATGCAAGAATTTCAAAAGCATAAAAAATTTAGAATTGAGAGGAACAACCAAGGCCTAAGTTTGATAAGTATATAATACTAAGGTGTTGTATAATCCATAAATATCATCTACATTCCCCCTTTAATATACTAATTGAAATAAGAAAAAATACGTACTGGGTGTATATAACACACCTTGACTTTATTTGAATCCAACTTGAGTGCTTTGATAGTGACTAAACTACAACCAAGAACATGTTACAATATATGATTAGTGCATATAATCTGAAATTGAAAGTATTGAAAAGATTTAAATTGAAAGAGCAAGGTTTAGGAGTACACTTGTGTATCAATGGAACTACTTTGCCTATTAGTAAGTTGATTTGAAAAGATATATCATTATAAGATTATAAAACTAAGATTAGGATATATATATATATATATATATATATATATATATATATATATATATATATATATATATATATATATATATATATATATATATAGAGAGAGAGAGAGAGAGAGAGAGAGAGAGAGGCACATGCCCCCAACTTTGGAGAAAAGGTGAGTTGCCACCCGACAGTTGAGATTAGTTCAATTGTGAAACCTAATGATACTTATAACCTGGTGAGGCTTGATGATATGATCAATTCCAACTTAAAAAATTTGAAATATTGAGTTATTTAATCACCTCAATCATACCAAAAACTAAACCAACTATTGTGATAGAAATGCTTAATATACTTCGTAAAAGTCTATCTTGGGTATCAGTGCCTAAAATTCCATGAAATGGTGGTAGTACATAAAAGAGTTTTGAAAACTAAAGATGATTTATATTTTGACATAATAGGCACACATTTCATAACATATGCACTTTAGATATGTATCATGCTAAAACTATGTATAACAATGGTACCAATGTATATAATTATGCCATAACTATGAATCCAAATCATATAACTATGTGCTTTGGCCAATTAAAAAACTATATAAGTGTGGAGAACATGATTTTAAATCATACTCCCACTATATATAGAGAAATATAAAAGCTAAAATAAGTGTCAATGTAAAGGACATGTTTCTAAAACACACCCTCACTAAATATGAAAACTATTCCAAGTGTGGAGAACATGTTACCAAAACATACTCCCACTATAATTTAGAGATGTTAAATACTAAATAATTATGGATAATATAATTCCAAATCATGCCCCCATTGATATTCCCCCCTTTTAGGTGAGGGAAGAATAGAAACTAGTAGTTACCTCACCTCAAAAGGATAATATAATTGTATAATATGTGAATGTAACCATGTAGCATATAAAAGGACATGTCTAGGTAAATGTAGAATTAAATCACATATAATAATGTGATCCCATGAATGACTAAATTAAATGATAAAAATCATGTCAACATTTATATATTAATAATATAAGCTCAATAAGAAATTAAGCACACACATAAGAGCACTAAAAAACAATTTAAAATACAGTGGTCCAAGAAAAATGCAAACAAGGGGCATATTCAAATGTCACAAAATATAAGGGACATGACTTAGTCAAATGTCATATAAAATTAATAATGACATATTCCAATGTCCATACAAGTAATGACATAGTTATATTTCAAAGAAAGTAAACATAAGCATGGGCATTGTAAACAAAAGAACATTCAAATGCTTGAACAAGCAAGACAAGACACTCTATGAAGTACATAAAAGAAATCATAATCAACCATCATAAACATGTCATAGTAGCCCATGGATCAAATGTGTTAAAAAAAAGAAATATAAAGTATATAGTATATCAAGTACCCTATATAAGATATAAGCATAGATAAAGGAGATCAAGTATCTTTGTATGCATGTATCACACTCAAATAGATGCATGACACAAATGTGTATGAAGAAGTAATGGGTATGCTATTCATCAACATGGAACTAACACATAGATGTTAAGGAGCCAATAAAACACATTTATGCTAATTTTATTTTTTATTTTTTATTTTTTAATGTTTTTTATTGTTTTGGTATTTTTGGAATGTGAAAGGAAAAGACTATCCTATGGTCCCATCCAAAGGGTGTTAATAAATATCTCTTCATTATTAACCTAGTGTAATAAGCTAGTTATGCTACCAAGGAACATGTATAGGTATAATATTTATCACTTTAGTATTAGTGATGCCCTATGTATGTGTAATTGAACTTTGAGGTCATGATGTAGTAATAGAATGAATAGGGGTTCATGGAACCCATTATTGTGTGCTTTATGGTTTATTTGGAATAATAATAGTAGAAACATGTTTAAGTGTTTTGGATATCTGAATATGGTGTGTAGTATAAAATATTTCAATTTAATGAAACTTATAATTTAGTGGCAATGAATTAATCACTATATACAATGAAATCCATATGAAAATATGAAAGCTTAACTGTAATGAACATGTTGTAATGGAAATATTGGTTTTGATTATGTCATTAATTCTAAAGTATCTATATAAATACATTGAGAATTTATATGTATCTATTTAGGTACCCATATCTACTATATATGTACACTATCTCCACATATCCATCTATTTAGGACTTGGCCAACTAATGGTTACTTTGTAGGATCAGTGTGGGAGTAATCAATCCTGGTAGAGAGAACACTAGGAGAAGGACTTCTACTAGTGGTCATCTTTTGTGAAGGTCGATGGACCATGTGTTCCTCAAAAAGAGAAACATGGGATGGCTTGAACCTCCTAGATGATCCTCAAGGAAAAGTATGTGAAATAAGTCTAGATATGTTTGTCTGATATATGATAATTCCTTGATCGGTTAACTATGTAAGCTTTTTCTCAAGAGAAAAACATTCATTATATTTATGTCTATTAATACCATGGTAAGTGCAAAAATATTGTCCTTTTTCCTTTTAAATCAGTGTGATGGATAATGTGAATTATGAGGAAGTGTTATCATTCATTTATCCAATAGTGTGTGAAAATATCATGTGGTGTATTGTGGTACCAATCAAACTGAAGAGGCTATCATTTGGTAGAGGTACATGGTCTAACTATGGGAGATACTCTATAAGCATGTTCCTTTCTTTTATTCAACACCTTTATCATTTGTTATTTGACATATAATCTTTGTTTTGTAAAAGGTGTTTGAATTGGTTCATGATATTTTCTATCTTGTTTATTTGCCTTGGAAACATGATTATCACCATGCATAGTTTTCAGTGAAGAGATAGTCAACTTGGTTTAAGTATTCATAAAAGTGCATGCATATTTGTGTACATCCCAATATAAGGTATCGAATGAAGCACAGAGATTGTGTGATGTTATTTATTTGAGTGGATAAATAAGACCTCTACTAAATATAAATTTTACTTCCAAAATTTGAAAGTGTATTTAAGGAATACAAAACATACTTAAATCAAATAACAATCTTGTATAGACTCATGTTATATTTGTGTCAATGTTGGAAATATTCCAATAGTAACTTAGGTAAGGTATAATGATGAAAATTATATAGAAATACATCTTCAATTTTTTTAAAAGTTGATAAATAACCATTCAAAATACTATAAAACTAATTAAAATCCCCTTAGGTTAAGCTATAATGAAAATCCTTTAAAAGTAAGCTCCATTTTAGGCCCAATATTCAAAGGACTGTATATATTATTGCAAATGAATAGTAGAACCCCATTGACCATCAAAGGAAGATAACTTAGGAATAATAAATTTCAAAGGATAAGGATTCTCAAATACATCCTTAGTGATAGGTTTCTCCACTAATATATTATCCTAAAAAATAGCCTCATGAGAAGAAATTTGAAGCTTAAGAGTGTTGACTTACTATTGTAAATCTCCTATGGTAGTCATAATAGATAAAATATCACAAGAAGAGGTTGAAGCTTTTGTTAGCAACTGTAAGTTACCATGCACACAGAACATAGGAATGATTGAATCTTTTTCACTTTCAAGAGGAGGATCATCACAAGGCTTTATAACATTTTGTAAAGGGGTACCCATGGTTAAGAGGTAAGTATATAATATTGGATAGCATGAAGGTTGATAGAATTTTCATTACAAGGTTCCATGTGATTTAAAATCTCTTGACATTCAATAGGGGTAGAGTAAAAAACTTCACTTGTAAACATTTGCTCTTTTGTATCAAAAAGTGCAAAAGAAGGAAGAAAAGAATATTTGTTATTTCATTTGCAACATTATGAGAGGAAAGTGTTGTCACTTGGATCTTATACCCATTTGATCAATCAACCGATCTAGTGAAACAATGGGATCATCCCTAAGGTGTGGGACCTTGGATCCTTGGGATGAATCTTTGGAGAAGTCTAGTTTCCTTACTAAACTATGTGCACCTAATTTAAAATCAGCTACAAGCCTAAAACTATGCTAATAATACCTATTTACAACTAAGACTATGTGTTTTGGTCATGGAAAATGGTAAAATAAAACTAAAAGGAGGTGATTCACCTAATCTATATATCTCCTCCACTCACTTAGAATAACACAAGATAACCTATAAGAACTAAAAATTCTCATATATAATATTCAAATTGGACCTATCTTGCATAAGTGTATTGTATAGAGCTATGAAACCTAAAACAAACTAGGAGGGGTCATCATCCACCTGGTAAAAATCTAGAATGGTGAATTTACACAACTAATTCTTGCATAAGTTTAGTAATACATGGTATAAAACTATAAAAGATGGTGTTCTTGTATATAGGTGAAGGGAATTTGAACAACAATTCAAGAGAAAATAGTTTTCTACAAGTAAAGATAAAAAAAATCATGAAATATACACAAGATACAAGTACTTGAAGAAGGAATCTTTAATATTTTATTGATCTTAAGGCATTAATCCAACATTACAAGACTTAAAATAAGCAGAGTTTTATCATACCAAAGAGGAGGGATCATGAAAAAGTCATTTTCAATCCTATATATAAGAAATATAGATGAGAGAGAGTAAGAGAGCACTCAAAGACCTCATGAATGTTGTTGTTACTCAATCAATATAGCCTATAAAATATAAGAGACACATATAAAATGGGATCATTAAGCCTTAATCAATGTATTAGGCCTACTCCATGAATATCTCTCAAGAAGGTGTGCATAGTAGTGGGAGAGGAGACCTTGTTCTTTGCATTTTTTTCCTTTAGAAGGCTTGTGGATGATGGATATGGTTCTTCAAGTCTATTATATTATTGGAAAACTCTTTCCTTAATAACCTTAACTTGCCCATCTCCTCATGCATGCATGCTAGAGAGAATCTAGCTCAAGTTGACTTGGCATGACTACCATGCTTATTGAATGCTTGACTTAAAAATGGATCTCAAATGCCTATTTGGAGTATGGGTTGACTTGAGATGATTTCCTCTCCATCAAGGGAGTTACACATTTCTAGGGGTAGTTCTCAACACTTCCATAAATAGGAAAAAAATTAGTGGTTTATATTAAAAAGAATTAGAGGTTATTAGGTGAATCAGTTTCACAATGGTGGAAAATTAGGTTGGAAGCTGTATAATAACATAGGTGAACTATGAGGATTGACTACAAGATAAATTTTCTCAATTACATAATGTATGTAGATGATTGTATCATGAAATTAGATGACTTCATCTTACAGTGAGGTAACTTCATCCTATAGTCTCCTGAGTATAAGATGTGATCACCTGATTATATCCTACATTCAGGTGACCGTATTATGTAGTCATCCATTTACATGTTGCAAATGATAATCTACTTCATATAGCATGGCTATCATTTGATAGTTGGGTTATTAAATGACAATGAGGTGGTTAGATTATAGTTTTACTATCATCTACCAACATAGCTATTGAATGATAGTTCCATTACTTGAATGATATCATGAATGTAATTGTTATACAGTAACTATGTTGTCGAGTGCCAACACATATGCTAGTTCATGGATGCTATATATCAATTCACAGATGCTAAATACTTATAAATATAACTAGTTACTTCAAATTACACACTTAAACCTTGAATTTATCACTATAACCTCCTAGATTCCTGATTCATAGCAAATTAAATCACCTCCTAAACACTGCCTAGACACCACTTGTGCCATGTTGGATGCCCTAAGCTCATCCATGTCCAAAATAATGTATAGGAACCTCATGTGCCTATTAAATACTACAAATTCTAGAACAATAAGATGTGTACATAGAGTTGGTTAGAAAGTGTAATTTGGAGGGGGTTATCAAGATGCCCTAGTATGATATAAGCACCACTTTACTCACTTCTTTACTTGGGATCTATGACCGTACTGAGTCCATGTTCATAATAAAAGTATAATTATGGGTTTTGTGATTTGGGGTCAGGCCAAAAGACATCCATCACTTAACAAGGCTCCCCCTCATAAATTTTAACCCTCTGACCACCCATGCATCTCTGATAGATCAGGACAGAAGTATCTGGAGTCTCACTTTGGCCTATCAATTGAGGGTTTGTACTAGTTCATTGAATTATCATTTTTATTTATAGATAATTTTTAAAAAATAATATGTTTACTAAATATTCTTAATAGTGAACCATTTATGATCATCAATTAAAATTTCAATTCTCTCTCAACTAATATATTTGCTTTTCATATAGGTGGCTAGAATCACAAATCCAATAGGGGCCTCCTTATATAATCTATTAACAATCCTTTTCTTCTAGCCATGAGAGAATTCTTTTAAGCTAGAATTGTACTTTAAGGAATATCATCAAACATACCAATCTGGTCTATGTTGTACATCCTATGTACTTTGAGTGGCCAAAAATATTATTGGTGTTCATATTTGTCTAACAAAATTATCAATGATTTAATTTTTTTCTCTTACCATTGATAATTTTTATTTTACATGTACTAATTATATTATTTATTTGTACAATGAGGCATTTCATGAATTACAAATGGAGAAAATGAATATTCCAACTACTGTTTAACAAAAAATGCAGCTCACCTCTCTTTCAATTACAGAAAAAGAGGTAATTATGTTATTTATTTTATGTTCTATGATTATTAAAAATTTATTTAATGTTCACTATTTGATTGAAGTAATTTTGTCCTCATAGAAAAGAATTATACAACTAGATTCAAGAAGAAAAGTAGTGGTAAGAGCTCAAAAACCCCCTAAGGCCTCTCAATAATTAGATATGGATGCTAAATCATCTCCTCTTCTATTGACTAGACAAAAAAAATGTAGAGTACTATTATTCCTCTAGGCCTTCCACTTTGTCCAGTTGAACCAACATAAAGTTAGAACTGATCTCATGTTGCTAGTAATACCATTGTCTTATTTGTATTATTTATAATTTCATTATACATTGTAGACATTATGTTTGATTAGATTCATATTATTTTTGTAGCATCATTTGAATCTTCCCCCACCATCTTCCCAAATGCCTCCTTCAAGTATTCAGTTGCAACAAATATCTTCAAGGTATCCTCAACATTAAGGTATGCACCCATAATTACTTTTTTTGTAATATAATTATGAAATATTAAATTTATTCTTGTTTAGTAGTTATTTGATCTATTTTTTATTTTGTAGAGACACCTTCTCGAAGACAACATTTTCTACCACCACCACCATCCCATCAAGTTGTTACCTGGGGTAAACATTTGTCATTTCCATCACTGGCACTATCTATTTAATAACATTAGAGTTTCTAAACCTTTCTCTTAGTGATATACCTAACTCAGGGATTGTTATTTTATAACATATAGATTTTGATGATGAGTTTTTGGTGATATAGAATGGGGATCAATATATTTTTTTCAATCCCCATGATATTATTTAGGGATCATGACCTAAAAGGCTAGAGGCTGATTACAAACAACTACTAACATCTGGGTCTCTGGGGTCTAGTGTGCCCCCTCCCTAACCTAATCTTGAAATTCCTAAGGATAATGATGAGCTTACCAATTTTCTATTAGATAATTTATTGGTGGATAATACAACTGCCTATGTAAAAGAAATTATTCTTGGTGAAGTTGAGTGTTTGAGGATATGGGAGGTAAGGGATAAAGTCTTAATACAGGAAATAAATGCCTAGTTTCACAATCACTCCCAACATAATTAATTGTACAAATTGGTTGAAAATCAACTAGAAGAAATTGATGTTTTATTGAATCAAGTTGTTTCTAGAGTAGTGACTCTTAGTAATGATCACAATGATAAAGTTTTAGATATAATATTGAACATGTTTGAGAATTTAAATGCAGAGGCATAGGCATACTACAATGAATGGGTAAAAGATAAAAGCCTTGTGGTTATTACTGATGTAGAAAAGGGGAAAGTTATGATAAGTTATACTCATTTTTTGTTTGTCATTTTCATTTAATTCTTGTAATTTTTATCTAATTAATGTTCATAATTTAATTATAGTAAAAATCTAGTAATTTGAAGAATAAAGTGAAGGTACTCGAAGTGCACCTCCAAACAACACAAAAAAGTTTAAATGCAACTATGTCCTTGAAATAAAAACTTATTTTGTTGAATAAATAAAATAATACATTGAATATAATCATCAAAAAGTATGGATTGGGTCCAATTTTTTTGTTCAAGCAGAAAGATGATACAAATCCATCATTGATTTTTTTAGGAGATGTCACAAATGATGAAAAAGTATTGAAAACATTCATGATGTAACCAAGGATCTTCTCCAATTAGGAATCCTAAAAGATGATACAATCCTTAGAGAGGAAGTGCCTTTTGCAATAGTAAAACAAACAAATAATTCATATAAAACTAAAAAATAATGAATCAACGTTAGTTGTAATATTTATTTATAGTGAAAATATTGTAATATTCTAAGACAATCAGTTTAAAACTCAATATATATTGTATTTATGGCTTTTAGAAGATGCATTGGATTCTTACTTGTTAGATGGATTATAGTTAATGATATGTTAGATATTATCTTGAAAAGTAATATTTTTTTAAATTAATTTAGGTACACTATTTCTATGATATATGTTTTTAAAATGTGAGTGTTGATTTTCAATTTAATATGCAGTAAGTTTTTTTTATGACTGGGTTTTTGGGAAATTAAATTAACTTGATTGAAATGAAAATAGATAATTGTTATATTTATTAAGGGACTAGACATCTATCTACCTTTCATGTCGCTAAGTCAGTGTCATATATACTATTGGTAAAGAAATCAATTAAGCCATTCATAAATAACATAATTAAGCACATGAAGTACTGTTCAATACAAAACTACTTGATACATAATTGATTTATGAATTAAAAAGAGAAAGTATTGTTCAGTAAACAACATAAATTTATCATGATTGAATTTAGTTCAAGTATATTTTAAATACATATAAACTAAAACTTAGGTGGTTAGAACAACCTTTTTATAACACATGCTTCATCATTGATATTTGTATGTATTATGTCAGTGGATTTTTCAATATCGTAGTTATTTGTTGTATTAGTGACTCTTCTTTCAGTAAGAGAAATTAAAATTTAAATCAATATTTCATATGGAAAATCATCCACTACATAACCTAAAACATACAATATCAAACATATATCAATATTTTTATCTAATCTATTCTGAAGTTTGGATTTAACAAAATATAGTGCACTAAATACCCTTTCATCTTTGACTGACCCCAAAATTATTGTTTGGCATAATTCATATAACCAAAAATATTCACTAATTATTTATTAGAGAACACTGTTGGGATACATTTTATTCCATATCTTTGTAATATCAGTTGTTTCTATTAGTCTATTTAAGGACCAATATTGTTCAACCATTATAATTCTAAAATTCGTTGACCATTTTTCAGTAAATCCTTTTGCAAAATATCCTCAAATTTAACTCCATTAATTTCTATAGACTTACTGAAATGATTAATGAAAGTACCCATATATTTGATAAATAAATTACTTGTTATTTATTCATTTTGTAGATTATTCCAAAATATAAGATTCACCACTCCCATGGCTTCAAGTAACTCATCTCTTTGAAATCACTCTTGAATTTCTATAGATAAATTTTTAATATTACTCAATTTCATTTATGTCTTATCTATGACATTATCATATAGAACCCCTAATATAGGTACTTCTTCAAATTCTACTCTAACCACATGAGTTCATATTTGGAAAGTGTGTAGTGGTATCTCCTTTCCATTAACAACAATGCAAATATGATCATTGATACTAAATTTCAAATAATTTTTAGGGTCCTTAATATCTATTAAAATTTCTCAAATATCAAATTTTGGTCTTTTGAAACTTTCATTTGAGTAGTATAATATATCAAGAGATTGATAAACATGTTTCTTCAACCGTATGAAGTCAACAATATATATGGATCTCTTTTGTGCATATTTCCTTAAACAATGTATTTATTTCAACATGGGCAAAATACCACACAATGTTAGCAGGGTTTCAAAATCTATCAAATGGTACAAAAATAGTTTGCCTTGTCAACATCCATCTTATATTTAAACATAAAATCTATCAATAATTGATATTATTTAAATATTCTACATGCATACATGGAAATCCATCTTGTATTAACATCTTTTAAGAGTTTTTTACTATCAGTCACTCCAATCTCAAATTTCTAAAACTCTAAAAATGTTTTTGGACTACTTGACATGTATGTGTGCAAGTCATGGATAAACTCCTCCAATTTTATGACATGTTGAAATATGCCAACAATTTTATAAGTAAGATTCATTTTATGTGCCATGCAATAGATTGGAGTCATATATGGGGCAACTATTTGTTGTCTCCCAAAAATAACAGTCAGTTTTGGAACAACATTTGAATTATTTTAGTTCTACAAACCAAAATAATATCTTCCATTTTCAAAATTTGTCTTAGATATTCAGATTTCTCATTTTTAGAACTTCTCAAAAAATCTATGGACTCTGCAGGCTTGAATCTACGGACTCTGCAGGAAAATGAAAATCTACAGACTCTTGCAGGTAGTTTTTAGTCAAAAGAATTGATTTTCAACATTTGTTCATTTTTCGAGAAAGGTTCAAAGTTCAGTCGCTTCAACAGGTTCAACGTGTTCAAAGGTTCAACAGTCGGTTTAACCAAAGGAACAATTCAACGTCCAAGTTCAATCAAGTAGTTTAATGCTTTATTTCACTCATATGGTTCATTTCCTTTGTTTCAGCATCTTTTGGTTCAATCATTTGATTTGTCAGTTGGTTCAAAGCTTTCTGGTTCAACGGTTCAACAACAAGTTCATCGCTTTTTGGTTCAAACGCGCTTGGCATGCTTCATTGAACCTCTGAATTGGTTCAATCAAATGGTTCAACGTCCAAGTTCAATGAGCTTCACGACTTCTATAGGAATTTTCATTAGCAAACAATCAGCAGTAGGTTCAACGTTTAGTTCATCCTTTGGTTCAACTTTAAATAGTTCAAAGGCAGGTTCAATCAAGCGGTTCAATGCTTTCATCAGCTTTGCTTCAAAGGCTTGGCATGCTTCATTGAACCTTTGAACCGGTTCAACAAAGGTTCATCAACTAGGTTTAAAGGGATGGTTCAATGCAATAGAGAACTTTTCTGAAGGACAAGTGCTCTTGTGGAGGACACTTCATCAAACGAATATTCAAAGACTTGTTTAAAGACTTGTCCAATGCTCGCGAGAATTTCACCCAGACTTTTTGCTCAGGGAATTTCACCCAGACTTTTTGCCCAGGGAATTTCACCCAGAGAAAATGTCTGTGGGAATGTTCAAAGTGAATGGCCCGAGGAAAAGCCTGGGGGAAATTTGCGAAGGGCTAGCAAACAAAGCCGAAGGATCATTTCTCAGGGCCCAAAAGGGCAAAGTCCAATCTAGAAAAGTGCCAAGTGGAAAGATAAAAGAAGACCAAGGGATGACGCGCCCGAACACGTCAAATTCAACATAGTCAACTAGCCATTGGAAACACAGTGACGGGCATGTAAACGTCAATTTTAGAGACAGTAAAATAGCCATTGATCCTTTGATCCACAGAACAGAATACATTCACAATTTTCAAGGTCAAGACCAGTAGAAAGCGGGGAAGAAATAGAACAACAATTTAAATCCAAGACCTAATTCAATTAGCCAGACAAGGAGGAACAATGAAGATAAGATCATATTGCTAGGTGAAACATTGGAAGTTACAAACTTTCAATAAACGTGAATTATTTCCTTGCATTGATAAAATCAAATGGGTAAAGGGCCCCTAAGTTCCAGCGTGTCTCCTTAACAGATTTCAATGCAAATTGATGTATTGATTGTTCCCAAGTCCTTTTTGAAGAGGCTATATAAGGGACTTTCTTTTATTGTAATAAGGATCATCTTTTTGATAATCTGAACGAAACTCTGCCGAAATTGAGAGGCATCATTGAGACTTTATGCTCAGTCTATTTATCATATTTTGTTAATGAAAACAAGGGACTTTTTCAAACTTTGTACTATGATATCTTGTTTGTTTCATTGATTTAATAAGCAGAATTAGTAAATTTGTCAAGGTGTCAAGGAGAATCAACTGTGGAGAGACTTTGTGCCCCCATAGCTGCCTTCAGTGTGTTTGTATTTTCATTGCTGTGTAAAGAACTTTGGAAAGACTTTGAACTTTCATTGTTCTTCGTATATCACTCTTGAGTATTTCTTGCACAGACTTTGTGCTGTGTCTTGATTTGCTGGTTACCATACTTCAGTCATATTTTGCTTTTATTTCTAGGAGTATTCTCATGACTAGTTGAACAGTTCTTCTGAAAGAAGAGGAGTGTTGTTTGTCATTCTCTTGAGTTTTTCCTTTGTTTTGTATACATCATCTCTGAAGAAAGAGAGATGGATGTCTGGTCCTACCCTTGAATACTATTTTCTATTCATATATATACATAGCATATCCACAGGGAACCTCCCCTTGATGAGAGGAGAGAGAAGTCTCCTTCTGATGTGATAAACTTACACATTAGGATGACTAATCTCCTTGCTTTGGCTTATAAGACCTATTTTGTTTACCAGTATGCTAATAGAAAAAATAATCAACCAACAATTTTTGGTGACTCCACTAGGGAATTACCCATTATCCATTTATAATCTATCCATTCCATTCACCTCCACACCATAAGAAAGAACTCACAGTTTAAAGCCTCAAGCTTTAACTAAAGCAAAGTCAATTCTTTTCAAATTTTGTTTTACAAATCTGGCAAATTCAAGATATACACAAAGTCAAAGGGCCAAAGGTGTCATTGATCCTGTGTTTGAGCAAGTACATCAAAGTGATTTTGATCTATTTTCTTCACCATCTCGTCTGCAATGAACCAAGAGCTTCTCTCCTACTAAAACTAGATCTCCATTACCAGGTGAAATATCAACTTCTACTGTTGATAAAGCTTTGCCTATAATTACCCCATTGAGATTTGTTATCCCTCCTTTTTAGCACCTTATAATGGCAGTTTAAGGTCCCTGGGGTAATGCTTTTGGCCCTCTCAATCTTACTCCTCCTCTACATGAACTTCCATGCAATTCTAGGAAGAATTTCTTAAAATTCCACGGTGATGGGAAAGTTCATCCTGATGAACATATTGCAGCATTCAGTATAGCTTGTGGAGTAATTGGGGTAGAATTTGAAGATGTAGCAGTCAGGCTTTTTGTTGAAACACTACAAGGTCCTGCTACAGATTGGTTTTACCATTTACAGGCTCGATCTGTGACTGATTAGAATACTTTGAAAGATAAGTTTGAAGCCAGATTCAAACTTGAAGAAGATGCACATACACTTTTAGCTCAACTTACACAAATGAAAAAAGAGCCACATGAGCCTATGAGAGGCTTCATAGCTAAATTTGACAAGTTGAGAAATAGAATTCCTATGATTGCTAGACCTACAGATGAGAATCTTAAATACTTTTTCATTAATTCTTAGCTACTTGAAGTCAGTTTTCTCTTGAGACGTGCTGGCCAAATAGATCTCAAGGCAGCTCAACTTTTGGCCACTGAAGTAGAAGATGATCTCATATTAGCAGAAAAATAAGAAGAGATCCCAATAGAAATAGAACTTCATCATCATCTGAATTTGCATCTACAAGCACCATAGATCCAATGGTGTAGAAATTAGTGAATGAGCTCCTTGCCCTTAAAAAGCAAATGGCTCAAGGAATGTCTTCTACTCCTACATATAGAAGAACATTCCCAAATCAGTCATATCAGGGCAATGTTGCCAGAAACCAAGGACAACAAAATCGTCTTCCTCCTCCATAAGGAAAACTTACCTTGGAAGCTCCTCCAACTAATTCAGCAATGGGATATCTTGAGATAGAATCAGATTTTTCTTATCAGCCTAAATTATATCAAGAAAATGATGCTGATATCATTGAAGACAGTCAAGAAGAATCAGCTGGCGACTCCCACATTGGTTTCTTGAATTATCAGGATGAACCTGAAAGCAAAGGAGAAGCTTTAGATGGATCATATGCAGTGTTTACTAGGTCTAAGAATCAATCAGTCTGATAGGCTAATAAAGGAAAGATAGAAGAGCAATCATAGCCAGCAGTCACAATTGCCAAGCGTAGAATAGTTCTACCCTTTCAACCAAAAGATCTAGTAATCACTCAAAAGGTAAATGCATCTGTTGCTCCTTCCCCTTCTACTTCTAATTCATAAACTAGTATACCTCCCGTCTCTTCTAAAACTTAGAAAGTTGAAATACATTTCTCTATACCTAGTTCAATTCAGACATTTGACATAATTGATCATGTCAAAAAGACAAAAATACAAATGTCTAAATTTGAGTACTTGCAGTCCAATCCGGATCAACTGAATAAGTTGGTCCA
Organism: Torreya grandis; assembly: GCA_037957365.1. Classification (NCBI taxonomy): domain Eukaryota; kingdom Viridiplantae; phylum Streptophyta; class Pinopsida; order Cupressales; family Taxaceae; genus Torreya; species Torreya grandis. The sequence goes on along the minus strand of JARHVA010000540.1, from coordinate 3,584,487 downwards.
ATATGTTAAAAATCAGACCATCCCTACAGTGTAAAAGGCCAAAAAAGTGATTTTTGATTCCCCAATAAATACACCTAGTCCAAATAATCTGATTATTACTCCTCCAGCTACTTCTAGAAAAATAGAACCCTTCTATGTTTCCCTATTAATCAATAGCCACAAGCTGAGTAATTGTATAATAGATTCATGCGCATCTGACAATGTCATGCCTGCCAAAGTCACTGAATCTCTTGGTCTCACATTAACCAAGACATTTGGTAGATGTTTCTCCATGGAGAACAAACAAGTGCCATTGTTGGGGCAGATCAAAGATGCTCAATTTGCATCTGCAGCCTTTCCAGACAAGAGGATTAAAATGACTGTATTAGTGGCTAATGTTTCAGCGTCTCATGGTATTTTACTTGGATGAAATTTTTGTAAGGACGTGGGAGGAGAGCTGAACATGGATCTATCCGAGGCAAGGATCCTTGTACAAGGCGTGATGAAAATATTACTTTCTGAAAAGGAAGCAAAGTATATAGTCACCAAGACGTCAGCTCCTGAAGCTCAAATATTTTTTGAATCCGCAGGTATGGGTAATTACTTTTTATATACAGATCATGAAGAAAGACCCTCCATCTCTGATGAGGGAAAGTCTGAAGTAAAGCCAATGTATGATGAGATTTGGACTCTAGAATTTGATGGTAGTTGTTCTTCTTCTGGTTTTAGAGCTGGAATTGTTTTGATATCTCCTCAAAGAGATATGTTTCCTTCATCATATAAGTTACAGTTCAGCAACACAAATAATACAGTTGAATATGAATCACTGTTGCTAGGCATGAAGGTTGTTCAAGAAAGAGGCATCAAGTGTCTTCATGCTAAAGGGGATGCTGAATTAGTGGTCTGCCAAGTGAGAAATTCATATCAGACTAAGAATGAAATGCTGCGCCATTATCGTAATCTTGTTTGGGATCAAATTGAAAGCTTTGATGCTTTCAACATTTCTTCCATTCCAAGAGAATATAATGATAGAGCTGATGCAATTGCTATTTCAAGAACTCTTTTAGTTCCACATTCTAATTTTAAAGAAGCCAAATATACCATTGAGCTGATCTATAAGCCAAGTGTTCCTGATAATGCTGATCATTGGCAAATTTTCAATGATGATAATCAGATCATTGCCTTTTTGGAAAGAAAAGACAAATTTGAACAGTTGTATTTTGAAGGCAGCAAATCTCAGAAGTCTGAATTAATTTTTGAATCTAGTTCAGATGTAAATAAAGAGTTTATACAACTGAAAGGAAATAAAATTCCTAAAGGCCTGGTTTCTCTCGAAAAGCTATTTGACAAGCATGATAGATTCATCAAGCAACAATAGATAGATTCAAATTTCTCTTAGGGATTTGATCAAGTGAATCTGACCAATGAAGAAAATTCAAAAATGGTCAACATTGGTAAGTGTTGTACACCTGAAGAAAAATTCAAATTTACTTCTTTGCTTCGTCAATACATTGATGTCTTGGCATATTCATACAAAGATCTGAAGTCTCTCAGTCCTGATGAAATCTGTCATCATATTCCTCTCAAGGCTGATTCAATGCCTTATAAGCAAAAATCCAGACAATACAATCCAAAGATTTTAGGTACAATTATGTCTGAGATTCAGAAAATGTTAAATGCTAGAATTATTTTTTCAATCCATCATTCTACATTTGCAAATATAGTTCCTGTAAGGAAGAAAAATGGCAAAATCTGCATTTGTGTAGATTTCCAGAATCTGAACCAATCATCTCTGAAAGACAATTATCCTTTGCCAATCATGGACCAAGTGATCCAAACAGTAATAGGATCAAAAATGTTATCAATGTTGGATGGTTTCTCAGGCTACAACCAAGTTGAAGTTGCTAGAACTGATCAACACAAGACTGCATTCACCACGCCTTGGGGTACTTTTACATACAAAAGAATGCCTTTTGGATTAATAAATGCTGGTGCTACATTTCAGAGAGCTATGGATATGGATTTTAAAGATGAAATTAGAAAATTCATAGTTGTATATCTTGATAATTTAACTGTCTTTTCAAAGTGCTGATCTAATCATATGCACCACTTGCAACAAGTGTTGGAGCGCTGCTGGGAAAATGGTATTTCTTTGAATCCTAAAAAGTCTATTTTTGGAGTGATAGAAGGAAAACTCCTTGGACACATTGTGTCCAAATAAGGAATAAAGATTGACTTAGACAGAGTCAAGTCTATTTAAGAGCTGAATTTCCCTGCAAGTAAGAAAGTTGTTCACTCTTTCTTTGAAAAAGTGAATTTCTTATGGAGATTTATCCCTGAATTTGCTGAGAAGACAAGACACATTGTAAATATGATGAAAGCAAAGAATACCTTCAGCCGGACCAAAGAAGGCAAAGCAATATTTCAAGATATCAAAGTCACTATTGCTCACGCCTCCACCTTGGTCTGCCTAGATTATCACAGAAATTTTATTATATACAGTTATGCATCTGAGCATACTCTTTCAACTATTCTTGTCCAACAAGACAAAGAAGGTATGGAATCTCCCATCTCTTTCATGAGTTGCCCTATGAAAAATCATGAATTGAAGTATTTGAATATAGAGAAGCACACTTATGCCTTGGTAAAAGCAGTCAAACACTTTCACTTTTATATTCTGAATTCACATATTATTGCCTTAGTTCCTGACAATACAATCAAGGCTATATTAACTCAATAGGATTTTGGCACAAAGAGAGGTAATTGGATTGCAAAGATCCAAAAATTTGATCTGGATATCAAGCCAACAAAGCTAGTCAGAGGTAAAGGTCTTTGTCAATTAATGGCTGATAATAAGCCAGAAGATACACAACTTGAAGAAGCTGAAATAGACAATATGCCAACAGTCATTTTTGTTTTTACTACCAATGAATGGTATTCAGATATTGCCTATTTTTTGATTTATGGAGAATGCCCTGCTCATTTTTCTTACAAAGAGAGGAGAACCATCAGATTGAAAGCTGCCAATTTTGTTCTTTGGGACAATGGCTTGTACAAGAGAAACACAAATAGAGTTTTTCTTCGCTGTGTAGATAAAGAATAGTAGACCCAGCTCTTGAAATCTTTTCATAATCTAGCTTGTGGAGGGCCTTTTTTTGCTCCTGTGACTATTCACAAAATTTTGAGAGTCAGATATTATTGGCCGACTCTTTTTCAAGATACACATAAATGGGTAAGAAAATATGAACTCTGTCAGCAATTTGTTGAAAAACCCAAGTTGGATTCTCTGCCTCTTAAGCCAGTGATCATAGAGGAACCTTTCCAGCAGTGGGCACTCAATTTTATTGGGACAATAAATCCATCATCAAGTGCTGGACATGATTATGTCCTTACAACGACTGATTATTTCACTAAGTGGGTAGAAGCAATCCCGACAAAGCATGCTACCTCAGAAGTTGTATGCAATTTCTTGAAAGAGAACATCATTTCTAGATTTGGAGTCCCACTCAAAATTGTTACTGATAATGCAGCTTGTTTCACCTCTCAAGAAATCATGCAATTCTATTTTTATTATGGAATTACGCTTTCTCATTCTTTTGATTATTTTCTACAAGGGAATGGACAAGCTGAGTCCAACAATAAAAATTTGGTAACTATTGTCAAGAAACTTGCAGATGATAATCAAAGGACGTGGCACAAAGCATTGGTAGATGCTTTGTGGGCTGACAGGATCACGCCAAAAAGGGCAATTGGTATGTCTTCTTTTCAACTTCTCTATGGTATTAATGCTGAGATACCAATCACTTTAGAGTTACCAGCCTTGAAATTGGTGAAGGCTATTGAAGATCAGACAGATGAGAGTACTCTTGACAAAAGAATCATGTACCTAACTCAGTTGGAAGAACAAAGAACCATGGTCGTGGATAGAATTGATGTTCATAAAAATTTGATAAAGAAACTTTTTAATCAGAAAGCCAGAAATCGTGATTTTTAGATTGGGGATAAAGTCCTGCTGTGGGACAAAAGAAGAGAGCCAAAAGGGATGCATGGAAAGTTTGACTCCCTTTGGAGAGGCCCATTCATAATTCATTAGCACATGGGTGAAAATAGCTTTTTGTTGAAATACCAAGATGGCACACTCTTTTCTCTGCCCCATAATGAGCAGCATTTGAAACACTTTAATTCTTGAAGTGTCAGATCATTACCTCTGTATATATGTATACTTGTACAGTTTTAATTTCTATTTTGTTTTGTTTGTTTTCATCTTTGTTGCCTTTCATTTCTAGAAAGCATGACTTTGAAGCCCAATGGTACACTTGAAGACACTGGAGATTCTGAATTCTACTCCTTCCAATTCGTTTTGCAATTGACAGAAGTTCCCCAACTGGAGCCAGCTGTTGTCTCCCAAAAATAACAGTCATTTTTGGAACAACATTTGAATTATTTTGGTTCTACAAACCAAAATAATATCTTCCATTTTCAAAATTTGTCTTAGATATTTAGATTTCTCATTTTTAGAACTTCTCAAAAAATCTATGGACTCTGCAGGTTTGAATCTACGGACTCTACAGGAAAAAGAAAATCTACAGACTCTTGCAAGTGGTTTTCAATCAAAAGAATTGATTTTCAACATTTGTTCATTTTTTGGGAAAGGTTCAAAGTTCAGTCACTTCAACAAGTTCAACGGGTTCAAAGGTTCAACAGTCGGTTCAACCAAAGGAAAAGTTTAACATCCAACTTTAATCAAGTAGTTTAATGCTTTATTTCACTCAGATGGTTCATTTCCTTTGTTTCAACATCTTTTGGTTCAATCATTTGATTTGTCAGTTGGTTCAAGGCTTTCTGGTTCAACGGTTCAACAACAAGTTCATCACTTTTTGGTTCAAAGGCGCTTGGCACGCTTCATTGAACCTCTAAATTGGTTCAATCAAATGGTTTAACATCCAAGTTCAACGAGCTTCATGACTTCTACAAGAATTTTCATCAGCAAACAATCAGCAACAGGTTCAACATTTAGTTCATCCTTTGGTTCAACTTAAAACAGTTCAAAGGCGGGTTCAATCAAGTGGTTCAACGCTTTTATCAGCTTTGCTTCAAAGGCTTGGCGCACTTCATGGAACCTTTTAACCAGTTCAACAAAGGTTCATCGACTAGGTTCAAAGGGATGGTTCAATGCAAAAGAGAACTATTGTGAAGGACAAGTGCTCTTGCAGAGGACACTTCATCAAACAAATGTTCAAAGACTTTTCCAATGCTCGTGGGAATTTCACCCAGACTTTTTGCCCAGGGAATTTCACCTAGAGAAAATGTTCGTGGGAATGTTCAAAGCGAATGGCCCGAGGAAAAGCCTGGGGGAAATTTGCGAAGGGCCGACAAACGAAGCTGAAGGATCATTTCTCAGGGCCTGAAAGGGAAAAATCCAATCTAGAAAAGTGCCAAGTGGAAAGATAAAAGAAGACCAAGGGATGACGCGCTCGAACACGTCAAATTCAACATAGTCAACTAGCTGTTGGAAACACAGTGACGGGCATGTAAACATCAATTTTAGAGACTGTAAAATAGCCGTTGATCCTTTGATCCATAGAATAGAATACATTCATAATTTTCAAGGTCAAGACCAGTAGAAAGTGGGGAAGAAACATAATAACAATTTAAATCCAGGACCTGATTCAATTAGCCAGACAAGGAGGAACGATGAAGATAAGATCAGATTGCCAAGTGAAACATTGGAAGTTACAAACTTTCAATAAGTGCGACTTATTTCCTTGCATTGATAAAATCAAATGGGAAAAGGGCCCCTAAGTTCCAGCGTGTCTCCTTAATAGATTTCAATGCAAATTGATGTATTGATTGTTCCCAAGTCCTTTTTGAAGAGGCTATATAAGGGACTTTCTTCTATTGTAATAAAGATCATCTTTTTGATAATCTGAACGAAACTCTGCCGAAATTGAGAGGCATCATTGAGACTTTATGCTCAGTCTGTTTATCATATTTTGTTAATGAAAACAAGGGACTTTTTCAGACTTTGTGCTGTGATATCTTGTTTGTTTCATTGATTTAATAAGCAAAATTAGTAAATTTGTCAAGAAGGTGTCCTGGAGAATCAACTGTGGAGAGACTTTGCGCCCCCATAGCTGCCTTCAGTGTGTTTGTATTTTCATTGCTGTGTAAAGAACTTTGAAAAGACTTTGAGCTTTCATTGTTCTTCAAATATCACTCTTGAGTATTTCTTGTGTAGACTTTGTGCTGTGTCTTGATTTACTGGTTACCATACTTCAGTCATATTCTACTTTTATTTCCAGGAGTATTCTCGTGACTGGTTGAACAATTCTTCTGAAAGAAAAGGAGTGTTGTTTGTCATTCTCTTGAGTTCTTCCTTTGTTTTGTATACATCATCTCTGAAGAAAGAGAGATGGATGTCTAGTCCTACCCTTGAATACTACTTTTTGTTCATATATATACATAGCATATCCATAGGGAACCTCCCCTTGATGAGAGGAGAGAGAAATCTCCTGATGTGATAAACTTACACATTAGGATGACTGATCTTCTTGCTTTGGCTGATAAGACCTATTTTGTTTACTAGTACGCTGATAGACAAAATAATCAACCAACACTATTGTTTGTAGGTGAACATAAAAACTAATTTTATTTCACTATATTACTAGCGCACCATTTGCACCAACACACATTATCTTGATACTTATATCATAATAATTCATCCCATAAATATATTTCAAATTAGAAATAACCAATTTGGAAAGGTTCTCAACATTACAATTTTCCTTTATTTTACTTACATATAATAGTGAGGTTTCCTTGAATGGTTTTCAAATATATAAACATGCATGAAAACCTATGATGTGTTGTTAACTACTATTATCTCATTAATAGACAGTGAGATAAACCATGTTGCTTTTACTTTTTCCTTCAAATCCTCCTTTTTAATCATTGCAAGGCATTTTCCCATCTCCCAAGAATTTTTATCTGACCAATGTGATTGTGGAATGTTATGCAATCCAATATGCTAAAATAAAATCCTGTAATTTGAAAAATTAGAGATTGGTCTGCCCCTTTTCAGAATGTGATATAAAGTGGAAAACTATGTATGTTTTAAAAGTAGATTAGACTGAACAACTTTTCTGAATTGAGATGTAATTGTTCTTCCTTTATCAACAATGCTCTGATGATTTTCATACTCTATTGTGTAACATTGATGCATGCATTCTTTTACATTTTTTCCTATCATTGTTCTTTTGATTTGTCCATCTTCATATCTTATCGACTCATATATTTTACCATAATGTTTCTCAATTATTTCAAACTTGAGTTGTATTTTATGGTCCTTTCTAAGTTTCTAACTATATATTATACATTTAATTTTTTTGGTGTTTCAATACTATTTTCCTCCTGTAAAGATTCAATGAATGGGTATTTAGCTACCTAATTAAACATAAATAACCTTTCAATTGTCCATGTACTTATCTTCTTTTGCACAATTTTTTTTTCAATTGAAGACTATGTTGGTTGAGTATAAATCTCATTTGGTGGTATTGGGTAATCATCAACACCCATGATGATGTCCTCCAGTGTCCTTTTCCTTGAATTCAATGATGACATTTCATATCGATGGACGTCTTCTAGTGGAGGAATATCTTCAAAAGGGTTATCAATGCGTTATGCTTGTAATATGGGTATAGATCTTATAATAATTATTAAAAATTTGTCCTTAATACAAAATTGTAAATAATTAAAAATATAATAAATCACATAATATTTAGTACCTCTATTTGGAATTTGATACTTAGGGATGTCTTCCAATGGAGGCATATATTCAATACTATTATCATTAGGTTTTGCATTCAAAATTATTGTATACTAATTATTAATAAATATTGTAATAAAATGAAAATGAATAAAAAGTCAATAAATCAAATAATATTTAGTACCTCTGTCTAGCATATCATACCTACGTAATTCTTCTCATGTAAGCATATCATTGAATTCTACCCTGATACCTCTATTTGGCATTTCATATCAAGTTATGTCTTTGAGTGGAGGCATATATTTGATACTGTTATCAATGGGTTTTGAAATAAAAATAGTTGTATATATTAATTATTATTGAACCCTAATAGGAATGAATAAATAATAATAATATATAATTTAATATTTATACCTATGTTTTTCCTTTAGTTGAAATAATATAACATGTTATCCTATTTTTTAAATTTCCCTAGCACCTTACCAATCCCAACATAAGCCATCAAATCAACTCTATAAATAAATGATGTCTAGTTGTAGTCACCCAACAACTAGGTAAAACCACTTGATAGCAATATCCTGAAGACTACTTCTTGATAGTTGGTTTCTACCATTCGACAATTTGTTGTTGTTGCCTAATAGTTGAATGCAGTCATCTAATAATTAGGTGTAGTGACCTGATAGCTACAACATGATGACTACCACCTAATAGTTTGTTATTTCCACTTGATAAATTATTAATGTCATCTAATAGCTGAATGCAGTCATAAGACAATCAAATGCATTCACATGATAATTGTAACTTAAAAAGTACTACTAGATAGCTAGTTACTATTGCATAATAACTTGTTATTATCACTTGGTAGATGAATATAATCACATGATAGTTGGATTCAGTCATGTGATAGTTGATTATAGTCATTCAATGCCAAGTTATCATCATTTATAGGCTAATTACAATCACCTAGTAGTTAGTTTATGTTGAAATCACCTGACAACTACTTGATGTTGCTCAATGACTTATTATCATCTGACACTTTGTATAATGTAGCGCTCACTCTTTACTCAATATATACTCCTATTGAATTCCCTTTGATTGGATTTCTTGGTGTTGATGACATATATATATATATATATATATATATATATATATATATATATATATATATATATATATATAAGAGGAAATTTATTTTAAAATTTAAGTGAATCAACCCTTAGATTTAAATTCTACCTAAAATTTAGGTGATACTACACTATCGGCTACCCCACAAAATTACCAAATCCCAACTTTGAAAAATGAAATATTTATTAATTAACAAAGATTCACCACTAAAAAAATCCTTGTCCATAAATCCTCCATGCTCGTTATGACTATTAACTCCATTCATGGTAGTTCTAAACATGCTATAGAAGCATGGATTGATTTAAATCAGATTTGAAGTTTAAGTAAAGGTCTCTTGGATAGGTTGAGAAACTATTTCATCTTCATATTTTCTCATGAGAGTTCCTGGAGAAGATAAGAAGCATGCATTTCCATTCTTGAAGGCTCATCTTGTCTCATATTCTATCTGACAACTCTATAATCAACCCTATAGATTGATCCTCAGAAGCCTTAACATCTTCAAACATGTCTTGTAATCTTATAGGTAAGTGTTTTCCATGCTTGAAACCATGATCCTTCACACTTGATCAAGCTTGAAAATTTATTTTAGGTCTTGGATCATGCTTATGGATATAATTTCTTCTCTTCAAACTCAAGACTTTGGGGAGAAACTTGAGACTTTGAATCTTCTGCCTTGAAAGCCTATAATATTTATTTTTATCTCCTTAGAGAGTCTTATAATACTTTATAAACATGTTATAGGCTTATGACCTTCTTGAGCATGCTTGAAAACCTCTTTAACAGTCTTTGATGATGCTAGTAATAATTATGTACTATTACCAAGGCACCTTGAGAACCACTACAGGCCTGTTAGAAAGCTTGAGAACCTATGAAGACCTGATTTAAGGTTTTAAACCTACAAAATTACATGTAGATGCCTTGAATTTTTTTTTAAATTATTAGGTAGCCTTCCTCAATAGTTGTAGGCCTGTAGTTTTCATTACTCCACCTTGCAAGCCTACAATCATGTTCCTGCCTAAAACTTATTTGAAACTCCTAAATCCTAGACTATAAGCCTTTTAGAGAGATTTTTAAATCATGTTTCCATCTTGATTACACAAGAAATCCCTCTTAAAGACTAGATACCTGCCTACAGACCTGTAGGTGTATGTCTCTTGTTTGAAAATTTCACTTCACAAGCTTGCAACATTATAACCTAGCAAACTCTCCTACAACCTTTTAGGTTTCCTTCACAATATTGTAGGTACATATTTCTCATTTTAACCTCACTTTATAAGCCTATAACTTCATGTTTCATGATCATTAAAACCTTTTCCTTTATCAAGGAATGTTGGGAACTTATTATAATCTTTTTATATGAAGTATTTTTACCCAATACCTTTGAAGTTTTACATTTTGATCCTGTTAGACATTCATGGACACTTTCTATCACTCCATAGGTTTGTTTTACTCTTGAAACATGCTTGAAATATTATGAAACTTTTCATATAGTCTTGCAACTCTTGAGGTGTTTGAACACTCATTGTCATAGACTTGAAATCATGTTTATATGCTTGACATTTGTAGGTTACCTAATGAAGGAATAATGTATACTTACAACTTGAGAAAAGCATAATAGTTAAGAGGATTACAACCTTGATAAGTTTGAAACCTTTAATCCTTACTTGAAAGATTATAACCTTACTAAATCTTCCTTTCAATCTTCATGTCTTAAATTTCTTGGTCTTCTAGACCTATGACTATCATTACTTCACCTTACAAACCTATAGGTGGTATTGGATAAGGTATACAACCTTGATTTCTATTGGAAATAGTCATAAAAATGTTATTGGATGACCATACTAGGACCTTGTAAGAGGTTTGAAAATTTATGATGGTACATGGTAGACCTATATCATCATGACCATGTTTCAATGTATTCATAACTTGTGTATAGATCCTTACAACCATAAAATATCTTGAAAACATGTTAAATACATTTTAAAAACCTCATTATTTCCCTTGAAGACATTGTTCAAGTTTAAAATAGTTCTTGAAGGAGCCTACAATCATCTTGAATCATGTTGAAAACCTTTCCAATGTCTGCATAACTATAGAGAGTCTTTTTAAGCTTGAAACCATCATGAATGGCTTGATAATTTCTCTTGATCATACTTGAGAAACCTTGCCTACTCCTATGGACCTATAACTCTTTGTTTCACAAGCTCCAAAATCTCTATATTATCATTATAATATAATAAATGTACCTTGAAAGACCTCTCCTTTATTATAGGGAGCTTAAAAATTTTAAGAAAGAATCTTAGGAATATTGGAAAATGCCTAAAACTTTGCATGAAGGTCTTGAGACTCGAGAAACATGTTGCAGGATTGCTCACTCTTGAGTCATGCTTGACACCATGTTTGAAATATTTCATGAAAACTTGAGAAACCTTTAAGAGTAGCTTGAGAATTTGGATCCTCCCTTGAAGTCTTGTAAAGGTTTAGATCATGAGAACTTCATTTGAAATGACATGTAAACAACATATCAAGCTTGGGAACCTACTTGCAGGTTTGAAAACTTTTTCTAAACCTCTGCAACTCATTTTTATTTCATCCTAACCTCATGAAAACTTTATAAATGATCTACAGACCCCTTTTAATGTTTTCTTAACTCGAATAACCTTCCAAATGTCTTAACACTACTTAGGGTTTTATCAAGGTTTTAGATTACTTGTAGGGTTTTTTAAGATCCACATCATTTTGACTTATTCATGGGGTCTAGGGATCACCAAAGACTCCAAGGGAATATAACAAGACTCCTATAAAACCATGTTTACACCATGCATGAAGAGAATAGAAAGAGTACGTGGCTAGTCTTTGTGGAAACCCTAACAATTTGTTTTTCTACTTGTTTGAGAGGGTGCAGACCTCTTTTCTTTTTTTAAAAGCATTAAAAAATCATGGATAACTCCTTTGAGTCATTTAAACATTAGCTTCAAGTTTGAGATATTTATTAAGACCCTGTATGCTCCAAATAGACCCACCACTTAGGATTTTTAGCCTTCTAAAAAGCCTACATAAATGTAATCTCTTCAAATAAGTTCCTTATAATTTCTTGCATTATACCTGTAATGTATTGTTCTTATTATTCAACACCCTATAACTACCATGTAAAAAGAATATATATAAATAATGTGATTTTTCCTCATGAAAAACCTACTAAAATCTCATTTTTAACTTGAGAAGCTTGCAAAGGTTCATGAATGGTATTGAAAACCTATTTTAGATCTCTATTTAAAAAACTTTTTTACTCCAAAGGTCTTGAAACTTATTGAAAACCTTCAACTTATTCTCTTTCATGGAGAATTTTGTCCACAACATCATAGGGTCATAAAATCCTACATTTCTTACCTAAAACCATCAATCCTTCATCAAATAATAGGGTCTACAAGCTCATTTAGGTGTTTTTCAGGCTTGAAAATTGTTCAAAAAGTGTGTTGATGTTTAAAATTGTACTTTGTTTCAGACACCAACAATGGGAAGTTTCAAGATATGGGACATGCGAATTGAAACAACCTCCAGATTTTTAAGAAGCTGGTCTCTTTTTTATATCAAGTGTTGGGGGAAAAGGGATAGGAATTTAAACAGAAACACAAATGCAAAGAAAGAAAATCTAACTATGGTGATGCGCCTGAATGTAATTTTGATCCTTAATCCTAAGCACAGTGAAACTATATGTAAGATTCAATTACATTAAAGAGCAGACGAGGCATGATCAATGTAAAAGATAGAAACAATAAAAATAGAGGCTCGCAACTTAGACTACTTTCAAAATGATATAGGAAACATCAACAAAGGCACAAAACTATGTCTTTTTATTAATTCTCCAGCCACATAAAAGGCACAAAAACATGCACAATTACATAAACTTTACAACTTAAGAAAATAGAATAAAGGCAAATGATATTCCTAATCACAGCTCTAGATAGTCTAAAACTCTTGACAATAATTTTCTCAAAAAATTCTCTCTCAGTATCTGATGATCATTTGGTGATCCTTGCACTCCTCTTTATAGCATTAGATTCCCTCCAAATTATCTGCACATTCCCAAACTTACGGCCCAAATTAAACTCTAACTGAGCTGGAAGTGTCTATCAGAAGATAGTTCTTAGATTCTGAAACGTTTTATTTCCCTACAGTTCACTTGCTGAAACAAATACACAGGATGCTCTGTTATATTAAATGAAAGAGGACACTTAGTTAATTCCCTAAAAATCTTATTATTTCTTAGGAGACACCGAAGAATGACACTTGGCATGTTCTGCAACACTTACCGAAGACACGCAACACTTTCTCCCTTACTTTGACTTTTACTATATCTTTGCTTAGGAACGTTCTGACTTTGACACCTGTCACAATCCACATGTTTGAAACTTAATAACTTAAAAGAAATAAGACTCACTACATCTCTTACCTAAGCAACTTTGAAAAGGGGCATAGGGACAGGTGGCAATCTTCGTTGCTCTTTAGCTTTACTATGGAAATGTTTGGGACACATGTTAGGCTCTTATGGATGGTGACGTTTGGCAGCTTCCATAGACTTTTAGAAATAAAAACTCGAGACCCACCATAGTCTTTATTCAATAATGAAACACAAAGAAGATCTTTTGGATGGTGACACATGGTGGCTTCCACTATTTTTGAGAAGATACGTGGCATCTTCTGCTACTTCTGGGAAGATACGTGGCATCTTCCACTACTTCTAGGAATGGAGTAGAAAGGGGCTCGGTAGATGACACGTGGCAACTTTCACTTGAATGGTTTGGTTGCACCTTACTACCTTCTGAAAGGGCACTTGACCCTTTGGTTTTTTGGGATGCTCTTTTGAACTGCCCAATTGTACTAAGCCATTGAACCTACTAATTGAACCAAAAATGGTTCAATGGTTCAATGGTTTAATGGTTCAACATTGCACGTCATTTACACATGAATCGAGGCATTGAATTGAGGATATTGAACCAAGGTTTTAAACTAAAAATTGAACCAAGGCATTGAAGCAAACATATTTTGGATGCCGACACGTGGTGACTTCTGCTCTCTTTAGCTGGGATATGTGGCAGCTTCTGTCCCTTCTAGAAAAGCAACACTGAGACCTTTCCCTATTGCCACTTGGCACTTTTTGCCTGATCTCAATACTTAGCTTTTTTGAAACCTTTCACTGTAAAGAGATAAAATGCGGGTGCTGATATGTAACCATGAATGCTGACACTTAGCACGTTCTGTTGAGTCACTGTGAGATACGTGGCACATTCCAACCAAATCATAGAAAATATGAATGGTGCCTCAGATGACGACACTTAGCATTTCCACTTGAGAAAAGATGCCTCAGAGGATGACACTTGTCAGCTTCCACTTTACCCCAACACTTAGACAAAAATGAATCAAAAATGGAAAATAGAGCCCGTGCTCTATTTTAAAACTTCACCATCAAAGTATGCGGGAAAAAAAAATTTCAGCGTGCAACTAAAAATTAGAATGCAATGTAGAGTAATTTTTACTCTACAGTTATTGGCAACCCCAAGGACTTTTGAGCCTACTCAAAAAGAAACCACAACTCTCACTAGATCAAAATTTCAAAATTATAGTTTTAATAATGTTGTCTGGTAGGTGGACCATTCTTCATCAGATAACCCTTACTTATTCTGCAATTCATTGAAGGCTAAATCAAGGTTAATGATATCCTTGTGTGAAAAGTTTTGCAAAATTTGAATAGTAGCCTTCAATTTGAATTTGAGCTGGGAAATAGGAACCAAGACAACTTTTATTTTAGGGACTGATGAATCATCCCTTAGATCCTAGAAAATTATTTGATCATTTTGTTTGGATAATAGCAATGGTTTAATTTATTCTACCATCAACACGATATCGTCATCAAAAAATGGAGAAGGTAGACCTAATTGGACTAGATCTTGAACATGCTATTTTATTTCATTGATTCCTTCCTTCATGACATCCAGAAGCTCCTTGTAACTATTGGCTGTGGAATTGCAACTGAGAACTTCATTTACTCGCTTGGTAGCGACCATTCTATCATTGATTCTTGCTACTGACAATGTTGCATCTGTTGCATCATAAAGATTTTACAACAACGTTTGTGAGTCCATTACTCTCTCAGAGACTGTAGCCAGAGTATTTATAACTGAACTCTCCACCTTTTTGCACAATTTTTGTGCATTTAATAGGAAGGTGAGAGAAGGTCTGAGCTGATTAATCTCTGAAGAGATTCTCTTCCACATGGATTCATATAGCTCCCTTACCAAACTTAATACTTTGACACTCTTTGGCCTATTAGTCAAATCTAGTGTCAATTGTGCTGCTCTCTGTTGCTCTGTGTGAAATTGGGCTTGTATGGCCACAATATTATTCTATTCACTTAGTAGCTTTTGTTGCAATTGGGTGACCTGTAATAGGTGTTCCTCACACTTTTCTTGTAATGCTACTTTTTTGTGCCTAAGGGTCGTCATCGCATCCTTTACTTGTGTGAGCCCTGCCTTTAAAGAATCATTTTGGGCCTAAACTGCCCAGTGAGTCTGAAGAGAAACAATATTTTGCAACTGTTTATTCAGATTCTCTACCTCATTATTTTTGCTATTTATTTTTGAGGTCAAACTATTACAATTTGCCTTTTCCTTGGCTAGCTCAGCTTCCATCTTCTATAGCCTTCTTGATATCTTCAAATAGTCTTCAGTAACTACAGAAGTAGATTCAATCAGTAGCTCAACTTTGTCCTGTGGCCTAAAGAGTGACATGTCGATGGCTACAACATTCATCATGTAATCTTCCAGCTACATCTACTCCATTGGCTTTATTACATTTGGTGACAAATGAGTCACCGTCAATTACTATTGGATGGGGTCAAATTATGACTGTAGATGGGGTGTAGCTAAAGCTTTATTCTCCTTGATCTTCTTTTTCTCTCTTCGGGCTTCCCTTGCCTTCCTAGCAGCATTTGCTTGGGTCTGGAAGGTAGAAGGAGAGGTAATGTGCCCACCCACAAAAGGATGTCCTTGTGGTAGACCATATTGAATAGCCAATTGCTGGCTATGGGTAATCTGAGGGGAAAGCTTCTTGGGAATAGAGGGAGAGAAATGAGGTAATGTTAAGGCAGGAGGTGGCACAGATGAGGCGAAGTGAGAAATGGGAACGACAGAAGTGGCAGAGGATGTCATCTGGCTAGATGAAATCATCATGCCAATGAGAGAATAAATAGACTGAGAGGGAGAGGGAGGAATGATACTTACTTGAGGAGTGATTACAGTACCCTATAATTGGCACTGTGTGGTGTCCATCTCCTCTTCTAAATCAAATTGAAACTGCACCCTCTTTCATTTCTTGGGTGTCTATTTTTCTTGCTGTGTCTTTTTTCCTTCCACATTTGCTTCTTATGGAGAACTGGGACTATCTATAATCGGGGCCGATGGGGAAGCTTGTGATGATGAAGGCATCACACTTTTTTGCATTTCTATGGTGCTGAGAGATTGGGGCCAGATTGATACCGTTACTGCAGCTGCAGTTTGCTCTGAGGCTTGTGACTCTTGACTTGACCCAACCCTAGCTTCATGCTCTAAACTCAGTGTCGGCAAATTACTTGTCTCTGGGCTAGATACAGGGGAGAGATGACACTCATCCCATAGTTCTTCCCATTCATTTGTGTCTATGTTTTTGAAAGAATGGTTTGTTTGACAAATTTCCTGCCTATATTTCCAATAGGCCTCTATCTTCTCTGTATCCCAATATTTATTCTTTAATGTTTTCCTTAAGCTAGACATCATTCTGACTTTAGGATCATAATCCCTTTGTTTGACATAGAATGTCTCCCATGGCCTATTTTGTGGAAGTGGCAAGTCTGTTAACTCAACATAAAATCCAGGAGTGTCTTCCCTAGGATTTTTTCTGGTTTCCCAAAAAGGGTGGCCCTCATGTGCAATTCTGATTGTGACTCTGTTAGTTCTTATCTAGGAGGCTATGAAATCTTTTAGGTCATAAACCCATTTGTCCTCTATTAAAAGGAAACCCCGAATGGCTAGCTTTCTGAGCAACACAACTTTAGTGTCTCTGGTTTCCAAAACCATGCTTGTTATCATCCATGGTAGATTATACATTTTTCTTTTCCTCTTCCCCAAACCAAATTCATTGTCAATTATGGATACCTACCTGGTGACTTCTAGGAATGCTAACCTAAGAGTCAAGATCTTAGGTAGAAATATTGGTTCCCCACAAAAACCATGGACTCTTATAATGATATGGTGGGATCCAAAATAGAAATCGCAAGGAATTGGGCAATTAGCCAGAAGATTTGAAACACTTGGGAATAAGCTATTCATAATTGGTTCAGGACTGAGATGGCAAAAAGCAAGAGTGACAAATAATTCCCAGAACTCATATGGGTCACTAGTCTTTGACAAAATGTGTGTCCATGCAGACACAGGAATGGTCCTTTGGAGATCAAAATCTAGGTCATACATGTTAAGATACATATGTTGGGTGAAGAGGTCAGAGTTATAAAAAAGCATGAGGTGGAACAAATAGGAAGAATACTTGAATACTCCTTTTGATCTGAAATGGGCCAGTTATTCTACCATTGAGAAAGCAATTTGCTTAGAGAAGTCGAGCCGATACTCTTGGGTTTTATCAATGGTCTTCAGCCTAAAAAGGATAGACATTTTTTTTACATACACTACCATATCATCTTTCATGCCAAAGATGAGAGCCATCATAGACAGTGCATCTTGGCTAGCTTGTGTGAATTGAGCTCTTGGTGCAGGGAGTGTGGGTACCGTAGTGTAATCATCACCCATTTGTAACTTGGATCTCAAGAACCTTGTCTGAGTGTTGATATTTGCCCACATTCTTTGCATCTTAGCAATAGTGGGAAACGTAGCTATACTATCATGATGTAGGGCTAACATATCCTTGATAGCTTGTGGTGTGATTTTCACTGTGAATGGGCCTCGTTGAATGGTGCATGAAGGTGCATGGAGCAAGTCTACACATAATTTGACCAGGTCAGGGCATGAATGCATAGCTGAGACAATGAACTAAGCCATTTGTGAGGTCCATATCCTCATGGAAAATGTTTCATATTGCCTTACTTTGGCCCTCTATAGACACCTTTGATGTGCCCCTTCTCTAAGATTTTTGCTACTGGCTCTCTAAAGAGTTGGATCCATGATGCCATCTACATAATCCTTTATTTTCACTGAATCACTTGATGGACTAGCTTCAGGAAACCTGGTCCTTGGATAGGTCTTCAATGGTTGTGTGGAAGCTGAAGCATACGATTGACTTGCAAGAAATTTATCAAGGGATTCATACATCCTAGCTCCTTGTTGTGAATATTGCACCCCCTCCATCTCTATATCTTCTTTGTGGTAACTTGTATGAATTCTTGCAAAATAGAGACACTTTCGCTGAAGCAAATTTACTATGCACTGAAAAATTGTAAGGAGTAGGATATTTTCTCACAGATGCAAGAATGCTTGCGAATTTTTAAACTTTAACTCGTGCTAAGAGGTATTTATTGACCTATCAAGTCTCACATGGCATTAAAATCAAATAACCGTTAGCAAATCCTACTCAATCTTCTTGGGACAGTGAAATAGACACGTTATGCAAGTGGCAGCGCAAGGTACCTTGGAGATTTCTAAAGATTTGGGAAACATTCAATGTGTCAAGAATTTGAAGAATTTGAAAAAATTTCTAAGCCACCGACAATGTGTTCAAAGAACACTTATTTAAAAGAAAAGCGGGAAAACAACAATGGGAAAACAAAGCAATACGGGAATGGGAAACTATCTAACTATAATACATTAGAGACCCAAGTTAACTGAAATGCTTCAAATAGATTCTATTTACAAGAATCTCTTTAGGTTCTCCTTCCATTGATTCTAGCTTGAATGAATTCCTCTGCTTACACACACGAATTTTATACGAGCCAGTCCATAATGCTTCAAATTTATTATGCTGACTCGGCTTGGCGGCTCTTGCATCCCATTTCAAAATAATTGAGCCTACCTCAAAATGAAGATTCTAAGTCCTTTTATCAAAATAGTCCTTAACCATTCCCTGATGCTTAATTAATGAATCACGGGCTATATCCCTCTTCTCTTGAACTTCCAAAAGTTCCACAAGTCTAACTTGCATGGGGCCATTTTCTTCAATTTCAATTTGTTTGATTAGCTGGAGGGCAAGGATCTCCAAGCTTAGGGGGATTACAACAGACTTTCCATATACCAATTCATATGGGGATATTTTGATCACCTATTTAGGCGTGATTCTATCAGCCCATAGTGCTAAATTAAGCACTTTATGCCATTCTTTGTGATGATCAACCCCTACTCTTTTTATGAGTCTAATCAGGTTCTTGTTAGTCGATTATGCCAAACCGTTACCTTGAGGGTAATAGTTAGAGGAAGTTTTCAGATATATTCCATGTTTTAATGCAAAGTTAGATACTTTAGACCCCAAGAATTCTTTAGCATTATCTAAAATTATGGTGTGAGGAGCCCCAAAGCGAGTAGTGATACTCCCTAGAAAATCTAGGATCACATTTTCTATTGCTTCCTTAAGTGGGACTGCCTCGATCCATCTGGTGATGTAATCTATGGCAGTTATTATCCATTTGTGGCCCATACTAGACACTAGATTTATCATTCTAATGAAGTCAAGACCCCATTGAGCAAAAGGTTCATCCGTAATTATAGGACTAAGGGGCATTACTGCATTCCTTCTCATCCCCATGTAGTATTGACATGATTGACATTTTTAACCAACTGATAACAATCTGCAAATAAAGTAGGCTAGAAATATCCTGCCTCACTTATCTTTATGGCTATGGTATTTACAAAAAAATGCCTCCCTGATATTCCATGATGCATCTCGTGTAGTATTTTCTTAGCCTCAGCCTTTTCTACACATCTTAACAATTTGCCATCAGAATTCCTTCTAAAAAGGACCTATTCAATTAAAACAAAATGAACTCCTTGTATCTTATAGTATCTTCTCTTATTTTGAGGGAGTTCTCTCAGATAAATTCTATACTTCATAAAATGAATCTTGCTTGTGACCCAGGATTCCTGATCAACCTCTTGTATCTTTAACACCATCTATGTTTCTCCTTCTGAATTTGTCTCTTTAGGTACCATCTTTTCAAGCCCTTGGGTCATATATTGGCACAAACCCCTGCCTCTGATTAACTTAGTGGGTCTGAAATCTACATCATATTCAAGGATCTTAGTAATCCAGTTGGCTCTTTTCTTAGTAATTTCTCCTTCCATGATGTATTCTCTAACACTTGGGTGAGCTACAAGTATCAAAATTTTTCTCCCTGATATCATATGCCTAAATTTCTTGAGGGCTTTTACCATGGCATATGCTTGTTTCTCTACAAATTTGTACCTAGTTTCATAATCCCTGAGAGTTCTTGAGAAAAAGGCTATTGGGTGTTCTCCCTCCAGTCTATCATCCTTTTGGGTTAAGACAACAATAATACTTGGCTCTCCTCCATAGACATACATTAAAAAAGGCTTGAAAAAATCTGGGTTTTTTAGTACTGAGGTTGTTGAGATAGCCTTCTTGACCTCTTCAAAGGCTTGCTTTCATTCTGTAGTCCATTTGAAAATCAGGTCTTTCTTTAACAAGAGTGTCACTGGTCTCACCAAGCCTACAAAATTAGATATGAACCTACTGACAAAATTAATCTTTCCCAAAAAGGACTGAACTACCTTTTTATTTACTGGAAGAGGTAGGTTCATTATAGCTAAAATTCTTTCAAGATCTATGGAAACTCCTTCTTTAGATACTATATGTCCCAATAATTTGCCTTGAGGCACAACAAAGATGCATTTCTTGGGATTCAGTGATATTCCAAAATCTTGACATTTCTTAAAGACAGATTCTAAATGATCAAAATGATCAACAACATTTTTTGAAAAAATAGTGAGGTCATCCAGATAAACCAAGATGATTTTATTTATAAGTTCCCCAAAGGCTACATCCATAGCTCTTTGGAAGGTGGCTCCTGCATTTGACAAGGCAAATGGCATCTTAGCGTATAAAATGTTCCCCATTTAGTAGTAAAAGTAGTTTTGTACTAGTCTTCATCAGCCAACCAAATCTGATTGTATCTAGAGAAACCATCTAGCAAAGAAAATCTCTCTGATCTAGCCACAGTTTGTAGAATTTATTCCATGGAGGGCAATGGATAGTGATATTTTATAGATGCTCTATTTAGATCTCTGAAATCTACACACAGTCTTACATCTCCATTCTTTTTCCTAACTGGTTCTAGATTTGATACCCAGGTTGAGTGCTTGATTGGAAAAATTATTTTGAAATCTAAAAGTTTCTGCAACTCATCTACCATTAGAGGCTCGATCCTTAGATTTACTAGCCTCTGTTTCTGTCTGATGGGCTTAGATCCTTCAGTTAGTTCTATTATGTGCTGAATAATGTCTCTATTGTATCCATGAAGGTCTTCATAGCTCCAGGCTATGACTCTATCATATTTTTTGCATAATTCAATTAGTCTTTATTTTTTCACTTGAGTTGCAGAATTCCCAACTTTTAGTTTTTTCCCTTGACTCATCTCTATTTTAGAATAATTTGCTTTGTCTACCTAGAACCTTTTCTTCTCCAGGCTTACATCCTCTAGATCAAATAAGTTTTCTAAGGTGATCAAGCCCTTGGGGAGCTTATTAGTCTTTAATTGTATAATCTGATCTCCATATGCTTCCTCAATTTTGGTTTGCAACTAATCAGCAAACTCATCTGATTGTTGTAAGAATGAGAGTACTTGAGAATCATTTTCAAATACTTGCCAATTCTCATCATTATCTGGAATAGTCAGCCTCACTATAACTTTTACTGAATCATTGTTAATTAATAGGTTAGTTGCTGGATCAATCTGTGAGCCAATCTGGGCCATGCTATCAGCTTCAGAATTTTGACCCCTAGGGACTATCTCGATATTGAAAGCTTCAAAATCTTCTATTAAGTCCCAAATCCTATGTTTGTAGGATCTCATCCTTACATTTTTGGCTGCTACCTTTTTGCTAATTTGCTTTACTACTAATTCTGAATCTCCTTTCACTATTAGATTCTTTATTCCCTTTTTCTTGGCTAATAGGAGCCCATGTACTAAAAATTCATACTCAGAATCATTATTAGTACAAGAAAATTAGAAATGGATAGCCCTTAAAATTTTCTCACCATTTGGAGCAGTAAGACAAATTCCTGCTCCAGCACCATTTTTACTTCTATCCCCATCAAAATTTAAGGTCCATATTTTTGAATTTTGAGTAGTTGGTGCCTCTTCCCTTAAAACATTTGGGATTTCATGGTCCTCATAAAAAATGACATATGTGCCTAGACTAGTAGAGTCAAAGTTCCCATATGGGTCGCTATGCATCATAGCCAACAACTGGTTATTTTCTTCTTCTTGATCATGCTCAGTCCAGTCGCCTAACTCTTCAACAAAAATTCTTTCTTCCTTATTTAACATAGCATGATCTACCTCTAATTTTTATGTTGGTTCATTGGTGATATGATCTTTTGATAGTGGTTCAGATAGAATTTTCATCTTCGAACTGTATTTGGTTCTCAGGATGAGGTGAGACCAATCAAGAGACATATATCCTCCTATTTTTGTTGTAAAGTCTCTGGATAATCATAAACCAAAAACAAGAGGTATATCTATGACTACTACATCTTGGTTGACAATTATATTGGGACAAGTATATAACTGCAATGGGAGTTGTTTAATTCTCCCTATTATTTGTACTGTTTTGCCATCTAGCTGCATAACTCCTTTTGTAAGGGGTTCATATTTTATTTTCAAAGCATCAACTATTTGCTTAAGCATCGTTGTAGTATTAGCTCTTGAATCTATCAATGCATTATGCAAGATTTTCTTTCCAACTATCAGAGTCAAATAAAAAGGCTCTGGTTTGGATTTACTTACTTGTGTTGCATCATTCACAAAGGCTGTTGTCTTCAGAGGAACTGTGTCCTTGAGTTTTTCTTTATCAACAAGTCCTTCTTTGGTGCCATCATGCTTAGGCATTGCTTGGCCTTGCTTAGGCATTGATTGGCCTTGTAGATCCTCTTGTAACAACATCTTTTGTTTAGGAATAGCTAGTATGCCCCATATTGATACTTGTGCTGGAGTCTTCTTTAATTGATCTACCACATTCTTTGGTCCCAATGCTTGGGCTCTTTGAAAATAAGGATATCTTATTTTTTCTTGAACATGTGCAGGAACCCCTTGATTTTGCATCGGCTGAGGCACTTCTTATCTGACAGTCATGTTTTTTTGTCTTTGGAATGGAGGATTTTCCATGACTTGTCTATTTACAATCTTAGGCTGTTCCGCCATCCTTATTTTTGATCTAGTGTAATAATCAAATTCCACCACTAGTTTTTTGGATGTAGATGCTTCATTCAAGAAAACTGATTCTTCATCTTCAACCCATGAGAACAAAACATGTTCTGGGGATATTTCTTCCTATTGTTGTAGTGACATCCCTTGCATTTGAGCCATTAGGACTGAATTTTGCATACCAAGAGATTGGTAGGCCTGATTGTCACTAGTGCTTTCAGATTGTCCCTCCATTCTTCTTTGTTCTACTACCTTTTGTTGTAGGTTACCCATGGGGAAATATCTAGGTGCATGAGCATTATTACAAGGAAAACACCAGGCATTAGTGTTGTCTGCATAATTATTTTGCCCTTGAACCATTTCTCTATTTAAATTGGGGGGAACAACCTGTGAGGGGGTAGGGATTGCAACTAATTGGTTTGCTGGCTGAGGGTTATTTTGCCTTTGAGGACCCTAGTATTGGTTAGGCTATGATGAAAATCTATTCCCTTGATGGCCTTGATATGGAGGCCTAGGGTAAGGATTATGTTATCTCTTTATGTTAATCAACTCATTAGAAAATGTCCTTAAGATATTCTTGATATCATCCATCTCAGATGACTGAGCAGGGATAGGTTCTTTCACAGGTGGTTAAGGATATTGATACATAGATATAGGTGGAGCTATGGATTTAGGTGCTTCTTGAGGTAATGGCAAGGAAATTTCTAGAAACATGGGCATGGGGGGCCTTGGGGGCAACTTTCCAGCATCTATCAAATTATTTTTAGCTCTGACTGCATAGTCATAAGCTTCTTGCAGAGTTTGACCTCCAAGTGAGTGAATCATAACAGATATATCTGAATTTAAAGCCTTGAGATAAAAAACTATAGCCATACCTAGTAATGGTCTAGCTATAACAAGAATCCTTTCCCAAGTCTTTTGAAATCTGGAGTTGAAGTCAGTCATTGATTCTTGTGGTGCCCTTTGGATGGTAATCAACTGCTGCAACAAAGAAGACTTATCACCTTTTTCTTCAAATATTTCAAAGAAAAGATCTCTGAGCTCATCCCATGTAGATATTGAATTGGGAGTCAAGGATCAGTACCATTCCAAATCCTTCCCTTTAAAAGAAGCCGCTAATAACCTTATAGCCACATTTTGTTGTGTGATGACATGTATAACATAGACATCTAATACATCTCGAAGATGTTCTTCAGGGGTTTTAGAATCTTGCCCACTGAATTTGGGTAGAGATTTCAAGGCATTTACTGGGATAGGATCCCAAGTAGCTGGTGGTACTGGGAGGATTAGAGGACTACCAGTGTTCGAACTTGCATAATTCCTTGGGGGAACAGGGGCTCCCATATTTCCTCTCAGTATTGGTATAAATTGATTGACTCTCCTTCTTGGACTAGTTACCAAAGGTGGTACAAGAATACCCATATTTATATCAGATTGAGATCTAGTTATTGGTCCACAGCTCTGACTCCTTATAGCTCTCTGGTTCATACGATCTTGAAAGAAACTTCAAGACTGGTCCCACCGGGCATGCCAAAAATTGTTGATATTTAAAATTGTGCTTTGTTTCAAACACCAACAATGGAAAGTTTCAAGATGTGGGACATGTGACTTGAAACAACCTCCAAATTTTTAAGAAGTTGGTCTCTTCTTTATATCAAGTGTTGGGGGAAAAGGGATAGAAATTTAAACAAAAACATAAATGCAAAGAAAGAAAATCTAACTATGGTGATGCACCTGAATTTAATTTTGATCCTTAATCCTAAGCACAGTGAAACTATATGTAAGATTCAATTACATTAAAGAGTAGATGAGGCATGATCAATGTAAAAGATAGAAAAAATAGAAACAGAGGCTCACAGCTTAGACTACTTTCGAAAAGATACAAGAAAAATCAACAAAGGCACATAACTCTGTCTTCTTATTAATTCTCTAGCCACATAAAAGGTACAGAAACATGCACAGTTACATAAACTTTACAACTTAATAATATAGAATAAAGGCAAATGATATTCCTAATCACAGCTCTAGAAAGTCTAAAACTCTTGACAATAATTTTCTTAGAAAATTCTCTCTCTCAGTACTGATGATCATTTGGTGATCCCTACACTCCTTTTTATAGCCTTGAATTCCCTCTAGATTGTCTATGCATTCCCAAACTTACGGCCCAAATTGAACTCTAACTAAGCTAGAAGTGTCTCTCAGAAGATAGTTCTTAGATTTTGAAACATTCTATTTCCCTACAGTTCGCTTGCTGAAACAGATACACAGGACACTCTGTTCTATTAAACGAAAGAGGACACTTAGTCAATTCCCTAAAAATATTCTTATTTCTTAGGAGACACCAGAGAATGACACTTGGCATGTTCTGCAATAGTTACCCAAGACACGTGGCACTTTTCGCCTTACTTCGACTTTTACTATATCTTTGCTCAGGAACATTCTGACTTTGACACTTGTTGTAATCCACTTCTTTGACACTTAATAACTTAAAATAAATAAGACTCACTACATCTCTTACCCAAGCAACTTTGAAAAGGGGCATAGGGACATGTGGCAATCTCCACTGCTCTTTAGCTTTACTATAAAAATGTTCAAGACACATGTTAGGCTCCTACAAATGGTGACACTTGGCAGCTTCTGTAAACTTTTAGAAATAAAATCTGGGACCCACCACAGTCTTTATTCAGCAATGAAACATGAAGAAGATATTTTAGATGGTGACACGTGGTGGCTTTTGCTACTTTTGGGAAGATATGTGGTGTCTTCTGCTGCTTCTAGGAAGATATGTGGCGTCTTTTGCTACTTCTGGGAATGAAGTAGAAAGGGGCTCGATAGATGACACTTCACAGTTTATGATTGAATGGTTTGGTTGTACCTTACTACCTTCCAAAATGGCACTTGACCCTTTGGTTTTTTGGGATGCTCCTTTGAATTTCCCGATTGTACTAAGCCGTTGAACCAACTGATTGAACCAAATATGGTTCAACGGTTCAACACTGCGCGCCGTTTACACATGAACCAAGGCATTGAACCAAGGATATTGAACCAAGGTTTTAAACCAAAAATTGAACCAAGGCATTGAACTGAACATATTTTAGATGCTGACACATGGTGACTTCTGCTCTCTTTAGCTGGGATATGTGGCAGCTTTCGTCCCTTCTAGAAGAGCAACACTGAGACCTTCTGCTATTGCCACTTGGCAGTTTCCACCTGATCTCGATACTTAGCTTTTTTGAAACCTTCTACTATAAAGAGATAAAATGTGGGTGCCGATATGTAATCGTTGATGCCGACACTTGGCGCGTTCTGCTGAGTCACTGTGAGATACGCGGCACATTCCGACCAACTCATAAAAAATATGAAAGGTGCCTCGGACGACGACACTTGGCATTTCCACTTGAGAAAAGATGCCTCAGAGGATAACACTTGTCAGCTTCCACTTTACCTCGACACTTAGACAAAAATGAATCAAAAAGGGAAAATAGATATCGTGCTTTGTTTTAAAACATCACCATCAAAGTATGCAGGAACAAAAAAATTTAGTGTGCAACTGAAAATCAGAATGCAACATAGAGTAATTTTTACTCTACAAAGTGAAATCTTAGTTTTATGGTTTTAGAGAGGTTTAAGCTTTATCTACAGTCTTCTTATTGAAGTGGCATGTTTCCTTATTTATTCATCAATATAAATAACACTAATAGAAGTCTTATAACCCTCTTAACACCCTCCAATACTTTATTTAACCCATGCACAAGTAGAATGAAGATGGGATGTCATGGAGGATCTTGGTTTCTTGTAAACAAACCTACAAACATGATTTTTTTGGATATGTATTATGTTTTTAACTTGATGTTCTCTACTTAAGAGAAATCACTTAGATCATAAATGGTCTCCTTACCATCATAAAACCTTATTATGCTTTTAGGATCTTTTGGAAGGCTCTGTAAATGCATTAAAAGCTTGCAACCTATGCTCTTTTGGCCTTGATCATGGAGGTTTATATATTGAAGACCCAAGGGTCATGGATACTATACAATTGATCTCCAAGAAGACTATATCAGCTCTCCCTGTTTCTCTTCAAGTCCTATATACCTTTGAAGACCTGAAATCTTCTATATTCTTAGCTTGTTTTCAAATTTTACAGACTAATGATCTTCCTTGAAAATATGTTGTTCTTCTCATGAAGGAGTTTATTATACATTAGAGGACTTGAAACTTGGTTCTAAGACTATAACCTCACTAAAACCATGATGTTTTCTCCATTAAAATCTTAGGAATCTTGAAAAATATGATTGCAATATCTTGAAATAATTAAGACTACCACTGAATAAGGGATTAAAGGTAGGTAATAGTTTGATCATCATCTGCATGTACTCTTCCCACTTAGGGAGATGAATAATTCCATAAAAAAATAGTAGTTGAAGGAAACCCCAATCAAATGCACTATTGACAAAACGTATGAAATTGAGAGCTTTTAAAGGATTTGAAATCTCAAGGTGACTTTATGAAAAAAATAATACCTCTCACTGCTTTAAAATGACTTTAATGAGTGACTTAAGACACTTTGACACCTCCATGACCTCAAGGGTGACTTTTAAGACCCTTTTCTCTTTCTCACATTGAAAACTAATTGAGGAGACCTTTATAAGGATAACATGATACTAATGAATGACTTTAGGACTCTTTTGATGCATTTTACCCTTGAAAAACATTTCATGTCTCTAATTATCAGATAGGCTTTCATTAGGCTAATGTGACCCTATGACTTAATAATGCTTATTAGGCCTTTTGGTAATATTTTGCATTAAGGGGTAGTTTGAGTGCTTTTATACATGAAAATGGGATTTTCCAAGATCAACAAAACCTTATATAATATTTTTGATACACATTCGTGTTGAAAATCACTCCAATAGGAATCCTATAGGACTAATGCTAACTCATGACCTCAACAAATGATTTCTAAATCTCCCATAATAGAGAAAAAATGTTTAAGGAACCTCAATAAATTTAACACACCTATATTTCAGACAACATAGTGATAATTCACATGTTTCAAAGACTATACTCAGTTGATTCTGATAGAAAATGATTTGTCACAAGTAAATCAGGTGTCAAGAGACTAAAGTGACTTAAATAGTCAACATTATAATGACTTATGTGGGCTACTTACTTATTAAGTAGGGATATAGTAGCCTTAAGCATCCATTGAGCATATGAGTCACATAATCTTCTTTACAAATAATTCTTAAAGTGAAACCATGGTTATAACATGTTGGACTATCCTTGAATGAATTGAAAAAATACCTTAAAAACACATAACAAATAAGCAAAGATCAACAATAATAATGAAAAAACATTTAAAAGAATGAGAAAAATACTACACTACCCAATAATCAATGTTAAAACAACACTTGGAGAGATAAAAACAACTAACCTACTTATGTACAAGGTTTTAAATGGCCTAAATAACAATGCTTAATATGGATCCCATTGACTGGGTAAGAATATCCTCTCCATTCAACTTTGAAATATGAAAATCATTGGCTTACTTACAGCTGGTTATTATGTAAGGAAAAATCCATATGGTATCAAACTTTGTGTGTTTCCTATCTTTTTCCCTATCTTCATCCCATTGTAGGATAAAATATTCTTCTTTGAAATAATTATTAATAACTTTTATATCAAATATTGTTTTCATTTTAGCTTGATCAAACTCTATGCTATGCATTGCAAGGTTCCTAGTTTCCTCTAACTCCATAAAATATGTTAATCTCACTATCATGGCTTCATTTTTAGTCAATTCTATCTATTGAGTGAGTTCAAGAGCTAGTAATTCAAGTGATAAAGGTAGCCTTGCTTCTCTCCCATAGACTATCATGAAAGGGGAATTACCAACAACCCTCTTAGGTGTTATCTTATCAATCCACAATGTTATTTTTAACTTGGTGTGCCAAGTTCTTTGATTCTCCTCCATAGTCCTCTTGATAATACTAATAAGGTTCTATTGTGGCCAACATGCTTCCTCTTCCTCGAAATGGGGGACCCCTCTAAAAAAAATTCCATGAACCAAAGCTCTTGGGTCCTTTCTTTTATTTTTTTTAGCTTTGCTCGAGTAAAATCCTTAGAATATTATGTCACCCAAATTTCTCAAAGCAGTAACAAGCCTTATTTATCTTTATGACTAAGGTAGACTTATTATCTTATGAATTTAGGGTGTTAACATTGCAAGTCTACTTTTAAAAGAAGTCCCTAGAGTGTTGTTCCTTTCTTGGAACAACAGACCCAACACCCTTCGTGGTGAATCAAAATCTTAATTATAGAAGAGTAAGTATTAAATGTATTTCATGCCTTTTCATTTCTTACTCAGTATTTTTATAGGTTTCATAAGAGAAAATCGACTAATCAAAAGGTGCCACATCATTGAGTTGTTAGTGTGGCCATTCCCTAGACCTATTAGATATATCAAATCCTAGGAGAGATAAACCTAATCATAAGGCACCATGTTGATGAGTTTTCAGAGCAACTAGTCCCCAGACCTATCAAAGATGTTAGAGCCTAGGAGAGCCTGACCTAATCACAAGGTGCCATGCCACTGAGTTATCAGAGAAACCAATCTCTAAATCTATTAGAGATGTTAAAGCCTAGGAGATCCTAGTCTAATCAAAACATGCCATGTCATTGAGTTATCAGAGTGGCCAATCCATAGACCTATCAAAAATGTTAGAGCCTAAAAGAGTTTAGCCTAATCAGAAGGCACCATGTAATGCAATAAAGTAGATGAATGTATAACCAACTAAGGCCTCAAAAGGGTTAGAATGGGGTATGAATGAGGCCTAAGAACTAATCAGAGAGTGCTATGTGTTCTTAATTAACACCTCACCCTTATTAAAGGTATGACACATAGTACAAAGTCATGCCTAAGTTCTAATTGTTAGCTTAAGGTTCAATGAGTAAATGATACATGGCATAAAATAGGAGTTAACTACGAAGCTTTGAAGAGATGTGATTGTGTGCCTACCATGTATTGGGCATTAAAAAAATAGAAATATGGGATTGATTGGATAGTTTTAAAACATCCCTTCGTTATTGCTAGATCTAGTTGGTAGTAGAAGATCGTGGGCTCCAAATTTTACTTTGAATTTAAAAATAAAGAGAGGATATATAACCACCAACTCAAATTTGAATTTAAAACAAATGACAATCCAAACACCATTAATATAAGAGGTTGTGTACATGCATTTAGTAAATTTTAAGGAAAGTCCACTAACAATTACCACTACATACCTTTTAAAGCACTCCAACCCTTAGCTTTCAAATTATCATAGAGTATCCCTATGTTTATTACCTCTTGCACTTAGCCTTCCTATTACCCCTCCATCATGTTACAATGGCTACATCCTCTTTGAACCTAAAGTCTAAGTCTAATTATTAGGATACATTATTCCCAGCTAGTTTGACCAAGTTCACACACTATAATGACCTGTTCAAAGAAGTCGAGTAGGTGCCTAGAGACTCAGGCTTCAATGAAAACCAATGAGTATAATTTGAGGATGCCCTTCAGGCCTAAAAAAAATTCAAACTTCACAAGGTTTTGACCAAGCCAGAGGAATTTCCCTATGTTGACTTGTTTAACAACCTCCTTCTCATTACCATCCAAGTATAGGATGGGGTCCATGATTGGGTATACTAACCCAACTCTTGGCATCAAATTATCGATATTTCTAGGAAAACTTATAAGGTGTATTACTCCCTCCTAGGTTTCACTTTATATTATGATGATATAGTGATGAAGACCTGAATAGAGACCTTCCAAATATAAGATGTCCTGCAAGACTGGGCTAAGAATTTATATACTAAATGGGTTAACAAGGAGGACATAAATGCGTACATAGTTTGGACCTTCCAAGAGGAAGTCTAGGTCGGCATGATTTTCTTGAACTAATTTTTTAGAGCCTAGGACTACTTGCACATTAAAAAATTATGGGTGTCCCTCCTCCATATGATCATCAAATGCTCTAAAGTTATAGACATGGGAAGAATGATCAACTTCAATTTGGTTAATGCCATCATGGATACCCAAGATGGAGATAATGTTTATATGATGAGATACCTTGTGGATATGGGCTAAGAGATGCTCTCCTTCAAACCTTCAACTTTTCATGCACAAGTTCCTAAAGGCTTAGTTGTCTATTTAGTCTTATACAAACTATATGGCCACTAGTACGAGAACCACATCCAAGACATATATGAACACTTCTATTAAATGATCTATAATGTGATAAATTAGGCATTAATTCCCCATCTATCTCAAGAAATCTAAAATTCCATCATTACCATCAAGGATTATTAGTACTCAGATAAGACACCTTGATTTAAATTATGCGTATCCTCAAGCAACCCATGTGCTTGTAGTTTTTTGTCCTATATCATTTGGTAGAGTAGGAGATCACCTACCAACTAGTGGAGGGTATCTTTGGATTTCATATAGATCGATAGTATAAGGCATGCCCACTTCTCTCAATCATTATTAGGCACCATATATACAAAGCCTTCCCTCCCCTCTATAAAATGGAGGCTACGTGAGATTCCTTCACCTTGGGGAGAGTTGAGATCTGATATTGGGACCCCATGGGAATGATCAAAGTTCACCTAGCATGGTATTCAACCTAACTTAATATAAAATATGGTCATCAAATAGAGGATGATGATGAGATATACTTAGATGATATCAATGACCATGCGGTATTATCCTAGATCATAACAAAGAAGAATAAGAAAGGAAAGAAGGTTCAGGTAGGACCATCTATTCCCCCTCAATACCCTGCTCACTTTATGAAGGATCTAATTCCAACTCCTACCATTATCTCTAGGAGGATTTTATAGGGCATTCTATCACCTTCTCCTCCCAGTGATCTATTTTCATCTCTACCTCCTTAAGCAACTCATGTTACTCATGTCCTAACTCCACCTCCTCTAGTCACTCCTCATGCCTTGAGTCCACCAATGCATCCTCTAATAGCCTTAATAGTCTATATATGACCAATCTAAACCCATGTTACTTGGTGGTAGGTAGCATAGGTGCATCTAACTAAACCATCAACAACTTAACCCAGAGTTACATAGACCCTAAGTTACAAGGTGACTAAAAGTCTAGAGGAAAGCCAAAAATGAGGCTACTAGTAGGCACCAATTTAGGTTCTAACCCCTTACACATCTTATTTATTCCACCTCCCTTCTACCCCTCACTCTTGTTGCTTTTCACTTCTCAGTCTCGGTGTCCACAAGTTCCATTCCACTCCCACAAACTCCCCAAGTGGTGTGTCCTCTTTTCCCCATTGAACCCCCTCTATCATTTACCCAAGTACCTTAAGCCTTGGTCCTTATAACCATCCTTACCTCTTCATTCCCCTCCACCCCATCCATTTTACAACCTAGAACCTTTATGGTGCCTTATTTAGGCTTGCCTACAATCTAGGTACTATTAGATGCATCTTCATTAGTAAACATGGATACAACCATTGGGAACATCCCACCAATGGTAAAAACTATTATGGTTCCCCCTTTAGTCATCTTATGCCTCCCTCTATAATTTTAGTTCCTTTACCATCAACCCTTGTAGCTCCTACTATTTCAACCAATGCTTCCACTGTAGCATCCAGAGCCAACCCAGGTAAGAGGTCCAAGAAAAATAGAAGGCAACTTAAAATCTAACTTTATTTTAAAGGCCATTTGCTCCAATACAACCTCCTCCACCAGCCTCAATGGTTCATTCATTCCCAACCATATCACCTTAGTGCATTTTTCCCTGACCCCCTCTTTCCATTACATTAAACACCTAGGGATTTAGCTCAACCAACCAATCTCTTCAATTCTATTTAATGCCCCTATTTCAAGAGTAATTTACCTTCAAGTGGGCATGACCCATGAGTATAGGTAAGCAAAAATGTTCACATGGGACTTATCTTTTATCTTTACTCCTTTCAATTGCATGTCCCCTTCATTTCCATTAATTTCATCATTCACCCCTTCCACTTCCTCTATTTCCCCTCCATCTCATCCTCCACCCTTATCCACCATCTTGACCACCCTTGCTACACCTCTTGTAACCTATGGAATATTACCAAGGTCATAAGTGCCAGATATGATCATCTAGGGTAACCTGGATGTATAGTGTAACTTTGACCAAAATTTGAGGAACATGAAAAAAAACATTAATGCAGAGGTTTATCCAAGAAGGGAACCTGAAGGTTTGGTAGACCCATTAGAATTTTTTCTCCATCACTAAGGTGAGGAATTCCATTGGGGAATAAAGGATGACTGAGGATCCACTCTTCATTCTCTTGGAAACTCATGATATGTCAGATAAGCGCCTTGAGGACATACAAAGCTAGGTTCAGATCTTATAGGTATATGTGAGATATTTTTCCCTATTAGGTTGATAGAGAAGGTCAAGGATGCCCTATTACTATTCTTTTTAGTTCTTGAGAAGGTAGTGGAGACACTGGATGAGTCCAATGTGCTTATCCAATGGACTCAAGCTTACTTGGAGAGGATTATAGAATAGATGGAAAGTGTAGGAAGTTATTGGTGGTGATTAATAAATACAAGTCTCATAATTAAAACTAATGCCAACCTAAGGCTTGGTTTATATTTGATGTACATTGGGAACACAAATTTGACTATGGAAGAGTGGTTGGATGTGGCTTGTACTATAACTAGACCCTTAGAAGAGAACAAGAAGAAGATATTGACCTATTTCAAAGAGGTCAATATCTCTATGTTATTCCATCTAGATGGCACCCTACTAGACAAGGGAGAATTTGGACTCCACCTACGTCATTTCAACTAGGTCATGAGGGAGAAGGTTTTCAAAGCAAATATAGAAGGGGCCTTAGTAGTTTTGGAGCTATCAACTCAATCCATGATAAACATCAACTAGGTCTCTAAGGTCTAGGTATCAATAAAAGCACCCTTCTATGTCTACTAGAGGCTAGTGACTCAAGCCAAGGTGATATTTAGGGAGCCTTCAATGAACCTTGATAAGCTAAATAAGGAATTTGACCTAGTGACAACTGTGTTGGAAGATAGAGATGTAACATTGAAGCAATTAGGAGCTGAACCTTCACAATCACCTCTGCATATCAACTAAGCGGTCTCCCACAAATAATTTTTGTTGGTTTAAGGGGATTTATTTATATTAATTTTTTAATTATGATTGTAAATTTAATGAGTGGCCATAATGGCCCATTATTTGAATATTACACTATTTGTATGTGATTCCCATCCCCATCTATATGAGGAAAAGTCATATTATAATATAGGGGTTAACTAAAAACTTGCTTGAAAGTGCTATCAAATTATAGCCAAGATTTAGCCTGATTTTTCCTTCATATCTTTAGATTATAGAGTTGGCCAAGATTAATTATTATAATAACACTCACTTTTTAATGAATACAATTATTTTTTTCTATAAAAGGGTTTGTTATACATGTCAATTATCTTTCATCTCAATTTTTGAACACTTGTCAATGCTAGATTAATTAGATTAATACTTTTCTAATTCATGTGTACTATGGTTATTATTGGAACCAAATATTTCACCTTATAAGAGGTTGTTCAATCCTCTTCAATATTTGGGCAACATGGAAACACTTTCAAGTATGTGGGTGTACCTATAATGGAAGTGAGTCTCTAGTTTTGAGGGCTAGCTCCCTGAATGTATCTTGAAATGATTATCACTTAAACTGATGCTTGCTTGTAGGGAAAAGAGTTAGAGTTTGCATCAAATTAAACTTATGTAAGGGGGTGATACACCAAGATGTTTTACACATGACCATCATATTTTATTCACTAAGAAACAAGGCATACAAATAGTTCTTAAAGTCTTAAGGATTTTAACATGAGTATTTCAATATAGAGATGAGATATATGAAGCAACACAAGGAAAATAGTCTAGAGGGTAAATTTCACACACCAATGGAAATAATACACTTGAAAGGATCCTAAAACATTTGAATACACTCTATATGACTTGTTAGAATGAGGGCTTCTTGCAGAAGACATGAAAGGACAAGGAAAAGCAATGATAAAATCACTAAACTTAACCATTTCATCACTTTACACACTCAAAAAAGATGTTATTAAACTCAAAATCAGATTAATTTAATTATTATAATGTAAAATATGGCATCAAACTAGTAGGGCTTTGACATACTAGGTGTGGTATTATATTACAAAGGCTAAAATGGTAACTACTTATAAAACCTGAGAGAGAAGTGGGAAAAGAAAATTAAAAGAGTCATAAGGCTACTTTTCATGATGATAAGAGGAGTTAAATAAGTATTATAATGAATTAGGCAACATACCATGTAAGGTCTGATAGGACAAATGGCCCTCCAAGTTATGAAACTCATGAAATGTGGTGTAAGACTCCTCATTTTGCACAAGAAAAATGCCTTCACCATTTAGTCTTCTTGGAATGTCCCAAAACTAATTATGGATAGATATAATGATATCAATGAGAGGGATGATTTGTATACATGATACAACATTCATTAGCTACATCCCTAGTCATTTGGATTCTTTTGAAAGTGAGCCATCATTGCCTACAGTTAAAGAAACTCCTCTTTCACTCACCCTTCACACTTGGCCTCAAAACTAGCTTAAATTTTCCATGAAATTCTCTAAAATTTGGTGAAAGACACTTGAAAATACACTCTATGGCCTTATACTACTTAGGTAGACCTTAAAAGGCTATCCCCTTGAAGTTCTCACCCTTCTCACTATCTTGCTCACTTTGCCAGTTTTGATTGGCTGAGATGAAGGTGATGGCAGACACACTTAGGAGTTTTTATTAATAATTAAATGATCATATAGGATTATGTTAAGTCTTAATATTTCTCCCAAAGCTGGTTTTGTTTCTTAAAAGTCTTTACAACTTGTAAAACACCAAAAATAGTCAATAAAACCTCATTTACCCCTTGTCTGTTAAAGTAGGAAACACCTCAAGTGGATGGTAAGGATCTTTGGAGAGTCACCTAAAAGGTTAATTAACTTTTATTCTCATTATACCTCATATAGATATCCCTCCATCCTTGTTTTCCTAATTAGGTCCTTATCCAAGGTTTTGTAGGGTTTTAAACTCTTTTCACTCTTAACATTTGTTCATAAAGAAGGGATGTTAGAATTTCAAAAAAAAATTACAAAATCAAAGTTTAGGACCTCTTTAAACTTCCCCATACTCCTTTAACCTCCATGAACAACCTCCAAGAAGATATGAGCTTCCTAAATAGGCTTCTCGAGCTTTATGTGTCATTTTGCATAAGCCTAAGTTATCCTTGAGCGAAAAGTTGCTTTCTTGTGAACTTATTTATGTACTAAAAACTCAAACACATCCCATATTTATCTATGAACATTATCCATAGTTATATAATGTTATCCTAAGGTTGAAAATTACGTTGACCCCCTGTTTGGGATTTAGGCCTAAACTAGGCCTAGTAGGCTTGTCTGCATTCTTGAGGGTTTAGGATAACTTATTTATATTCTGACCCTTATGCATGATCATACATGTTTTTACACATATTACATATATTGATAAAATTTATACAGGTTTCTAATAGTTTCTAGTCCTTTGCATCATCCCTTTTCTTCAAAATCTACCAATTGCATGCTAGGGGAATACCCTCTGTCAGAGACAGAATAGAGGGTACTTACCCTATCTACCTATGTAAATTTAGAATTGAAGGATATTATCAAAGTGTTGGAGACATTCTACACAATTTTTTTCCCTTGATCATATCATTATCCCCTTTAAATGCACTAAAACCTAGAAAGGACTTTTACACTAAGTGATTGTCTACAAGATCTTTACTGTGGACTGTGTATTACCTTGCATAACCATTTTTGTTTATGATTCATGTTGTATGATGGTATATAAATTCCATCACAACCTTAACCAAGGTGTTCCAATTCAATTCATTACTTCTATCCTCTATATGCTTCTTTACACATTCCTTGCTCTTTAAAATTACTTAACTATTGATTGAGTTCCCTATTTAGGAGAGGCTCTTGTAGATAGTCCTGCATGATTCAGGCTTGAAGGAAATGATTATAGGCTTATTTATAGTCCCTTAGGGTCATTATATGTCCATTTTAACTCATCTATATCATGTCTCATTATGCTAACCCTCATAATACAACTCTTTAGTTCACTGCTATATCACAGTCAACTATAGTTGACTGTGTTGTAGTAACATGTTATCTTGTAGATGTTGATTCTCCTTAAAAACTATTTCATATACCCTTGTAAATGTTCAATTAAATTTTTAAGGTATTTTTCTCACATCTATAGGTGTAATATCCTCAAATTTTGTTTTGAGGGTTTTATGAACATTTATAGGCAAGTTGTAGGTAGCCTCTTCTAGGATACTATACACTTGTAGATGAAGATATAACCATTAAATTGAAATTTAGTCCTCTTCAAATTAATTAGTGTGACCTTTCACACTTTATAGGTCCATTAAAACATGAATAAATGCCTTGCATTCTCACCTTAGGGAGTGGAGTCTCTTTGAAGTCTAAAACCTGTAGATAACATTGATGAACTTTAGTGAACAAATGTCACTATTAGAGCCACTCAAAAATTATTTTTCACTGATCATACACCTCCCAAATTTTAAAAATATATTATTCTATGTGGGGGATACAAGGTGAGTACAAATTTAATCATCAAGACTCTTGATAACCTTGTCTTATGAACTCAACAAAATGTCTTAGGCCTTTTTTTTTTGTCTTTTAGAGAAATGATCCCTAAACACAATCATTTCATCCTTAAAGGCAATCCTCACTCTCACCTACCAACCTTTTGTATTTAATAATTTTTATCATGTTATTAATTAATTCCATAATCCCCAATAAATCTTCCAATAATGTCAAATCTCTTCTAATCAACATTTCCAACTCTCTGCTAGTGCCACCTATAGGTGGACATTCCAATGTGCAGACGGTGAGTATAGGTATGAACAATATGCATTGAATTTAACCTTAAATGGGTTTTAGGCCTATATAAATACCTAAAAATGGATTTTTAAAACCATTAAGGACTTAAAATGAGCTATGTCCTTTGTTTCAATGTGATTTTCCCTTTTCAAGCACATGTAGGTGCATATTTATAATACATACCAAGCAATGGTTGTTGAGTGACCAATTGCATGATACATGAGTTGGAAATAAATATTATGACTTCTATAAATGATTATATGGATATTATTAAACCTTTTTGGGCTTGATACAAGTTGAAACAACCTCATTATAATGTGACACTCTCTCTTCATGGCACCTGTAGGTGCACATTCATGGCAGACTATGTGGAAGGGCTACATATGACTACCATAGTATTTACTTTACCATTTGAAGGATAAAATCACCACCTCATGTTTCTATAAGATATCTAGAAAATTTAAAACATTCATCACACTTCTATGGATGTTATAATATCCTTTACAAGTCATAATTGAGAGTGAGAAGGAGTTGGGAGTTGACTATGTATCCCATTGAACTACAACCTCTATTATGCTAACCTTGGAGGTTGAAAATTTGATATAAATATATTTCCCTAACCCTTGGAATGAGTGATACATCATGTTACATTGGATTAAATCCAATATAGATAAAGAAACTTTCAAAAAATGGTGAAATTGGAGTGCAAGTTCACTATCAACACTTTCTTACAAAGTGAGTTATTTGAGTTATCAAACTCTTTCCAAACATGGTAAAAAGTATTAAGAACATGAAAGGAGATAGTAAAAATCATTTGAAAGCAAAATCACCAACTGATTTGTATGGATAGTTCAAACAAGAATAAAACCCACAAGGTGTGGGAAATAGTGAGAAAAAAAACACAGTCAACTTGTTAGAGATGGTTCATAAAGAACAGGACACCATTATATGAAATGTAAGCATGAAAGTTAATATTACCCCTCAAAGGCATTTGATCTGAAAGTTCTCCAATCGACCACACCAACCAAAAACCTATTGACTAGTTTCATGTACATGGTGGAGCGATTGGAGAGCATAATGGTTTTTAACCTTTTTTGGTACTTTTAGAACATGTCAAGCATGGAATTAAGTCTAATGGATTTGAATATTCATCCCAAAATATCCTCCCTTTTGTCATTCTCTCTCATAGGGCATACACCTTGTGAAACTCCTTATTTTATAGTTATTTTCTTGATTTTCAGTTGTCACCTGCAAGTTTTCAATTAGAAGCTGACATATATAATAGAGGCTGACACATTAGACATAAGAATTTTTTTTGAAACACTTTTATTTCCTATAAAATTATACCACTTGCATTTTATTCTCATTTATGACCCCTAAAAGACATAAGATGACATAAGGATCTAATCAGACTATGACCAAGGCTAAAATAACATTAAATCACATAAAATGAAACATGAAACACCATAAGACATTATATTAGACCCTTATACAAATTTTTGGCTATAGGGGGTTGACCCATTTTGACTTGTGGTTAAAATGGTCAACATTCTTGGTGATTTTCTAAGGGTAACATGCTTGCTATGCTATGACCAGTAGATTAATCCTATTCATTGGGTCATGGAGTCACATATACATTAATTTAACACAAATTGTATTTGAAAACACACCACACACAATTAAAGACACACAAAATAAGACACACATGTCTTCAACTAGCACACTTAGGAAACACAACACAACAAGAATGGAAGCACACACCTAACCTAATATTTATATGACTAACCTTCGATTCCTTAGTAGAAAGGCTTCAAATGTATCCCATTCATAGGGATAGGTAGATCTTATCCATTCATCCTTGCTAATTAGAAATATTTTCTTGGTTTGCACTTGATGATGACATAAGGTCCACTCCATAGAGTACTAAATTTTGTGTCTCTCCTTGGTTTTACTCTATTTCAACACTATATCACCTTTTTGTAATGTTTTTGGAGTTGATTTATTGTCAAAATACCTCTCCATTAGTATTTGGTGATGTTCCATATCTTGATTATATTTATTTGTAGCCTCTTACAATTCCCTTAATTCTACAAACCTTACTTCTATTAGAGTATTCTCAAGTAATTCTAATTGATGTGCCAACTCCAAAGTAGGCAACTCTTGAGATATGGAAAACCTAGCTTCCCTTCCATAGACAAGAAAAAAAGGATAATTCCCTATTGACCTCTTGGGAGTTATTCTATCAGCCCATAGGGCTGTCTTCAATTTAGTGTTTGAAGCTCTTTGATTATCTTCTAAGGTCTTCTTGATGATTCTGATCAAATTCTTGTTAGTAGACTCAGCCAACCCATTACCTTGAGGATAATAGTTGGATGAAATGCTCAAGAATATGTAATTAATATTTGCCTAATTATCTATATTAACACCCATAAAAACAAGATCATTATATTAAATTATAATAGAAAGAGTGACAAACCTTGTTATGATGCTCTCATAGAACTCCAAGATAACATTCTCATTAGCTTCCTTCAATTCTACTACCTCAACCCACCTTGTAAAATAGTCAGTTATTGTGATTATCCATTTATGACTAGCACCTTATGGGGGGTTTATCATGCCAATGAAATCAAGGCCCCATTGCATGAAAGGTTGATCTACTTATATAGGCTTCAAAGGAAGAGCTACAAGATTCTATTTTCCAACAAAGAAAGCACATTGTACACACCTTATCACCCAAGCATGATAGTCCTTGAAGAGGCTAGCCAATAATAACATGCCCTCGTGATCTTATCAACTATATTTATTGGAGATAAATGACCTCCTATTGTACCATCATGTAACTTCTCAAGCAAAACCTCAAATTGATCATTATAAATGCATCTTAATAGCATACCATTAATGTCTATTTTAAAAATCACACCATATAAAAAAAAATGGATTATATTATAATCTAAGATATCTCCTTTGTTATCTAATCATACCATTAGGATACCCATCACTTTGAATAAATTTGATAACATCTTGTGTCCAAATTTGTAGAGGCAAGGAACCAGCTGGTTCGGAAAAATCATGATTAACTAGAGCCTCTTCTTTTAACTCATGAAGATCTGAAGATAGATGTTCACAAAGGCCTTTACCCCTTATAAACTTTTTCACCTTGATATCAACATCATATTCCATTACTTTAGTGATCCACCCTACCCTCTTTTCACTAAGATATTTACTTAAGAGAAACTCTTTGATACTAAGATGAGAGACCATAACATGAATCTTATTGTTTAAAACCATATGCCTAAACTTCTTTAGTCCCCTTACGATAATAAGGACTTGTTTATCCACAAAGGTGTACTTGAATTCATAATCTTTTAAACCTTGAATAAATAATACAATTGGACACTCCACACACTCATCATTATTTTGTATTAACATGGTTGAGATAGTATCAAGGGTAGAAAATGAAAACAACATGAAGTATTTATCAAAATTAGGATTCATAAAAGTAAGAGCTTGTGCAATTACTTTATTAATGGCTTCAAAATTGCTCTTACCCTCTTTGCTTCAAAAAAACACTTGGTTCTTCTTGAGCATGGCTATAATAGGTTTCACCAAAGATGTAAAACTAGGTATGAAGCTCCTTACAAAATTTATCTTTCCTAAGGAACTTTGGAGGCCTTTCTTATGAAAGGGAAATGATAGGCCTGGATTAGCCTCTATCCTTTTAAGGTCAAAATTTAAACCATACTTGGAAATAATATTTCCCAAGAGTTTTCCTTCATGGACAATAAAGATGCATTTTTCTAGATTGAGGGATTCTGCATATTGCCTACATATTTCAAACAATTGCCAGAAGTGGTGTATATGTTCATTAGCATATTTAGAAAACACTTTTATATCATATAGATAAATCAACAACATTCCATTAATCAATCCTTTGAAGGCCATTTCCATTACTCTTTGAAATGTGGCACTGACATTTGAAAATATAAAGGGCATCTTCCTATAATAAAAAGTCCCCCATTTAGTGGTGAATGCTATATTAAATTAATCATCCTTATTGACTAGAATCTGATTGTAACCTAAATATCCATCTAGAAGAGAAAACATTGAGAACCTAAAACCATTTCCAAAATCTGCTCCATTGAGGGTAAAGGATAGTGATCTTTGAGTGACACTTTATTAAGATATCTAAAGTCCACACAAAGTCTTATCTCCCCATTCTTCTTTATAATAGGTAAAAGGTCAGTTACCCATGTTGAATGTTTGATAGGAAAGATAATTTCATATTCAAGGAGTTTGGTAAGCTCTATCCTCATGAGTTATTCAACCTTGGGGTTGATGGGCCTTTGTTTTTGCCTAACTGTTTTAACTATAGGCTCAAAATCAATAGTATGGTGTGATAGATTAGGATCAAATCCTTTTAGGTCATTAAAATATCTACACAAATCAATAAATGCTTGCTTCTCCAATATAGAACATACCTTTCCTAGTTTGAGAAGTTTGTCCTTCAAGATCAAGACTCTTTCATAGTTCTCTTCTTTTGTATACATACCCACCTTTTCCTTCTTATTTTGATCATCTTCATTGAAGATAATTTCTAAGGTCACCAAGACCTTGGTTATATTATTGGTTCTTAGCTGCACAATCTGATCATCAAATTATTCTTGAAGTCTCTTTAGATTTCTTGAGGAAAACTCAACCTCATTTTACAAAAAGCATGCAATGTGTTTGTCACTATCAAACACTTTTAAAAAAACTTAATTATCATACATGTAAGGTATGAAAATAATATTAATATGAGATTGATTTGCCTCCTTTTTTATGATAGGTAGAGTATCAAATTGAGATCCTATGGCAGCTAGTCTATCAGTATGATTATTCTGCTTCCTTGGAATTGATTGGATATTAAATGCATTAAAATCTTCAAGCAAATCCCATATCCTATGCTTGTATGACTTGAACAAAGGGTTATTGGAATTAAACAAATTCCTAAATTGATGCATAACCAATTCACTATCTCCATATACTTTTAAGTTCTTGATTCCTTTTCTCCTTGCCCATTGAAGGCCATAAATCAAACATTCATACTCAGCCGCATTGCAAGTGCAACTGAAATAGAACCTAAATGAAGCATAATATTATTTTTTGGATGGAGAGACTGACATGATA
Organism: Torreya grandis; assembly: GCA_037957365.1. Lineage (NCBI taxonomy): Eukaryota > Viridiplantae > Streptophyta > Pinopsida > Cupressales > Taxaceae > Torreya > Torreya grandis. The sequence continues at coordinate 3,541,039 of JARHVA010000540.1, read as the reverse complement.
TTATATCTTGAACCAATTTTAATTCTTTTACCATCAAAAAATATTTTCCACATGTCATCATCCTCACCTCCTTCCTTGGTAAGTAGAGGTGTTGGTGCTCCTTCTTCATATATACAATACACTTTTAAATCAGTTTCCTCCATGAAAGCATAAGGTTAATTATCATAAGTGTTAGTACCATATTCATCAAGAAACTAATATAAAATTCCTTAAATATTGAAAGAACTTCCATCATCTACAATAGAATCTTTTTCTTCATGGACCATATAATTCAAATTAGAACTTTTTTCAATGTAAGGCTCAATACGAAACCTTAAAAGAGGCCATGTCCTAATTATCACCTTCATCCCATACCTTTTAATAAACACCAAGAAGGACCAATAATTTTAGAGATAGCCACCTATATTGGCTATAAAGTCCCTTGAAAGGCAGATTGCAAAGTGAGTTAGGAGATCAATAAAAACTATGTCCTGCAAGATAGGAAAACTAAGACAATCATGTAAGAAAACCTTCATGTTTTTTATCAGTCCTATGGTTTTATTAGTTGTAACATCTAATTGGAGGACTTATTTAATATATGGCTCATATTTTAGGCCCAATGTATCCACTATAACTTTGGGCATGACTGTAATTATACACCAACTTGTTACCCATAATGAGAGTGAGATAAAATGGTGGAGGTTTCTTAGCCTTAGTAATAGTTCAAAAATAGTGTTAGGGAAATTTTAAAGGATGCCATGACTATTATTTTGACTTGGAGGTGAAATACTAGTAAGAATATTGGATAATTGCTTTTGTAACAACTCTTTTTGGCTAGGCATATGAAGGATATCCCACAAAGAGATTGATGTTTTTGTAATTTTAAACAAATCCACTATGTTTAGTACATTATTACTCACATTTTATTAAGTCCTTAGAGGAAATGTATTACTTGAAACTTGAGGAGTTGAGACACCTTGGGCAGATCTTACCATATTTTGACTTGAAGGAGGTGTAGGAGCTTTTGGATCTACCATGCTTAAAATCATGCTTGGATACCTTGAAGGAAGATTGGATGAGATTGTAGGAATGATATTTTCACCTCATAGAGCCTTCATCTTGGCTCTTATATTTTCTACAATAGAGGTTCATTGATTGATCAAGAAAGTGTCTTCAACGAGGAAGTTGGTGAAGATCTTTCCTTGTGGCTATCCACCTTCACTTGTTTACATCATGACTTCATCCTCAACTGATAGGAGTGGAGTGAATCCTACTTGGGAAACAATATATTTCTTTTCACCTTCATTAGCATCCATAAATTAGCCTTTTTACCAATATTATCCTTGAACCAAATTGCTATGCACTAGTACCATCTCCCTCACATTGGTGGTTGAGTTAGGATTATATAAATTAGTAGGCCTATTGGATTTAGGCTACCATTGACCTCTTCCTCTTCCATTTTGTTAGCTAAATTATTTTTGATAAGGATATGAATTGTTATAAGCATCTTAATGTATTTTAGCTTTCCTAAGCTAAGCTCTTAGCATTTATATTTATGCATCTTTACCCATGACATTATCCATCTTCTTAGGAGAAGTCTTTGGCTTCGTGTTAGCATTAGGAATTTGGGACACATCTATAGTATTAGCAGAAGTATGAGAAAATGGAGGCATAGACACCTTAAAAGGAAACCTTCCAAATTAGATGATATGATTCTCATCTTTGATAGAAAGTTCATATGCTTCGGGAAGGGTAGAACCCCCCATGGATTGAAGCATGATAGAAATTTTAGTACCAATGGTTCTCAAGTAGGTAGGGAGCACTAAACTAGGAGGTGGTCTCATAGGAGGAGGCAATCTATTCAAGTCTTTTTAAACCTCTCATTGAATTCATGTATTATTTCTTTGGATCCTATTTTGATCACATTGAGCTGATGTATGAGAGAGGCATGTTCACTTTCATTTCAAAATATTTAGGTCAAAAACATCCCAAAATCATCCCATGATGTGATTCATCCACCTTATAGAGTCTTATAGCAATCAAGATCTTTCCTTATAAGGGACATGCCAAGGATTCTTATGGCAATGTTATCTTGAGTGACATTGTGGAAGATACAAAATTTGGAGATGTCCCTAATGTATTCACTAGGTGTAACATGACTCTCACCATTATATAGGGATATAAATTTTATGGCATTAGGAGGAATGACATCATATGCTTGAAGGTGAATTGGATTTTTAGTATTGAAGGTAGGGAAATCATTAGGTCTAGCCATGTCTTCTTCAATATCTTAAATTTCTTCAACATCTTCACTAACAAAGTCCTCTTGGTCCTTAAAGGGAAGATTGGGATAAGGATATTAAACTTCAAGAGGAAGTTCAGGCTAAATAGGTGGATTAATGGGATTGAACACTCAACTAGATGATGACCTAGTGAGAATCATGAGTTATGATAATAATATTATGATAAAAAAATGGCCTTGAACTAGATTTATCTTAATGGAGTTTCCAAATGCTGAGTAACACACCAATTTGTAGCTAATATTTTTGAGACTAGCATTCACCTTGATAATTTGTTTTTAAGACAATGATCCTGTTAGGCATGACAAAACTATTGGCACCAAATGTTTCACCTTAGAAGAAGTTTTTAAAGCCTCTTCAAGATTTGGGAAACATGTAAATACTTCCAAGTATGTGGGTGTACCTATAGTGGAAGTGAGTCTCTAGTTTTGAGGGTTAGCTCCCTGAATGTATCTTAAAATGATTATCACTTAAACTAATGATTTCTTATGGGTAAAAGAGTTAGAGTTTGCATGAAATGAACCTAATCTAAGGGGGTGATACAACAAGATGTTTTCCACATGAACATCGTATTTCATTTACTAATAAATAATGCATATAAATTGGTCTTAAAGTCTTAAAGATTCTAACATGAGTGTTTCAATATAGAAGTGAGATATATGAAGCAACACAAGGAAAATGAAATAGAGGGTACATTACACACTCTAAGGGAATTAATACACTTAAAATTAGAATAACACATTTGACTACACTCTATATGACCTGTTATAATGAGGGATACTTCCAGAAGACATGAAAGGATAAGGAAAAGCAAGGATAAAATCACCGAACTTAACTATTTCATCACTTTTAAATCTTAAACAAGATGTTCTTAAACTAAAAATCACATTTATTTAATTATTCTAATTCAAAATATAACATAAAACCAACAAGACTACCATATTAGGTGTGGTATTAGATTACAAAGGCTAAAATGGCAACTACTTATAAAACCTAAAAGAGAAGTGGTAAAAGAGAAGTCCAAGAGTCATAAGAACATTTGTAATGCTGAGAAGAGGAGTTACATAAGTATTAGAATGAATTAGGAGATATACCATGCAAGTTATGATAGGAAAAATGGCCTTCAAATTTATGAAACTCATGAAATGTGGTGTAAGACTCCTCATTTTACATAAGAAAATTACCTTCATCATTTAACCCTCTTGGAATGTCCCAAAAATAACTAGGGAAAATATCATACTTAAAATAAGAGGGAGGGGTTGAATATGTTCGTTGAATATTTTTTCGATCAGTGTATTGATAAACAAAATAGGTCTAATTAGCCAAAGTAAGAAGACTGGTCGTCCAAATGTGCAACTTTTACCACATCAAAAGGAGACTGATCTCTCCTCTCATCAAGGGGAGGTTCCCTATAGATATGCTAGATATATATAAATAGAAAATAATACTCAAGGGTAAGACAAACCATCCATCTCTCTTTATTCAGAGATGATGCATGCAAATCAAAGGAAAAACTCAAGGGAAATGACAGACAACGTTCCTCTTCTTTTAGAAGTACTATTTAGCAAACCACATGAATACTCTTAGTAGTAACAACAAAATGTAGAAAAGGATGTAATAACCAACAAATCGAGATGCAACACAAAGTCTCTACTTGGATTGCTCAAGAGTAAGATACGAAGGACAATGAGGGCACAAAGTTATCCCAAAGTCCTATACATAGAAATGAAAATAAAACACAATGAAAAGAAATTATGGGGGCACAAAGTCTCTCCACAGTTAACTCTTCAGGACACCTTCATGACTACTATCACTAATTCTACTTGTTGAATTAAAGGAACAGAGAATATATCAAGGAAAAAGACATAAGAATAGTTTCCTCAACAACAAAGATATTACAACACAAAGTCTCAAAAATCACTTGCTTTCTTATTCTAGTAACAAAATATGATCAACAAATTGAGCTCAAAGTCTCAGAAGTGCCTTTCAATTTGAGCAGAGTTTTGTTCTGATTGTAAAAAAAGAGATCCATTTACAATAAAAGAAAGTCCCTTATATAGCCACTTCAAAAAGGACTCGGGAAGAGTAACACATCATGTTGCATTGAAAACTATTAGGAAGACAGGCTGGAAATTATGGGCATCTATCCATTTGTTTTTCTCAATGCAGAGAAACAAGTCACGCTATTGAAAGTTTGCAACTTTCAATGTCCATCTGGCGATCTGATCCTTCATCGTTCCTCCTTTTTTTGTTAATTAAACCAGGTTCTAGATTTAATTTTCTATTTTGTCCTTTAGTCGCTTTCTACTGGCCTTGGCCTTAAAGCCTGTGAATGCATTTAGGTCTGTAGTTTTAAAGGATCAACGACTATTTTGCTGTCTTGAATTTGACGTCTTTGGGTGTGTCACCCCTTGGTTCTTCTTTGGCTTTTTTGTTTCATGTCTTCCCGAAGGGAAGATGACCTTTCAACTTCAGGGAAGTGTCCTTCAATTTGGCAGCCGAGAGTCCCCCGCAAGGGCACCTGCCCTTCGGGATCATTTGGTGGCCTTTTCCTTAGCGGACTGTTTCTCAAGTTTTCCTACGAACAATTCCTGTGGGTATTTTCCCACAGACAATTCCTATGGGTATTTTCCCCAAGCTTTATCCATAGGAAAACTCCCATAGACAAAAATTTTGGGGACAAATTCTCGTGGACAAAAAGTCTGTGGAAATTTCCCGCAGACAAAAAGTCTGCAAAAATTGTTCCATTTGCCTTGGTCATTACTTCTTTGAAAATTCCTTCGGGCTTTTTACCCACAGCCTATTTCTTGAATTCTTTCAGACTTTTTGTCCGAAGGAATTCCTTCAGACAAAATTTTTGAAGGAACTACTTTCCTTAGACTTTTTCGACTAACTTAAACAGAAATCCGAAAGAATTTACCTTTTGAGGCTTCTTTGAAAATGACCCTTTTGAAGGGTACTTTTGTCATCCAAGTGCCCTCCGCAAGAGCACTTTGTCTTTTAGGAGGCTCTTTGAACTTTTGCATTTGAACTGCTCCTTTAAATCATCTAAGTGAACCGCTTGGTTAAACCAAGTTGTTGAACCGTTTGATTGAACCAAATGTTGAATCACTCCATTGAACCAACTTGATGAACCGCTCCGTTGAACCACTTCATTGAACCAAGGCAATGAACCAACCAGTGATGAATTAAAGTCAATGAACCACTTGGTTGAACCAAACATTGAATCAATCCAATGAATTACTTGGTTGAACCAAATGTTGAACCAAGCCGATGAACCAAGCTTTGAACCAAAATGGTTCAAGCCGATGGTTCAATTCAATGAACGAAGCCTTTGAACCAAACATTGAACTAATCCATTGAACTAAGCTTTGGTTCAATGGTTCAAACAAAGCCTTAAACTGACTGACAATCCATTTGATTGAACCAAAGGATGAACCAAAGCATTGAAACAAAGTGGATGAACCAAATGAGTGCAACAAAGCATTGAACCACTTGATTGAACCCGCCTTTGAACCATTTGACGTTGAACCAACCTTTGACCCAAATGCATTGAACCTGCTACTGATGCTTGCTAATGGTTATTTTTGTTTGAACCAAGGCATTGAACCAATCTCAAAAATGACCAAGTGTTAGAAATTGATTCTTTTGATTGAACCCACCTGCAGAAGCCTTTGAACCTGTAGAAATGAACCTGCCTATAGAGTCCATAGAAAAGAAGTATGTGGTTTTCTCTAACCTTGAAAGAGTCCATAGATTCAAGCCTACAAAGTCTATAGAAATCAACCTATGAAGCCCATTGAACTTGGCCTACATAGTCTGTAGATTTCTCTTCCTGCTGAGTCCGTAGATTCTAACCTCTAGAGTCTGTAGATTCTAGCCTGCAGAGTCTGTAGATTCTAGTCTGTAGAGTCCGTAGATTTCTGAGAAGCTTGAAAAATGAGGAATTTGAATGCCCAAGACAAATTTTGAAAAGGGAAGAGACAATTTTGGTTTGTAGGACCAAAATAGTTCAAATGTTGTCCCAAAAATGAGTGATATTTTTGGGAGACAACAGCTGGCTCTAGTTGGGGAACTTCTATCAATTGTAAAAAGAATTGAAGGGAGTAGAATCCAGAATCTCTAGTGTCTTCATGTGTACCATTGGTCTACCCAAAAATGGAAGGCATAAAAAAAAGAAACAACAAAACAAAATAAAATTAAAAACTTGTACAAATATACATATATATAGATGCAATGATCTGACACTTCAAGAGTTAAAGTGTTTCAGATGCTGCCCATTGTGAGGTAGAGAAAAGAGTGTGCCATCTTGATATTTAAGAGGAAAGTTATTTTCACCAATGTGTTGGTGAATTATAAATGGGTCTCTCTAAAGGGAGTCAAAATTTCCATGCATCCCCTTTGGTTATCTCCTTTTGTCCCACAGCAAGACTTGATCCCCAATCTGGAAATCATGATTTTTGGCCTTCTGGTTAAAGAGCTTCTTTACCAGACTTTGATGATCAATAATTCTATCCACCACATGGTTCTCTGTTCCTCTAGCTCAGTTAGGCACATGATTCTTTTATCAAGAGAGCTTTCATATGTCTGATCTTCAATTGCCTTTGCCAATTTCAAGGCTAGGAATTCTAAGGTGATTGGTATCTCAGCATTGATACCATAAAGAAGTTGAAAAGGAGACATACCAATTGCCCTCTTTGGTGTGTGATTCTATCTGCCCATAGAGCATCAACCAATGCTTTATGCCATGTCCTTTGATTGTCATCTGCTATCTTCTTGATAATAGTTACTAGGTTCTTATTGCTAGATTCAGCTTGTCCATTCCCTTGTGGAAAATAATCAAAAGAGTGAGAGAGTATAATTTCATAATGGAAATAGAATTGTGTAATCTCCTGAGAGGTGAAACAAGTTGCATTATCAGTAACAATTTTGATTGGAACTCTAAACTTGAAAATGATATTCTCTCTGAGAAAGTTGCATACAACTTCTGAAGAAACATGCTTAGTTGGGATTGCTTCTACCCACTTGGTGAAATAGTCAATTATTGTAAGGACATAATCATGTCCAGCACTTGAAGATGGGTTTATAGTCCCAATAAAATCAAGTCCCCATTGCTAGAAAGGTTCTTCTATGATCACTGGCTTGAGAGGCATAGCAACTAACTTGGGTCTTCCAACAAATTGTTGACAGAGTTCACATTTTCTCACCCACTTGTGTGCATCTTAGAAAAGAGTTGGATAGTAATACCTAGCTCGCAGAATCTTGTAAGCAGTCACGGGAGTATAAAAATGTCCTCCACAGGCTAGATTGTGGAAAGATTTCAAAAGATGGCTTTGTTGTTCTTTGTCTACACAACGAAGGAATACTCCATTTATGCTTTTCTTGTACAAGCTGTGCTCTCAAAAGACAAAATTGGCAACTTTTAACTTGATAGTCCTCCTTTCTTTGTAAGACAAATGAGTAGGACATTCACCATAGGTAAGAAAATGAGCAATACCTAAATACCACTCATTGGTAGTAGAAACAAAAAAGACTGTTGGAGTCTCTTTCACTTCAATTTCTTCACACTATGTGTCTTCTGGCTTATTGTCAACAATTAATTAGCATAGGCCTTTACCCCTTACTAGCTTTATCGGCTTGATGTCTAGATCAAAATCTTGGATCTTTGCAATCCAATTACCTCTTTTCATGCAAAACTCCTATTGAGTTAATTAGACTTGACTGTAGTGTCAGGAACTAAGGTAGTAGTGTGTGAATTCAGAATATAGAAGTAGAAATGTTTGACTATTTTTACCAATGCATAAGCATACTTCTCTACATTTGAATACTTCATCTCATGGGTTTTGAGAGGACAACTCATGAAAGAGATAGGAGATTCCATACCTTCCTTGTCCTATTGAATAAAAATTGTTGAAAGAGTGTGTTCAGACACATAGCTGTATATGATGAAATCTTTTTTGTGATCTAGACAAACCAAGGTAGGGGCGTGAGCAATGGCAGTCTTGATATCCTGAAATGCTGACTTGCCTTTTTTAGTCTAGCTAAAGATGGTCTTCTCTTTCATCATGTTCATAATGTGTCTAGTCTTCTCAAAAAATTTAGGGATAAATCTCTGTAAGAAATTATCTTTTTGAAGAAAGAATTAACAACATTTTTGCTTGTAGGCAAATTAAGCTCTTGAATAGACTTGACTATGTCTGAGTCAATCTTTATGCATTCTTTTGACACAATGTGTACTAAGAGTTTCCCTTTTGTTACTCCAAAAATAGATTTTTTAGGATTTAAGAAAATACCATTTTGGTGGCAGCACTCCAGCACTTGTTGTAAGTGGTGTACATGATCATATCGACACTTTGAAAATATAGTCAAGTCATCAAGGTATACCACTATGAATTTACCAATCTCATCTTTGAAATCTAGATCCATTGCTCTCTGAAAGGTAGCACCAGCATTTATTAAACCAAAAGGCATTCTTCTATATGCAAATGTACCCCAAAATGTGGTGAATGTAGTCTTGTGTTGGTCTGCTTTACCAACTTCAACTTGATTATATCTTGAGAAGCCATCCAGCATTGATAACATCTCTGAACCTGTCACTGTTTGAAGCACTTAATCCATAATTGGCAAAGGATAATTATCCTTCAAAGATTCTTGATTCAGATTTTTAAAATCTACATAAATGCAAATTTTGCCATTCTTCTTCCTTATAGGCACTATGTTTGCAATCCATGTGGAATGATGGATTGGGAAGATGATTCTAGAGTTTAACATTTTTTATATCTCAAACAGAATAGTATTTGATATTTTTAGATTATACTATCTGGATTTTTTCTTGTAGGGCATTGAGTCAGCCTTGAGAGGAATGTCATGGTAGATTTCATCTAGTCTGAGAGACTTCAAGTCTTTATAAGAATATGCTAAGACACCCATGTATTGATAGAGTAAAGAGGTGAACTTGAGTCTTTCTTTAGGGGTGCAACACTTACCAATGTTAACCATCTTGGGATTTTATTTAGTGGTCAGATTCACTTGATCGAATCTCTGAGAAAACCTTGAATCTTTTTGCTGTTGTTTGATGAGTCTATCATGCTTGTCAAACAACTTCTCAAGAGAAACTAGGCCTTTAGAAATTTTGTTTTTTTTAGTTGTAAAAACTCTTCATTTATATCTGAACTAGATTCAGAGGTTGATTCATTCTTTTGAGATTCTTTACCTTCAAAATGTAGTTGTTGAAAATTGTCTTTTCGTTTCAGGAAAGCAATGATTTGATGATCATCATTGAATACTTGCCAATAATTAGCATTGTCAAGAACACTTAGTCTATAGATAGCTCAATAGTATACCTGTCTTCTTTAAAACTTGAATGAGGAACTAAGAGAGTTTCTAAAATAGCAAGTGCATTAGCTCTGTCATTAGACTCTCTAGGAATGATAGAAATGTTGAAAGCATCAAAGCTTTCAATTTGGTCCCAAACCAAGTTATGGTAGTGGCGTAATCGTTCATTCTTGGTTTGGTATAAGTTCCTCACTTGACAAACCACTAATTCAGCATCCCCTTTGAACTGAAAAAACTTGATGCATTTTTCTTGAGCAACCTTCATTCCAAGCGACAGAGATTCGTATTCAGTTGTATTGTTAGTGTTGCTAAATTGTAATTTATAAGATGAAGGAAACATATCTCCTTGAGGAGATATAAACACAATCCCAGCTCCTAAACTGGTAGAGGAATAACTACCATAAAATTCTAGAATCCATATCTCATCAGATACTGATTCTTCTTTAGACTTTTCTTCATCAGAGATGGAGGATCCTTCTTCATTTGTATTGCAGCCTACTAGTTCTTTTGCTATTCTAGTTGAGCTGATTTCTGAGTTGACCTTTTCAAGAATTATATCAGAAATTTCATGTACTTCATCTATAGATAGAACATAGTTACCCATACCTGCATATTCAAAAATAATTTGAGCTTCAGGGGCTGATGTCTGGGTGACTACATATTTTGCCTCTTTTTTAGGGAGCAACCTCTTCATTACACCTTGTACAGGAATCCTTGCCTCAGATAGATCCATGCTTAGTTCTCCTCCCATGTCCTTGCAAAAATTTCATCTAATAAAAATTCCATAGGATGCTAGAACGTCAGCCACCAAGATAGTCATCTTGATTCTCTTGTTTGAAAAGGCTGTAAATGCAAATTGGGCATCTTTGATTTGCCCTAGCAATGGTACTTGCTTGTTCTCCATGGAGAAATATCTCTCAAATGTCTTGGTCAATGTGAGACCAAGAGACTCAGCTACTTTAGCAAGCATGACATTATCGGTTGCACTTGAGTTTATAATACAGTTACTCAACTTATGGCCATTAATTAATAGGAAAACATAGAAAGGTTCTATTTTTCTAGGAGTGGCTGGAGGAGTAATGACTAGATTATTTGGAATAGGCATGTTCTTTGGAGAATCAAGAGTTACCTTTTTAGCTTTTTGTCCTACAGGGATGGTTTGGTTCTTGACATATTGGACCAGCTTATTTAATTGATCAGGATTGGACTGTAAATACTCAAATTTAGACATTTGTATTTTTGTCTTTTTGACACGATCAATTATGTCAAATGGCAGAATTGAGCTAGGTACAGAGAAAGGTACTTCAACTTTCCAAGTTTTAGGAGGGATGGGAGGTGGGCTACTTTACAAATTTAAAGTAGAAGGGGAAGGCAAAATTGATGTATTTGATTTTTGGGTGATTACCGGATCCTTTGACTAAAAAAGCAGAATGGTTCCATGCTTAGCAATCGTGACTGTTGGCTGCGATTGCTCTTTTGTCTTTCCTTTATCAACTTGCTGGACTGATTGGTTTTTAGACCTGGTAAACACTGCATATGATCCATCAAAAGCTTCTCTTTTGCTTCCAGTTCATCTTGGTAGTTCAGGAAACCAATGTGCGAGTCACCAGCTGATTCTTCTTGATTGTCTTCAAGGAGATCAACTTCATTTTCTTGATTCAATTTAAGCTGGAAAGAGAATTCTAATTCTGCTTCAAGATATCCCATTGCTGAATTGGTTGGAGGAGCTTCCAAGGCAAGTTTCCCTTGTGGGGGAGGAAGGCAATTCTGTTGCCCTTGATTCCTAGTAGCGTTGCCCTAATATGATTGATTTGAGAATGTCCTTTTGTATGAAGGAGCAGAAGACATTCTTTGAGCCATTTGCTTTTTGAGAGCAAGCAACTCATTTGCCAATTTCTACACCATTGGATCTGTGGTTCTTGTAGATGAATATTCAAAAGATGATGAAGCTCTATTTCTATTTGGATCTCTTCTTATCTTCCCTGCTAAGATGAGATCATCTTTTACCTCACTGGCCAAATGTTGAGCTGTAGCAAGATCTATTTGACTAGCACGTCTCAAGAGAAAACTTACTTTAGGTAATTGAAAATTAATGAAAAAACATGAGATTTTTAGTTGTAGGTCAAAAAATTATAGGAATTCTATTTCTCAATTTGTCAAATTTGGCTATGAAGTCTCTCATAGGCTCATAAGGTTCTTTCTTCATATGTGTAAGTTGAGCCAGAAGTGCATGTGCATCTTCTGTAGGTTTGAATTTGGCTTCAAACTTATCTTTGAGAGTATTTCAATTAGTCACTGACTGAGCCTGTAGATGATCAAACCAATCTATAACATCACCTTGTAATGTTTCTAAAAAAATCCTGCCTACTACATCTTCAAATTCTACTCTGATTACTCCACAAGCTATGCTGAAGGCTGCAATGTGCTCATCAGGATGAACTTTCCCATCACCATATAATTTGGAGAAATTCTTCCTTGAACTACGTGGAAGCTCATGTAGAGATGGAGTAAGATTGAGAGGACCAAAAACATTACCCTAGGGGCCTTGAACTACCATTTTAGGATTATGAAAAGGAGGGATAACAAATCTCAGAGGGGTAATTATTTGCAAAGCTTTATCAACAATAGAAGTAGATACTTCATCTGGCAATGGAGATCTAACTTTAGTAGGAAGAAAGCTATTGGTTCATTGGAGATGATATGGTGAAGGAAACGGATCAAAATCACTTTGCTGTACCAACTTGAATACAGGGTCAATGATACCTTTAGCCCTTTAGCTTCGTGTATACCTTGAATCTGCTAGATTGTGAAACAAAAATGGAAAAAATTAACCTTGTTTCAGTTAAAGCTTGAGGCTTTAAACTTTGCATTCTTTCCCAGTTAGTGTGGAGGTGAATGGATAGATTATAAATGGATAATGGGTATATCCCCAACAGAGTCACCGAAAATTGTTGGTTGAATATTTTGTTAATCAGCATACTGATAAATAAAATAGGTCTGATCAGCGAAAATAAGAAGACTGGTCATCCAAATGTGCAATTTTTACCACATTAAAAGGAGACTGATCTCTCCTCTCATCAAGGGGAGGTTCGCTATAGATATGCTAGATATATATAAATAGAAAATAATACTCAAGGGTAGGACAAACCATCCATCTCTCTTTCTTTAGAGATGATGCATGCAAATCAAAGGAAAAACTCAAGGGAAATGACAGACAACACTCCTCTTCTTTCAGAAGTACTATTTAGCAAACCATAAGAATATTGTTGGTAGTAACAACAAAATGTAGCAAAGGAAGTAATAACCAACAAATCGAGATGCAGCACAAAGTCTCCACCTGGATTGCTCAAGAGTAAGATACGAAGGATAATGAGGGCATAAAGTCATCCCAAAGTCCTATACATAGAAATGAAAAGAAAACACATTGAAAGGCAATTATGGGGGCACAAAGTCTATCCACACTTGACTCTTCAGGACACCTTCCTGACTACTGTCACTAATTTTGCTTGTTGAATTAAAGGAATAGAGTATATATCAAAGAAAAAGACAAGAATAGTTTCCTCAACAACAAAGATATTATAGCACAAAGTCTAAAAAATCACTTGCTTTCTTATTCCAGTAACAAAATATGATCAACAAACTGAGCTCAAAGTCTCAGAAGTGCCTTTTAATTTGGGCAGAGTTTCATTTTGATTGCCAAAAAAGAGATCCATTTACAATAAAAGAGAGTCCCTTATATAGCCACTTCAGGAAGGACTCGGGAATAGTAACACATCATGTTGTATTGAAAATTGTTAGGAAGCCAAGCTAGAAATTATGGGCATCTATCCATTTATTTTTCTCAATGCAGAGAAACAAGTCATGCTATTGAAAGTTTGCAACTTTCAATGTCCACCTGGTGATCTAATCCTTCATCGTTCCTCCTTTTTTGGTTAATTAAATCGGGTCCTAGATTCAATTTGCTGTTTTGTCCTTTAGTCACTTTTTGCTGGCCTTGGCCTTAAATCCTGTGAATGCATTCAAGTCTGTAGTTTTGAAGGATCAACAACGATTTCACTGTCTTGAATTTGATGTCTTCGAGCGTGTCACCCCTTGGTTCTTCTTTGGCTTTTCTATTTCATGTCTTCTCGAAGGGAAGATAACCTTTTAGCTTCAGGGAAGTGTCCTTCAATTTGGCAGTCGAGAGTCCCCCGCAATGGCACCTGCCCTTTGGGGTCCTTCGGTGGCATTTTCCTTAGCGAACTATTTCTCGGGTTTTCTTGTGGACAATTCCTGCGTGTATTTCCCCGTGGACAATTCCCATAGGTATTTTCCCCGAGCTTTCTCCGTGGGCAAATTCCCATGGACAAAAAGTCTGGGGACAAATTCCTATAGACAAAAAGTCCATGGAAATTGTTTTGTTTGCCTTGGTCATTGCTTCTTTGAAAATTCCTTCAGGCTTTCTGCCCGTACCCTGTTTCTTGAATTCTTTCAAACTTTTTGTCCAAAGGAATTCCTTTAAACAAAAAGTCTGAAGGAATTGCTTCTTTCCTTAGACTTTTTTGGCTGACTTAAACAGAAATCTAAAAGAATTTACCTTTTGAGGCTTCTTTGAAAATGACCCTTTTGAAGGGTACTTTTGTCATCTAAGTGCCCTCCACAAGGGCACTTTGTCCTTTGGGAGGCTCTTTAAACTTTTGCATTTGAACTGCTCCTTTAAACTATCTGAGTGAACCGCTTGGTTGAACCAAGTTGTTGAACTACTTGATTGAACCAAATGTTAAATCGCTCCATTGAACCAAGTCGATGAACCACTCCGTTGAACCACTTCATTGAACCAAGGCAATGAACCAACTGGCGATGAATTAAAGTCAATGAACCACCTAGTTGAACCAAATGTTGAACCAAGCTAATGAACCGCTTAGTTGAACCAAACGTTGAACCAAGCTGATGAACCAATCTTTGAACCAAAATGGTTCAAGCTAATGGTTTAATTGAATGAACAAAGCCTTTGAACCAAACGTTGAACTAATCCATTGAACCAAGCTTTGGTTCAATGGTTCAAACAAAGCCTTGAATCGACTGACAAACCATTTGATTGAACCAAAGGATGAACCAAAGCGTTGAAACAAGCAGATGAACCAAATGAGTGCATCAAAGCATTGAACCACTTGATTGAATCCACCTTTGAACCATTTGACGTTGAACCAACCATTGAACCAAATGCATTGAACCTACTGCTGATGCTTGTCGATGGAGATTTTTGTTTGAACCAAGGCACTAAACCAATTCCAAAAATGACCAAGTGTTAGAAAATGATTCTTTTGATTGAACCCACCTATAGAAGCCTTTGAACCTGTAGAAATGAACCTACCTGTAGAGTCCATAGAAAATAAGTCTGTGGTTTTCTCTAACCTTGAAAGAGTCCATAGATTCAAGCCTGCAGAGTCTGTAGAAATCAACCTGTGAAGCCCGTTGAACTTAGCCTGCAGAGTCCGTAGATTTCTCTTCCTGTTGAGTTCATAGATTCTAGCCTATAGAATTTGTAGATTCTAGCCTGTAGAGTCCATAGATTCTAGCCTGTAGAGTCCGTAGATTTCTGAGAAGCTTGAAAAATGAGGAATTTGAATGCCCAGGATAAATTTTGAAAAGGGAAGAGGCAATTTTGGTCTGTAGGACCAAAAAAGTTCTAATTTTGTCCTAAAAATGAGTGATATTTTTGGGAGACAATAGAATACATGCTCCAACATGCATTGGCTACATCCTTATTCATCTAGATTCTTCTATAAGTGAGCCATCACTTCCTATAGTCAAAGAAACTCCTCTTTCACTCACCTCTCACACTTTGCCTCAAAATTAGCTTCAGTTTTCCATAAAATTATATACAATGGGGTGAAAGACACTTGGAAATACCCTTAATGGCTTTAGACTACTCAGGTAGACCTTAAAATACCATCCCTTTGAAGTTATCACCCTTCTCACTATCTTGCTCACTTTTCTAGTTTTGACTAGATGAGATGAAGGTGATGGTAAACAAATTTAGGAGTTTTTATGAATCATTAAATGATCATAGAGTGTCAAGTTAAGTGTTTATATTTCTCCCAAAGTTGGTTACCTCTCTTGAAAGTATTTATAACCCGTAAAACACCTAAAATAGTTAAGAAAACCTCATTTCCCCCTTGTCAGTACAAGCAGAAAACACCTCAAGTGGATGAGAAGGATTTATGGATAGTCTCATACAATGATATTTCACTTTCATTGTCATTCCACCTCATTTGGATAGTCCTCCATCCTTGTTTTCCCAATCAGGTCCTTATCTAGGGTTTTGTAGGGTTTTATACTCTTTTCACTCTTAAGATTTGTTCATAAAGATGGAATGTTGGAGTTGTCAAAAAAAATCATAAAATAAAATTTTTGGACCTCTTTCAACTTCTATAAATTTCTTGAACCTCCATGCATAGCCTCCAAGAAGATATGAGCTTCCTAAATAGGCTTATTGAGCTTTATATGTCATTCTACATAAGCCTGAGTTGTCCTTGATTCAAAAGTGGCTTTATTGTGAACCTATTTGTGTAAAAATAGATCAAAAACATCAAATATTTCTCTATTAAAATGATCCATAGTGGTATAATGTTCTCCTAAGGTTGAAAATGACATTGAATCCCTATTTTGGCTTTAGGCCTAAACCAAGCCTAGTAGGCTTGTTTGCATTCTTAAGGGTTTAGGATACCCTATTGAGATTCTAACCCTTGTGCATGATCATAAATTATGGTACACATATTACACAACTTTACAAACCATCATGAAGTTTTCTAATAGTCTCTAGTCCTTTTCATCATCCATTTTCTTCAAAATGTACCAATTTGCATGCTAAGGGAGTACCCTCTATTTGAGATAAAATAGAGGGTACTTCCCCTATTTCCCTAGGTAAAATTAGTATTAGAGGATATTATAAAAAATTTGATACATTATTCAAAAAAAAATTTCCCCTTGATCATATCATTATCCCCCTCAAAAGCACCAAAACCTAGAAAGGATTTATACACTTAGTGATTGTCTATAGGATCTTTATTGTGGATTGTGTATTACCTTACATATCCTTTATCTACATGACTAGTATTGTATTAGGATATATAAATTACATAAAAACATTAACCAATGTTTTTAAAGTCAATTCATTACTTCAATCCTCTATATTATTCTTCACACATGCCTTGTTCTTTGAAATGACTAGACTACTGATTGTGTTTCCTATTTGGGAGAGGCTCTTGTAGATGGTCTTACATGATTCAAGATTTAAACAGATGATTATAGGATTATTTAGAGTCACTTAGGGTCATTATATTTCAATTTTAACTCATATATATCATGTCTCATTTTGGTAACCCCCATAATACAACTCGTTAGTTCATTGCTATGTCACTGTCAACTATAGTTGATTGTGTTGTAGTAACATGTGGTCTTATAGATGTTGGTTATCCTTAAAAAATATGTCATATACCATTGTAAACCATTTGTAAACCTTAAATAAAAATTTTATTGTAAGTTTATCATGTATTTAGGCTTCATATCCTCAAAGTTTGTTTTAAGGGTTTTATGAACATCTATAGGCAGGGTGTAGGTAGCCACTTATAAGATACTATACAATTGTAGATGAAGATATAACCATTACCATATAATTTAATATTATTCCAAGTCATTAGTGTGACATTTAAAACTGTATATTACCATTAAAACATGAACAAATTCCTTGCATTTTCACCTTGGGGAGTGGAGCCTCTTTGAAGTCTAAAACCTATAGATAAGACTAATGAACTTTAGTGAACAAATGTCACTGTTGGAGCCTCTCAAAAACTACTTTACATTAATCATACACCTATAAATTTTTTAAAATATATTATCCTATGTGGGATATACAAGGTGATTATATTTTTAAGAATCAATACTCTTGATAACCTTATCTTATCATCTCAACAAAATGGCTTAGGCCTTTGTTTTTATCTTTTAAAAAAATGATCCCTGAACACAGTCATTTCATCCTTGAAGGAAATCCTCACTCTCACCTACCAACCATATGTATTTAATAATGTTTGTCATTTTATAAATCAATTTGAAAAACCCCAAAAAAATTTCCAAGCATGTCAAATCTCTTTTAATCAACATTTCCAACTCTCTATTAGTGCCACTTGTAGGTGGGCATTCCAATGTGCAGGTGGTGAGTATAGGTATGAATAATATGAATTACATTTGACCTTTAATGGGTTTTATAACTATCCCAATACATAAAAATGTATTTTTAAAACCATTAATGACTTCAAATGAGCTATGTCCTTTGTTTTAATGTGATTTTCCCTTTTCAGGCACCTGTAGGTGCATATCTATGGTGCAAACCAAGTAATGGTTGTTGAGTGACCAGTTGTATGGTACATGAGCTAGAAATTAATATTATACCTTATATATATTATTATATGTATTTTATTCAACCTTTATAGTCTTGATAAAATTTGAAACAACCTCATTCTAACATGATACTCTCTCTCCATGGCACCTATGGGTGCACATTCATGGAAGATTGTGTGGAAGTGTTGCATATGACTACCATAGTATTTTATTTACCATTTTAAGGATCAAATAACAACCTCATGTTGATAAATATATCTCAAAATTTTGAAACTTCCATCACACTTCTATGGATGTTCTCATAGCCTTTACAAGTCATGACTGAGAGTGAGAAGGAGCTAGGAGCTGACTGTGTATCCCATTGAACTATAACCTGTATGATGCTAACCTTAGAGGTTTAAAATTTTAAATAAGGATATCTACCTGATCCATTTAATGAGTGATAAATCATGTTACATTTGATTAAACTCATTTCATAGAAAGATACTTTCTGTAAATGGTGAAATTGGAGTGCAAGTTTAGTATCAACACTTTCCTACAAAGTGAGTTGTTTGATCTATCAAAATATTTCAAAACCTAGGAAAAATCATGGAGAACATGAAAGGAGATATTTAAAATCATATGGAGGTAAAATCACTATCTAATTTATATGGAATAGTTCAAACAAGGACAAAACCCATAGGTTATGGGAAACAGTGAGTAGAAAAACACAATCAACTTGTTAGAGATTG
Organism: Torreya grandis; assembly: GCA_037957365.1. Lineage (NCBI taxonomy): Eukaryota > Viridiplantae > Streptophyta > Pinopsida > Cupressales > Taxaceae > Torreya > Torreya grandis. The sequence continues at coordinate 3,522,315 of JARHVA010000540.1, read as the reverse complement.
TTCATAAAGAATAAAACACAATTATCTACATTAAAAGAATGAAAGTGAATCTAAAAAAGTTTAATTTCAACCCTCAAATTCATTTGATCTAGAAGTTCTCCAATTGGCCACACCAACCAAAAACCCGTTGACTAGTTTTATGTGCATGGTGGAGTGATAGGAGAGTAGAATGGTTTTTGACATTTTTTAAAACTTTAAAAGAATTTAAATCATGGGATTAAGTCTAAGGGAGTTTAATATACATCCCAAAATATCCCCCCACATGTTATTATCTCTCATAAGTTGTATACCTTGTGAAACTCCTTATTTTGTAGTTGTTTTCTTGATTTTCAGTTATCACCTATGACTTTTCAATCAGAAACTAACATATCTGATATATATTGACACATTTGACATTTAAATAATTTGTAAAAAACTTTTATTTATTTTAAAACCATACCATTTGAATTTAATGCCCATTTACGACCCCTAAAAGACACAAGATGACATAAGGATTTAATCAAACTATGACCAAGGCTAATATAACATTAAATCACATAAAATAAAACATGAAACACCCTAAGACATTATATCACACCCATATATAAGTTTTTGGCTATAATGGGTTGACCCATTTTGACTTGTGGTCAAAATGGTCAACAATTATGACGTGCTTGGATATTATAATCACTGTGTGAGCTGTCTCATTTCCCTTCTATAATACTGTTAATTTTTGCGTTAATCTAAAAATCACCATTGAATATTTATGTGTAGTTTACTATAAAATCCTATTACTCATATTTAGTGAGGGCTCATATTTGAAGCACACTTCCTATTTCCTCAGACTCTTCCCATTATGTGTTCTTAGAGGTATAACTTTAGTGAAACTCATTCTACAATGGTATAACTATGGTAAGGGCACTTAGTTTTATGATCAATACATTGATTTAACTCTAGAACTAGAAGATCTCTTTTCTACCTTACTCTCCCTTTTATTTTGTTTTTATTTTCTAAGATATAACTATTCTCTCCCCTTGTATTTGGAACTAGAGAAGCATAATACATGAACTCCCATAACAACTTTTGATAATTAGATTTGTGTGAAAGAACTTCATATTAAAATTTTGGTGGTGATATTACATCTCTTGGAGACTATTCATGTATACTCCATTTATGAATTCAAATACCTGTAGTATACTCTAGGATGATCCTAGATGAGTTGTAAAATGGAGGATCAAAGTCTATAGTTTTCCCCATCTTACCCTTTAGAGAATGCCTAATCTCATGGGTATTTCAAGAACTAAGAGCTTGGAGTGAACAATAGGTTATTTTTTATAGATTATACTAAGCTATTACCTTGGGGTAATAATTGGAAGATGTGCTCAAATAGATGGCATACTTGACTTTCCATTCACTAATTTTAGTTCCAACAAAATACATAGCATTTTCATAAATAATAGTAGTTGGAACACCAAATCGAGTAATAATACCTTCATAAAAGTTTAATACAGAGGTCTCATTTTCATCTCTAAGTGCCATTACTTCTATCCACCTTGTGAAGTAATATGTAGCAGTTAAGACCCACTTGTAACCAATACTTGAAGGTAGGTTAATCATCCCAATTAAATCCAAACCCCATTGCATGAAAGGCTACTCTACCTTGATGGCATGAAGAGGGAGGGTTGCTATATTTTGCTTGCTTGTAAAGAAGGCACACTTCTTATAGTTTCTGACCCATACATGTGCATCTCTAAATAGACTTATCCAATAGTAATAGGCCCTCATAATTTTAATAATAATGGTCTTGGGAGAGAAAAGGCCTCCTGATATGCCATCATGAAATTATTATAGTACCTTAACCACTTATTTAGATTATATGCATCTCAAAATTACTCCATTAATATCATTTATATAAAATATTCTATCAATTATGACATATAAAATTGATTGATGTCTAAAATACCTTATTTGATCTTTGTTGAGGCTATGTGGATAACCAGTAGTTTGAAAAAAATTAACTATGTCTCTAGTCTAGCTATTGGGGACCTCATGATCAGCTTGTTGGTCTTGTTGTAGCACAAGAACTGCCCTATCATCAGCTTCTAGATCTGCTTCTAGATACACACATAACCCTTGTCCTCTCACAAGCTTGGTGACCTTGATGTCAATATCATACTCCATGACTTTATTTAACTATCCAAATCTCTTTTCACCTCTATCCTTATTCAAAAAGAATTTCTTCACGCTTGAATGTGAAACCATCAACTGCATTTTGTTATTAGAGAGCATGTGTCTAAATTTATTAAGGGAACTTATGATAACAAGTACTTATTTATCCATAAAAGTATACCTCAGTTCAAATATTTAAGTGCTTGACTAAAAAATGTAATGGGATGCTTTATTAGATCATTGTTTTCCTATACTAGTATAACCGATATACTTTTATTTCCCCTAAAATCATGAAGAATAAAATCCTTGTCATAGCATGGGTTCATGAGTGTAGGGTATTAATAAGTTTCTCTTTTGATTGAATCAAAGTTGTCCTTACCTTATCTTAACTAGCTGAAGGTATCTTTCTTCTTGAACATAGAAGAGGGAGGTTTGACCAAAGTAGAAAAGTTTGGGATGAATATTCTTACAAAGTTGATCTTACCCAAGAATATTTAGAGACCCTTTTTGTGACTTGAAAGTGAAAGAGCCAAGATTGATTCTACCCTTTTCAATTTAATTTCAAGATCATATTTGGAAGATACATGCCCTAATAAATTACCTTCATAGACAACAAACACACATTTGTTTTGGTTCTCGAAACTCTCTGCACTTGTCAAAGACTTGCCTCAAGTGATCCAAGTGATCACCTGCATGCTTAAATTAAAAAATTATATCATCTAAATACACAAATATCATATCATTTATGATACCCATAAATGCCATATATGTTGTTCCCAAAATATGTTACTCATTTTTAAGACAACATATGAACTATTTTTGGTCCTATAGGCTAAAAATTATCCCTTCCCTTCTCAAAAAATTGTTCTGGGCATTCAAATTCTCCATTTTTCAAGTTTTTTCAGCTAACAAACTCCACAGGAAGAAATCTATGGACTCTACAGGCTTGAATCTATGGACTCTATGGGCTTGAATCTACAGACTCTGTAGGCTTGAATCTATGGACTCTGCAGGCAGGAATCTACGGACTCATTTCTATGGACTCTACAGGCTTGAATTTATGGACACATTTCTATGGACTCCGCTAGTTTGTTTCTACAGACTCTATAGGTTTGTATCTATGGACTTTGCTAGTTCATTTCTACAGACTCTGTAGGAAAGAAACAAGCTCTCAACACTTAAGCATCAAGGTTGGTTTAATGCCAAGGTTCAACCAAAAGGTTCATCGGCAAAATTCAAATAAAATATTGAACTGTTGAACCATTGAACCTTGAACTAAAATGGTTTAAAGGTTCAACTGGTTCAAGGGTTCAACGACATTGGCAAGCTTAAAGAGTTAAGCGCTTCAGCAAAAGTTCAAAGTTTAACCACTTCAGCAAGTTCAACGAATTCAAACGGCTTCAAAAGACTTAGTTAAAAGAAGAAGGCTTAAACTGTTGAACCATTGAACCTTAAACCAAAATGGTTCAAATTTTCAACGAGTTTAAAGGTTCAAAAGTTTAATGAGTGGTTGGTTTAATGAGCAGTTGGTTTAATGCTTTTGGTTCAACGTAGTTGGTTTAACGAAGTTAGTTCAAGTGGTCAAGTGAACACAAGATTGAACCATTGAACTGTTGAACCATTAAACCAAAGTTGGTTCAATCGGTTGGTTCAATCGACCGGTTCAAACGAGTGCCCCAAAGTGAACCAAGACCAAGTGCCCTTGCAGAGGGCACTTAAGAGCCAAAAGGACTGGAATAAAGGATGAACCAATGAACTAATTGAACCTTGAACCAAAAGAGTTCAAAAGTTCAAAGGTTCACAAGTTCAATGGTTCAAAGGAAGCTCTAGACAAAGAGCAAGAAAGCAAATTAACCGTTGAACCATTGAACCTTGAACCAAAAGAGTTCACAGGTTCAAAGGTTCAACAGTTCAATGAGGATGGTTCAAAGGAGTGTCCCAAAGCCAAAAGGACAAGTACCCTTGTGGAGGGTAGTGAGCTAAGGGTAGGTGCCCTTGCGGAGGGCAGAGAACATTGGTTCAAAGATCAAAGGGATGGTTCAATCAAAGACTAAGAAAGCAATTAAACCAAGAAAGCGATTGAATCGAGAAAGCGAGTAAACTAAGAAAGTGATTGAACCAAAGTATCGATTGAACTAGGGAAGCGATTGAACCATTGACATCCATGTGGACGTCAAATTTAAGATAATGAAATATCCATTGATTTTCAAATATGGCACAAACCCTATGAACAAATTCAGTGATCAGCCAAAGAGATAGCCCAAAGGCCGCTCGAAAGATCTTGAAGGGTAGGTACCCTTGCGGGGGTCACTTGACACTCAAAAAAGGACCATTTGAAAAGCCTGAAGGGACACCTTCGCTTCGCAGTGTTCCAAAGGCTTGAGAAAGATGTAGAAATAAGCTTCTCTCAAAGTTTTGTGGAGGGTGCCAAGTGGCAACTGCGGAAGGTTTTAATGTGTTTTTCTAAATGTAGTGGAAGTCACCACGTGTCCCTTGTAAAACTCAACAAAAAGTGCCAAGTGTCAACGTCTACTATTTCTTCCTTTTGTTTTTGAGTAAGGAATGTGGTAGGCCCCAGGTGAGTTGCTAAGGTGAGTAGAGCATGCCAAGTGTCATTGTCTGTGTGAATCCAAATGAGTCCTACATGTTTCTATAGTGTTTCTAAAAACTCAATGGAAGCCACCATGTGTCATCTTCCTCAAGACTCTCAAAATATATCTGAAGCTTCTATAAGTTAAACAGATGCTGCCAAGTGTCCTCACCTGTTTCATAGTATAAAATGCCATGTGTCACTTATTAAGATCAATAGAAAGTGCCACCTATCCCTGTTCCCCTTTTGAAGCTGCTTGGGCAAGAAGTGTTGTGGGTCCTATTTTTTGTAAGTTGGTAAAGTTTCAAAGCAATGAACTGTGATAGATGTCAAAGATGGAGCATTCTCAATACAAAAACACGGTACAAAAGATAGCCCGAAAGCTCAAAATATAGCAAGAAAAGGGGGAACGATGGAGAAAGATCATAAATATCTGCACATGGAATATGTTTCTAGAAGGTAAAATATCCCACCAAGAGGACATCAGAGAGCATGAACATTCAATGGCGTGACCTATTTTTTTGCATTGAGTAAAGTGAACGGCTATGCACACATTAGGAAACACATCAGGTGACTCATATTAAAAACTAATGCTCAATTCTAGCATAGCCCATGTACAGAATTCAAAATGTATTGAAGGAATTGAATGCATCATAGGCCATTTTTATGAAACAAAGTGCCCAAGTCTTTCTTGGAGCACTATATATTGGACTCTCTCTTATTATTTTAGGGAGATCTCTCTATTATCAAAAACAAAACTCTGCCCAAATTGAAAGGCATTATTGAGACTTTAAGCTCAAATTGTTGATCATATTTCATTATTTAAATAAGAAAACAAGTGACTTTTCAGACTTTGTGTTGGAATAGCTTGGTTGTTGGGGAAATTGTTTTTATGTCTATTTCCTTAATACATTTTTTGTCCTTTTAATTAAATAAGTAGAATTAGTAAAAGTAATCAGGAAGGTGTCCTGAAGCCAACTGTGGAGAGACTTTGTGCTACCACAATTGTCTTTAATTTGTCTATTTTTTGTTTCTATGTAAAGGATCTTGGGATGACTTTGTGCCCTCATTATCCTTCGTATTTCACTCTTTGGCAGTTGAGGTGGAGACTTTGTGCTACATTTCATCCTACTGTGTTACTACACCCTATTACAGTTACTTGTCACTACCAAAAAGGTTCTTGTTGTTTGCTGAACAACACTTCTAAAAGAAGAGGAGTGCCTTCTGTCATTTCATTAGGATTTATCCTTTGATTGGTGAACATCATCTCTAAAAAAAGAGAGATGGATGGTGTTATCCTACCCCTGAGTGTTATTTTCAGCGTATTTATAGTAGATTAGCATATATATATAGCCCCTTCATACTTCTAGGGAACCTCCCCTTGATGAGATGAGAGATTTATCCCCTTTTGATGTGGTAAACCTGCACATTTGGCTGACCAATCTTCCTTGCTATGGTTGATCAGACCTATTTTGCTCATTAGTACGCTGGTGACAAAATATTCACCCAACAATTTTTGGTGACTTCGCTAGGGATCGACAAGCATTTCTAGTCCTTTTCCAGTCTATTCAAATTGAAGCATTTCATATCACTGGGGAACAACATGAAGTAGGAAAGAAAACTACTAGCTTCACACCAACAATTTTTGGTGACTCTGTTGGGGATTTGAACAAGTAGTTCCTATCTTTATCCATTATATACTCTGGTGACTCTCATCTCGGTCTTACCCATTATTATTATAGCCTTATCCATTTATCTCGCTAGGGAAGAACATGCAGTTTGAAGCCTCAAGCTTCAAGTTGAAGCAGTACCAATTCTTTTCTATTTTTATTTTTACATTCTAGCAGATCCATGGTATACGTGAAGCTAAAGGGCTAAGGATATTATTGATCCTATATTCGAGTTGGTACAACAAAGTAATTTTGATCTGTTTCCTTCACCATCTCACCTCTAATGAACTAGGAGCTTTCCTCCTACTAAAGTCAAGTCTCCATTACCAGGCAAAGCATCCATTTCTACTATTAATAAAGCTTTGTCAATACTTACCCCTCTAAGATTTGTCATTCCACCTTTTCATAGTCATATAATGGTAATTCAAGGTCCTTGGGGTAATTCTTTTGGCCCACTCAATTTAACTCCACCTCTACATGATCTACCACGTAGTTCAAAGAAAAAATTTCTCAAGTTTTATGGTGATGGGAAGGTTCATCTTGATGAATATATTGTAGCCTTTAGCATAGCCTTTGGCATAATAGGTGTGGAGTATGAGGACGTGGTAGTCAGATTGTTTGTGAAAACATTGCAAGGCGCTGCTACAGACTGGTTCCATCACTTGTAGGCTCAGCCAATAACTGACTGAAACACTCTAAAAGCCAAATTTGAAGCTAGATTCAAGCTTGCAAAAGATGTACATGCCCTACTAGCTCAACTCACACAAATGAAAAAGGAGCCTCATGAACCAATGAGGGATTTCATAGCCAAGTTTGACAAGCTGAGGAATAGGATTCCTACAATTACTCAGCCAACACCTGAAAACCTCAAATATTTCTTCATCAACTCTTAGTTGCCTGAAGTGAGTTTTCTACTGAGACGTGCTAGCCAAATAGACTTTGTTGTGGTTCAAGATTTGGCCACTGAGGTGGAAGATGATCTTATCTTGGCATAAAAGATAAGGAGAGATCCTAACAGAGGTAAATCTTCTTCATATTTTGAATATCCATCTACAGGTACCACTGATCCAATGGTGCAAAAGCTAGCAAATGACTTGCTAGCTCTCAAGAAGCAAATGGCATAAGGGATATCTTTAGCTCCTTCATATAGAGATATGCTAAGGAGGACATTCCCTAATCAGTCATACCAAAGCAATGCTACCAAGAATCAAGGACAGCCAAATCATCTTCCTCCCCCATAGGGGAAACTTACCATTGAAGCACCCCCAACCAATTCAATAGTTAGATATCTCTAAACAGAATCTGATTTCTTTGTCCAGCCTGAATTGAACCAAGAAAATGATGCTAATTTCCTTGCAAAAGACCAAGAAGAATTTGTTGGAGACTCCAACATTGGTTTTTTGAATTACTAGGATGAACCCAGAAGTGAAAGTGAAGCAATTGATAGATCATATGTTGTATTCACCTGGTCCCAGAACCAGTCATCCTAGCAAGCTGATAAAGTAAAAATAAGGGAAAGCTCTCAGCCTAAAAATTTCAATTTCCAAATGAGAAACTTCTCTACCTTTCTAGCTAAAGGACCCAGTGAGTAATAAAAAGGTAAGTACATCAAACATTCCTCCATCTTCAACTTCAATTCCATAGACTAGTACCACCCCTCCTAGAAACTAGAAAGATGAATTGCCTTCCTCTGTTCCTAGTCCATTTCAATCATTTGACATAATCAACCATGTCAAGAAGACCAAAATTTAAATGTTTGAATTTAAATTCTTGTAATCCAATCCTAAGCAGTTGGATAAGTTAATTCAGTGTGTGAAGAATAAAGCCGTCCCTGTAGGAGAAGATGTTAAAAAGGTAACTCATGATCCCCTAAGGAACATATCCATCCCAAACAATCTTGTCATTACTCCTCTAACTGCCCCTAGGAAAATAGAGCCTTTCTATATTTCCCTATTGATAAATGGTCACAAACTGAGCAATTACATCATAAACTCAGGTGCATTTGACAATGTCATCCCTACCAAGGTGGTAGAATCTCTTGGACTCACGCTAACCAAAACCTTTGGGAGATGTTTCTCCATGTAAAAAAACAAGTACCTTTGATGTGACAAATCAAGGATGCCCAATTTGCATTTACAGCATTTCCAGACAAAAGAATCAAGATGAGAGTCCTGGTGGCCGATGTTCCAGCCTCATACGACATTCTTCTGAGGTGAAATTTTTGCAAGGATGTTGGTGGAGAATTGAGCATAGACCTGTCTGAAGTGAGGATCCCTGTTAAAGGCATCATGCAGAGGCTACTTCTTGAAAAGGAATCAAAATATGTTGTCACTCAGACATCAGCCCCTGAAATTCAAATTTTGTTTAAATCTTCAGGCATGGGTAATTACTTCTTAACCACAGAGGAGATTCATGTTTTAGCATATGAAAGTCATGTAGGTGGTGATCCAGGGTTTGACTCAGATGAGACATCAGAATAATTGGTAGGTTGTAGTACAGATGAAAAATGATCTTCCCTCTCTAATGAAGGAAAATCTAATAGAAGATCAATTTATAATGATGTTTAGATCCTAGAATTTGATAGTAGCAATTATTCTACCGGCTCAAGGACTGAGATTGTGTTGATATCTCCTCAAAGAGATATTTTTTTCTTCATACAAGTTGTAATTCAGTAACACCAACAACACAGCTGAGTACAAATCTCTATTACTTGGATTGAAGGCTACTTGAGATAAAGGCATCAAGCTCCTTCATGCCAAAAGAGATGCCGAGTTGGTAGTTTTTCAGGTAAGGAACCTACACCAAACCAAAAATGAGAGATTACGCCATTACTGCAATCTAGTCTAGGATTAAATTGAAAGCTTTGATGATTTTAGCATCTCTGCCATACCTAAGGAATTTAATGACCGAGCTGATGTACTGGCTATTTCAACAACTCTCTTAGTTCCTCATCTAGATTTCAAAGGAAATAGGTACACTATCGAATTGGTCTTTTGACCAAGTGTGCCCAATAATGCCAATCATTGGCAAGTGTTCAATGGTGACAACTAAATCATCACTTTTTTAGAACAAAAAGACAGCTTCAAATAGCTTCACTTCGAAGGCAGTAAGCTCTAAAAACTCAAATTTGCTCTTGAAATAAACTTAGATGCAGGTGAAGAATTCTTGTAGCTAAAAAGGAATAAAATTCCCAAAGGACTGGTTTCTCTTGAGAAATTGTTTGACAAGCACGACAGGTTCATCAAACAACAAATAGATTCAAACTCCTCCCAGGGGTTTGATCAGATAAATTTGGGTACCAAGGAAAATCTCAATATGGTGAACATTAGGAAGTGTTGTACTCTAGAGGAGAAACTCAAATTTACTGATCTGCTTCATCATTACATGGATGTTTTAGCGTACTCTTATGATGATTTAAAGTCGCTCAGGCTTGAGGAAATTCACCATGAAATTTCTCTCAAGGATGATTTGGCACCTTACAAGAAAAAATCCTAGTAGTATAATCTAAAGATATCAGGTACTATTCTATCTAAGATATAGAAAATGCTAAATGCTATAATAATTTTCCCAATCCATCATTCCACATGGATTGCCAACATAGTACCTATGAGAAAGAAAAATGGCAAAATTTACCTCTATGTAGATTTTAGGAATCTGAATCAGTCATCGTTAAAGGATAACTATCCTTTACCCATCATGGACCAAGTCCTTCAGATAGTGACCAGTTTTTGAGATATTATCAATGCTAGATGCCTTCTCAGGATACAATCAAGTAAAAGTTGGTGAAGAGAACTAGCACAAGATTGCCTTCACCACGCTTTGGGGCACCTTTACATATCGAAGGATGCCATTTGGCTTGATAAATGCTAGTGCTACTTTCTAGAGAGCAATGGACCTTACTTTCAAAGATGAAATAGGTAAGTTCATTGTGGTATACCTTGATGACTTGACCATTTTTTCCAAGCATCACCCTAACCATGTGCACCATTTGCAACAAGAGCTAGAATGGTATTTCTTTAAACCCTAAGAAGTCTATTTTTGAAGTAATAGAAGGGAAGCTTCTCAGACACATTATATCCAGAGAAGGCATAAAGATTGACTCAGAAAGAGTCAAGTCCATCTAGGATCTTACTCTGCCCATGAGTAAGACTGTGGTTCACTCTTTTTTTAGAAAAGTGAATTTCTTATGAAGATTCATTCCTAATTTTGTTGAGAAGACTCATCATATTGTAGATATGGTGAAAGGAAAGGCCACTTTTAAATAGACTGAAGAAGGCAAATTAGCATTCTAGGACATCAAGAGAACCATTGTCCATGCCCTAATTCTAGTTTGTCCAGATTATACCAAAGATTTCATCATGTATAGTTATGCTTTTGAACACACACTTTCAACCATTTTGGTTCACCAGAATGAAGAAGGTGTGAAATCTCCCATTTCTTTCATGAGCTATCCTCTCAAAGCTCATAAGCTAAAGTATTCAAATATGGAGAAGCATGCTTATGCAGTGGTGAAGGCAGTGAAGTATTTTTACTTTTACATTTTGAATTTTTGTGTTATTGCCCTGGTTCTTGATACCACAGTCAAATCCATACTAGCTCAACAGGAGTTTGGAACCAAAAGGGGCAATTGGATTGCTAAAATCTAGGAGTTTGATCTAGTTATCAAACTGATAAAGTTGGTGCGAGGAAAGGGCCTTTATCAATTGATTGCTGACAATAGACCCGAAGAAGCAAGGCATGAAGAAAAAGAAGTGGAAACCATGCCAACAGTCCTCTTTATCTCCACCACAAATGAGTGGTATTCAAGTATTGCTCATTTTCTTACTTATGGTGAGTGTCCCGCCCACCTATCTCATAAAAAAAAGAGGACTATCAAATTGAAAGCTACCAATTTTGTCCTTTAAGACAATGGCCTAGACAAGAGGAGCCTTGATGGAGTATTCCTTTGCTACATGGACAAAGAGCAGCAGAACCAATTTTTGAGATCCTTTCACAATTTGGCATGTGGAGGACATTTTTCTAATCCTGTGACTACCCACAAGATTCTTAGAGCCAAGTATTACTAGCCTACTTTATTTCAGGATGCGTACAAGTGGGTAGAAAGGTGTGAACTGTGCCAATAGTTTATGGGAAGACCCAAGCTAGCTACTCTACCTCTCAAGCTAGTCATCATAGAAGAACCATTTCAGAAATGGGAAATTGATTTCATTGGTGTTGTAAACCCATCTTCAAGTTCTAGACATGATTATGTCCTCACAATGATAGATTACTTCACCAAATAGGTGGAAGCAATTCCAACCAAGCATGCTACTTTAGAAGTAGTATGTGATTTCCTCAAGGAGAATATCATTTCCAGGTTTGGGATCCTAGCCAAGATTTTGACTGACAATGCAGCCTATTTCTCTTCTCATGAGATCACCTAGTTTTATTTTTACTATGGGATTACCCTCTCCCACTCCTCTGATTATTTCCCACAAGGGAATGACCAAGCTGAATCAAGCAACAAGAACCTAGTGACCATCATCAGGAAGCTGGTGGATGACAACCAATGAACAAAGCATAAAGTATTGGTTGATGCTCTATAGGCAGATAGGATTACACCAAAAAAGGTAATTGGTATGTCTCCTTTCAAACTTATTTATGGTCTCAATGCTGAGATACCAATCACCTTGGAATTACCAGCATTGAAATTGGCAAAGGCGATCGAAGATCAAACATATGAAAACTCCATCGACAAGAGGATCATTTGCTTAACTGAGCTGAATGAGCAAGAAACTATGGTGGTGGATTGAATTGCTGCGCATCAAAGTCTAGTGAATAAGCTATTCAACCAGAAAGCAAAAGCCCATAATTTTTAGATTGGTGATCAAGTTCTGTTATGGGATAAGAAAAGAGAACCAAAGGAAATGCATGGGAAATTTGATTCCCTTTAGAGAGGCCCATTCACTATCCATGAGCTCAACGGTGAAAATAGTTTCTTGTTGAAATACCAAGATGGCACACCTTTTTCTCTGCCTCACAATGGGCAACATCTGAAGCACTTCTATCTGTGAAGTATCAGATAAGATTAGCATGTACATATGTATATTTTTATAGTCTTTAGTTCTATTTTTGTGCTTTCATTTTTGTTTTTATCATCTTTTCTTTTTGAGTAGCATGACTCCATAGCCCAATGGCATACTTTAAGGCACTAGAGATTCTGATTTCTACTCCCTTCAGTTGCTTAAAAATTTCAACTAAAGGAAGTTCCCCAACTAGAGCCAGTTGTTGTTTTCAAAATATGTTACTCATTTCTGGGACAATACATGAATTATTTTTGGTCCTACAGGCTAAAAATTATCCCTTCCCTTCTCAAAAAATTGTTCTAGGCATTCAAATTCTCTATTTTTCAATTTTTTTCAGCTAACAGACTCTGCAAGAAGAAATTTGCAGACTCTACAGGCTTAAATCTACAGACTCTATAGGCTTGAATATATAGACTCTATAGGCTTGAATCTATAGACTCTATAGGCTTGAATCTATAGAATCTATAGGTAGGAATCTACGAACTCATTTTTATGGACTCTGTAGGCTTGAATCTATGGACTCATTTCTATGGACTTTGCTAGTTCATTTCTATGGACTCTGTAGGTTCGTATCTATGGACTCTGCCAGTTCATTTCTATGGACTTTGCAGGAAAGAAATAAGCTCTCAACACTTAGGTAGTTTCAAGGTTGGTTCAACGCCAAGGTTCAACCAAAAGGTTCATCAACAAACTTCAAAAAAAAGATTAAACCATTGAACCATTGAACCTTGAACTAAAATGGTTCAAAGGCTCAACTATTTCAAGGGTTCAACGACATTGGCAAGCTTAAAGAGTTAGGTGCTTCAACAAAATTTCAAAGTTCAACTGCTTCAGCAAGTTCAACGGCTTCAAATAGATTCAAAAGACTTGCCAAAAATAAGAAGGCTTGAATCGTTGAACCATTGAACCTTGAACCAAAATGGTTCAAAGGTTTAATGAGTTTAAAGGTTAAAAGGTTCAATGAGTGGTTGGTTCAATGAGCATTTGGTTTAATGCTTTTAGTTTAATGCGGTTGGTTCAATGAAGGTGGTTCAAGTGGTAAAATGAACACAAGATTGAAACACTGAACCGTTGAACCATTGAACCAAATTTGGTTCAATTGGTTGGTTCAATCGGTCAGTTCAAAGGAGTACCCGAAAGTGAACCAAGACTAAGTGCCCTTGCGGAGGGCACTTAGGCGCCAAAAGGACTGGAATAAAGGATGAACCAATGAACCGACTGAACCTTGAACCAAAAGAGTTCAAAAGTTTAAAGGTTCATAGGTTCAATAGTTCAAAGGAAGCTCTAGACAAAGAGCAAGAAAGTGATTGAACCATTGAATTGTTGAACCTTGAACCAAAAGAGTTCACAGGTTTAAAGGTTCAACGGTTCAATGAGGACGGTTTAAAGGAGTGTCCCAAAGCTGAAAGAACAAGTGCCCTTGTGGAGGGAAGTGAACTAAGGTTAGGTGCCCTTGTAGAGGGCAGAGAACATTAGCTCAAAGATCAAAAGGATGGTTCAATCAAAGACTAAGAAAGTGATTGAACCAAGAAAGTGATTGAACCGAGAAAGTGATTGAGCTAAGAAAGTGATTGAACCAAAGGAGTGATTGAACCAGGGAAGTGATTGAACCATTGACATCCCTGTAGATGTCAAATTTAAGATAATGAAGTATCCATCAATTTTCAAACATGACATAGACCCTGTAAACAAATTCAGTGACCGGCCAAAGAGATAGCCTGAAGGCTGCCCGAAAGATCTCAAAGGGTAGGTACCCTTGTGGGGGGCACTTGACACTCAAAAAAGGACCATTTTAAAATATTGAAGGTACACCTTCCCTTTGAGGTGTTCCAAAGGCTTGATAAAGATGTAAAAATAAGCTTCTCTCAAAGTTCCACGGAGGGCACCAAGTGGCAACTGTGGAAGGTTTTACTGTATTTTTATAAATGCAACAAAAGTCGCCACGTGTCCCTTGTAAAACTCAGCAAAAAGTGCCAAGTGTCAACATCCACCATTTCTTCTTTTTGTTTTTGAGTAAGGACTTTGGTAGGCCCCAGGTGAGTTGCTAAGGTGAGTGGAGTGTGCCAAGTGTCATCATCTATGTGAATCTAAATGAGTCCCGCATGTTTCTATAGTGTTTCTAAAAGCTCAGTGAAAGCCACCATGTGTCATCTTCTACAAGACTCTCAAAAGATATCTTAAGATTTTATAAGTTAAATGGATTTGCCAAGTGTCCTCACCTATTTCACAACATAAAATGCCAAGGGTCACTTATTAATATTAGTGGAAAGTGCCACCTATCCCCATTCCCCTTTTGAAGCTACTCAGGAAAGTTTCAAAGTAGTGAATAATGATAGATGTCAAAGATGAAGCATTTCCAATACAAAAACACAGTAGAAAAATAGCCCAAAAGCTTAAAATACAGTAAGAAAAGGGGGAATGATGGAGAAAGATCAAAAATATCCATGCATGGGATATGTTTCTAGAAGGTAAAATAGCCCACCAGGTAGACATCAAAGAGTGCAAATATTCAATGGCATGGCCTATTTTTCTACATTGAGTAAAGTGAATAGCTATGCACACATCAGGAAACACATCAAGTGGCCCATATTAAAAATTGATGCTCGATTCTAGCATAGCCCATGGATAAAATTTAAAACGCATTGAAGGCATTGAATGCATCATAGGCCATTTTTATGAAACAAAGCACCCAAGTCTTTCTTAGAGAACTATATATTGGACTCTCTGTTATTGTTTTAGGGAGATCTCTCTGTTATCAAAAACAAAACTCTGCCCAAATTGAAAGGCATTACTGAGACTTTGAGCTCAAATTGTTGATCATATTTTGTTATTTGAATAAGAAAATAAGTGACTTTTCAAATTTTGTGCTGGAATAGCTTGGTTGATGGGGAAATTGTTCTTATGTCTATTTCCTTAATACATTTGATTTTCATTTAATTAAATAAGTAGAATTAGTGAAAGTAATTAGGAAGGTGTCCTGAAGCCGACTGTGGAGAGACTTTCTGCTACCATAATTGTCTTTAGTTTGTCTATTTTCTATTTCTATGTAAAGATCTTGGGATGACTTTGTGCCCTCATTATCTTTCGTATTTCACTCTTTGGTAGTTGAGTTGGAGACTTTGTGCTACATTTCATCCTACTTTATTACTTTGCCCTGTTACAGTTACTTGTCACTACTAGAAAGGTTCATGTTGTCTGCTGAACAACACTTTTGAAAGAAGAGGAGTGCCTTCTATCATTTCATCAAGATTTATCCTTTGATTGGTGAACATCATCTCTAAAAAAAGAGAGATTGATGGTTTTATCCTACCCCTGAGTGTTATTTTCAGCTTATATATATATATATATATAGCCCCTTCATACTTATAAGGAACCTCCCCTTGATGAGAGGAGAGATTTGTCCCCTTTTGATGTGGTAAACCTACACATTTGGCCAACCAATCTTCCTTGTTGTGGTTGATCAGACCTATTCTACTCATCAGTATGCTGGTGACAAAATATTCACCCAACAATATACATGGCCCTTTATAAGTTTGCACCAACATTAGTTAACCCAAATGACATTTTCTTGAAAGCAAAGGCACCCAATTTGGTGGTAAAATTTATTGATCACATTCTTGCACAAGTATTTAATTATATCATGAATAACCATCAAGAAGTGAAAACTTCTTAGCCCCTACTATAGTTTGAAGGATCTGCTCTATAGGTGGAAGGGGATAATGATCTTTAAGGAATGATCTATTCAAGTCCCTAAAGTCCACACTTAACTTAATCTCCCCATTCTTCTTTCTAACTAGGACTATGTTGGCCACCCAAGAGGAATGATTAATAATAAAGATAATGTTGGCTTCTATGAGTTTATTTAGATATTTTCTCATCAAAGATTTAAGCTTGGGATTTATTAGTATTTATTTTTGCCTAAATAGTTTTGCATTGGGGTCTAGCTCAATGGTGTGTTGGGCCAAGTTTGGATCAAAGATTCTAAGGTATTGGTAACTACAAAAAAATATGTCATCATATCTCTTATAATGACTAAACAAAATTTATTTTTTAGATTAACTACATTCTTTATCAGCATTCAAAATCTTACCATTGGAGATAACAGCTAGTTCATAATTTTCACCCTTGATCATCATATTCCTTTTCTCACCTTTGAGATGATCATTTGAATTGAACATGATTTCTAGAGTGACCAACCCTTTAGGAAACTTGTTACATTTTAGTTGAATAATCTGATCCTCATATTGCTATTGAAGCCTCCTATGCTAGTTTTTGGTTGATAATTCTACCTCCTGTTGTAGAAAGTTAATGATTTAATCATTATTCTCAAACAATTTCTAACTAAAATTATTATCAGGAACTGTAGGCTAACCTCCAACTTGATAAGTTTTTATAAATCTTTCATACCATCATGGGGAAGGTTTTATTGAGATCTTATAGTAGCAAGCCTCTCAAAATCAACATCTTGTGTTCTAGGTATAGCTTGATTTTTAAAGGCATCAAAGCCTTCAATGAGATCCCCCACTCTGCATTTATAAGCCTTCAAAAAATTATTCTTGACTATATTTTGGCCTATAACCTGATTTACAACTAGATCATTATCACCAAACACTTGAAGCATATTTATCCTCATTTTTATGCCAATTAGAGGCCTTGGATCAATGCTTCATATTTATATCCATTATTAGTACAACTAAACAATAGCCTATATAAAAATTACTTATCCTTTTGGGGGAAGATCAACACAATATCTATACCAATACCATCTATTCTACTCAAATCATCAAAAAATAGTTTTCACGTACCTCACAAGATTTTATAGAATTGAATCTTCCTTAAGGATACAATAGATACCCAATCCTATATCCTTCACATGATCATATGGATCAAAACCATAGTGTTCGTTTTCCCATTCATCAAGTAAGATATATGGAACCTCCTCCAAATGTGTGGTAGTCTCATGAAGGAAAACACTCTCCTCTTTATCATACATGGTGTAATTTATAGGGGTTGGACTAGGGTAATATGGCTCAATGTGATCTCTATAAATGGGCTCAATTTTGATAGTTATTTTGGTACCATACCTAGTCCTAAGAAACATGTGACCAAGCTAAGGATAGATACCCACCCATATTTGGATTGAAATCCCTAAGAGGTATATATAAAAATAAGGAGGGAGGTCTATGACTGAAACATCTTGGGAAATGGAGAGACTTGGGTAAATGTGTAATGTAAGGTTCAAGTTATTAATAATTCCAATAGTTTTGATAGTTATACCATATAATTAGATAACTCCTTTTGTGATTGGAGTGTACTCCAAATGTAGTATGTCAATAATATTTTAGGCATAACTAAGCTACTTTCACTAGAATCAATCATACGATTGTGTACAAGGTGATTACCAATAATTAAGGAGATGTAGAATGGAGGTGGTTTACTAATCTTGACATTATCTCCTTTTGGTTAGAAAAGTTGTTAGGAATAAATGATGCTCTTTCTTTGCTTGCATGACCAAGGTGGCTTAATCCTCTTTCAATAAGTCTATTTGGGCAGGAATGGAAAGATCCTCCCACATAGTGACATTTAGGTTTGTTATCTTCATCTATGCAATAATTTTGAAAGGGATTTATCCTCCTTTTAACTACAAATTTGGAACATCAACATCTTCTCTTTGGTGTTGGATGGTGGAAGGTGAGTTTTCTTTTGAACCACATAATTTTCTTGTGTTTTAGGTGTCCCAACAACTGATTTATCCTTTTTAGCTTCATGAAGAGCTTAAGAAGCAGGAACTTGACCAAATGAAAGAGATAGATCTACCTCATCTGCTCTTTTATTAAACCTTTTATTTTAAGCTACTGGAGTGATTCCTTTGCTTGGTGTTTCATTCTAATTTATGGCACAAAATTCACTCTCTTTCCAATTCAAAAGAGTAAACTCACCTTGCACTTATGTTTATTCATGTACTTCTCCTTATGAAATGAAATTCACTTGACTGCCCTTTAGAAAGTGACACTGATCATTCTATTTAGCCACATGTTTTTCTTATGAGGTTGACTTCATTGATAATACCACTCATAATCTTGAACCAAGTTATTTTGTACAGACACAATGGATTTTAAAGTGCTAATAGCATTAGGATTTTTATTATTGTAAGGCCTATCATGTGTTATTTAGCCTTTATCTTATGGATTGCCTTAATAAGGCTATCGATTAGGCTGATATGGCTGATTAAAATGTTGGCATGGTATGATATGTTGATCTTGATACCTTTTCAAGGCCATTAATTCATTTCTAAAACTTTGTAACAATGTCTTCACTCCATGTAACTCATTGGGAGGGGAAGTAAATAGAATTGACTAATTGGTCGTTACATGAATAGATGCCAAAGTGAGTTGCATAGGTAGAGGTTTTAGACGTAATGGCATTGGAGGCCTAAAATAAATCTTTTTCACTTTAATTAGGCTATTTTCAACCCTTATATAAATGTCATACGCTCTGGTAATATAGTACCTCTCATAGATTGAATCATGACAACAATTCACTATTCAAAGACCTCAAGTAGTATAAGAATGAAATATTTAGAATAAGATTTAGCAAGGGTGGGATTATTTCCCAAGTTTTTTGGAACTTGAAGTTGAAATACACCATGTATTCATGAAAATCTCTCTTAATGCTAGCAAGTTATTCTAAAAGATAAATATGATCACTCTTGTCTTTAAATTGCTTGCAAAGTCTTTCTCCTACCTCATCCCAATTCCATATTGTTCCAATTTATATCCCTCTATATCATTTAAGATCCCTTATTTTAAAGGATTTATCAATAAGTCTCATGTCCACATTATCTTGAATGATTTTTTGGACTGCACATATGTTGGTAATATCTTGTATGTGTTGTATGTGTGTCATAGTATCCTCACCAGTAAAAGAAGGAATGTTTTTAATAGTTGCAACTGGGATATCATCAAAAATTTTAAGGTCTAAGGGACTACCTCCATTCAAGGTAATAACCAATTGATTCCTTTAGGCTACCATATGAATAAGATGATTCAGCCTCCCTCTTGGCCTAGGAAATCTATCAAAATGAGGCATAGATTGAGCTCTCGGAGAATGTTGTTTAGAACCTCTTTCTCTTATTTTAGGAAACCTTAAAAATGTATTTTTTATTCTTATATGAGATAATAATTATTCAAAAAATTATAAACTAGTACCTCTTGAATAAGATCTTGTTTCCTTTGGCATGAAAGTGTAGGCATGAACTAAGACCAAAAATGTATGCAGTCATCAAGTGCCTCTAAAATGTATTCAATCTTGTAGCCTGCTAAAAACATCACCAAGTCCTCATTGAATTCTTCAATCCTATGGAACTTAGTCCCATTGAGCATGGTAAAAAAATTTATCACTTGGATCTTGAACCTATTTAATTAATTATTTAATCCAATGAAACAATGGGATCATCTCTAAGCTATGGGACCTTGGTTCGTTGGGATGAATGTCTATAAAAGGACAACTTCCTTCCTAACACACATGCATCTAATTTAATATTATTTTTATGCCTAAAAATATTCTAAAAATACTTATTAATAACTAATACTAAATATTTTGGTTATGGAAGTGGGAAGAAATTTAACGGAAACTAAAAGGAGGTGATGCACCAAGTCTATAGATCTCCTCCACTCACTTAGAACAATGCAAGAGAACCTATAAGGATTGAAATTTTCCATGCACAATATTCAAATTGAAAATACCTTACATAAGTGTATTGCATGTAGGTATGAAACCTAAAACATAACTAAGATGGGTCATCATCCACCTTGAAAAAAGTTCGAACGGTGAGTTTACACAACTAATTTTTACATAAGTCTAGTAATGCCTAGTTATTTTAACCTTTTAAGACTTAGAGTATATAAATCCTATGTTTTTTAAAGAGTTGAGTAGACTAAATTAGGTAAATAATTTGCAATAAATATATCCACTATTTTGTTAAAAATTTGACTAGCTTTGACTTTTCTAAAAATAGTAATAAATAATGCAAATAAAGACTTAGCTAAAAAACACATGATATAGATTATCTGAGTCTTAAAAACTAAGATGGAAGCTGGTTTGACTCTCATAAATTGGATCCCTATGTTATAACTCCTACTAGATAGTAGTGCCATAATTGGACAATAATGTCATTATTGGAAACGTGGAAGTAGTATCTTGATATTGGTGGTAGTGTCTCTTGTACAGGACTATCTTGAGCTTCTAGGTGCACATGTGTCTAGATCTCTGAGATTTGTTACTATACACATGGTTTTTAAAACCCTATATTTGGTCTTTAATGACTGTTATATTATGCAAACCTTAATCCTCCATATAATTAGGGCATGATTTACTATGCAAACCTTATAGTTAGTAGGATAGGTTGGACATCCTCAACACCCCATTGTGAAGAGAGTTGCCTACATACCAATACTCCAAGGAGGGATCAAGTCTAATGTATTTCTCTCTACCTAAGTGCTGGTGAAAGTGTAAATAGTATGATAGTGGCCTTGAGTTCCTTGAATGTACTTAAGACTAGAAACCTAAAAAATCTAAGCTTAGGGTTGTTGTAGATGGTAGTATGCATAAGTAGGGTAGAATAGGGATTGATAACCTTATTTATGTTCAACTTGTTCTAATTTTGAATGTGTATTTTGCATTTTATTTCCATCTAGTGGTTAGAGGGATAAAATTCATGTATATATATTGTTTTGTTGCTTGTGTGGTTGATAAAAGATGTCTAGGTTGACCTTAGGAGGCTTTAGTTTTGAAAAGATATATGTTTGGAAAAGCTAGGACAAATGTGTCCTTATTATAGAGCTAGTGTCCAATAGGTATAACATTATGAATGAAGGGCTAAGATTAATAAATGAGGGTTTGGGACTACTTTAGGGCTGATTAGGGATGATTGTGATGCACACAAAGGCTAGATGAATGTGATAATATGATCTAATATAGGAAAAGGCTAGAGATATCAAAAGTAAAAAATTAAAATGAGTAAAGAAGTAAAACTAAGTAGAGATAGGAAAGATAAAAGGAATGAATACACCTCACTAGATATGCAAACTAATACATGAACTTGGTGATAACTTATGTATGTGTATATATATAGTGATAAAATTAATGAATAACTTGGACTAAGCTAATAGCTTGCTCAATCCTCATGTATGGGTGGCTCAAAAACTCAATATAGTTTTAACTCCATCATTGTCCACCCCTATTTGGTGGATCATGACCTGTGAATAACTTAGATTGGACTAATAATGTATCTAATCCTCTCATGTAGGTGGATCAAGAATTCAAGTAGGCTATGACTCCATCATTGCCCACCCATGTGTAGTAGATGATATAAAATTGAAATGTGTAGAGTATTATAAATGTCTAACCATGTGTGTTATATCTATGGCCACTTGGGTAAATTAGGTAGCTCTAGGCCACTCAGGAATGCCAACCACTATACATGGAGTAAAACATGAAACTAGTGTACAACCTAGAATATGATGTTAGGTGTATACATTATAGAAAGTGACATGGAATTTGTCATTCCATATAATAAAATAGTGTGTAACTCAATATATAGAAACAATGTGCCACACACATGCCCCCAAAACTGATATCTGAGTATATGGATTCTAGACTGAGTTGTCATAAACTATATATGGGTATCTGAATTGAATATGGGAATGGTCATGCCAAACATGATGCCACCAATTTGAGAAAAATGATATGAATCTAAGTTGAAATAATATGAATCTAATCAAAATTGAGTATAACTGATAAACTTGTAACTGAATCTATGTAAATTTGTACTATACCTATTATACTATTCTAGCCAATCTAGGGTGTTCTAAAATTGAAACTACTAGACAATAGTTCCATGTGGTGCTAGTATCCCAATTTAGATGCTAGTGTATTTTTGATCTAAATTTTATATAAATGTACTAACTTTTGGGACATTATTTTTCCATTGTATTTTTTTTGTTTGATTTTTTGTAACTGAGCTTGGGTGCTAAAAATGTGTTGTGAGTGCAATATAAGAGCCTGATCACTATGAAAAACCCTTGTGAATGCCCCTCTTTAGAATGGAGTTATTGAACATGTGAAAGAACTATTATCAAAATAAACATATCTATAAAATGTGTCTTATCCAAAGCATATATGATAATTTCATGATAATCCAATATAATGTGCATACATAACATTAAAATTTAAGATAATCTAAGCATAAGTATGTAATATAAGATGTAGGTCATGTTTAGCATTCCACAAGGGTATAAATATAGATGTAATCAATGAATGTAACAATAAATTTGAGTAAAATTAGGTAGTTACATAGGGGGATGGGTCATGATGTCCATCAAAGCACCCAAATAGGAAGGGTAGATGCATGGGGTCCTTTATGGCATCGAAAATTGGTGTGTAACAAGTAAATACAAGTTTCATGGCCATGATGTATATAAGAAAGCATACATACAAAACATATGAGGCATGAAAAGTATGACGAAGGTACAAAAATATAAGGGACATGGGCACATGTCACTAAATCTGATAAAATAAGACATACAAGGAAATTTTCAAATATCCACATACATAAGTAATAAGCAAGTTGGCTTAGAGACACATAGAAAGACATGCTCAAATATGTGCATACATAATGAAGAAATGAACACACAAGGATATGGGCACATGTCCAAATCATACATATTCTGAATAAAAGTGGCATAGAGCCAAATAAAAATGGCATATTCAAATGCCCTCTAATAGAAGAAACATATAAATACAAGCAAGTCTAAACTAAGAAAGCTAGAAATGAAAGTATGCATGAATATGTAATACAAATCTATGTAATATATATAATGTACATATGTTGAGTCTAAATTAGTAATAACCAATAAAATATTTGAGTAAGAATAACATGATCAATATTAAGATATAAAAATGCTAAAACTTGGATATAGAGTATAGAAAGATAGAACCTACTAATCAAAACTATGTATAGTGTGCTCCCAATTGCATGAATGTGTCAAGTGAAGACCCATGTATTAGTGTATATGCCCCTAGTAGGTAGATAATATCATGTTTGGATTGATGTAGTGGACTTGAGTCTTGTAGTAATTTACAAGAACTCGATAAGAACAAGTGAATCATGTATGTATAATAAAATTGACTATACTAATATAGCTAGCATATGTAGTATCTGGTAAATATAAGAAATGTAAACATAAAAATACACATAATTTGTAAATTTGTGTTTTTTGAATAATATTTTGAATGTTTTTATATTTTTGAAATATTATAATGCTTTTTTATCTTCTAGATATAAGCTATGTACAAACAACATGAAAATGAACTATGTACAAGGAGAAAAAAAGAGAGAAAATATGTACAAAAAGGGTTAAATAATAATAACTGATGAGTCTCATTGGAGACTCACTACCATTGTGACTGGTGTTAAAAATTGGAATGGTAATCTCTCATGTAATGTGATTTCTATGTTTTAGTTAAATGTTGTTACAATAGGAATCTAAGTATTGTTCTTCATCAGAGTCAGAATACCCTGGGATGCTCGAGGGAATTGCCTCATACTATGGAGTTGACCTTTTTAAATAGTGATTTGGAATGTTGATTGTGATTTTTCCATTTGAAATTATGTTTATTATAGGAATATGGTGTTGTGGAGGTTCTTTTACTGGAAAGCCTTTTTTGAGAATGCTTCTTGGTTTAGCATGATTTTGACTTTGTAACTTAAATTCTTTCTCTTTCTATAACATTTCCTATGTATATAGATACTTTGCCTTGATAAAATGTATATCTGAATGATTTTCCTTAGTATATTTAATAAATCATAAACCTTGTTGACCAACATTATCAAATGCTAGAATAGGAGTAGTGATGCCTTGATCCTGCTTGCCCAAGCCCTAACCATGATAGTCAAACTATTGTAGATATTTTTGACTAAACACATACTGATTTAAATTTTGAGACTCCTTTTGGAGAGGTATATGTTCATCTCTTACTTTTTTTACCTATGCTTATTATACTTTTTCTTTCTTTGATTGTGATTTGTGAACTTTTTGTTGTTCTGATTTATGCTTTGGTAACCATTTTTATATTATTTTTGAATTTAACCCTTTTTGAATTTTTAGATGTACCATTATATGTTATTTGGATGATGTATCACTATTTTAGTCATCTATATCCATCATCTATTGTATTTTCCTTTTCAATTCTAAGCATGAATCAATGTGGTGCCCATGCATTTTATGATATACACAATAATATATGCATCTTCTTACTTGGTGTAGAGGGGTAGGTTGGTCAACTTAGCTTTAATCATTTCACTTAGTACCTCATTTGAACTCTTATTTGATCTTTAAATATTTTTTTAGTCACTATTTGTATATGTACCTTATTTTGATTTATTATTTGGATATGACATAATGTTATGCATAACCTTGCTAGGTGTAGATGCATATACATGGTTTACGCTAGCATATTTTGAAGACTATGTATAGGTAATGTGATTTGCCAATAATGTGACATGTTCACTTAATAAATAATTTTGATTCTGTAAATCTTAAATTAGTTTGCTCATACTGATAATTTGATCCCTTAGAATCTCATAATTACAAACCCTAGTTGTTTGTGATTGAATAGGCACACACCCTATAGGGAAGAGGCATGTAGGCTGAGTATGAGGATTAGTGACAATGGTATGGGTTGTTTCATCTTTTGGAGGAGTGATAACATGGACTTGGTTAGAGGTAAATAATTTATCACCCTCAGGGAGATGAGGAGGAAAAGGAGATTCTTTCTTATGCATAAGATATGACATTAAAACTTGAAACCTAGTTGTTAGCTTATGTAATGGATTAGTTATGTATGTAAGGATTTGTTTCTTAACTAAATTTCACATAAGATAACATTAACATGTTATGGATATAATGAAACATGACATGCATTCTAATTGATATAAGGCATCATCTATACATGTGTATATGTCTTCTTTGAGTTCATTCTGAATTAAAGGGAATAAACATGCAAATGAAAGTATTAAACTTTGAAAAAAAGTGATACAATTATTTTATAATTATTATCATGATTATATCAAATAATATCATAAAATTTATGGATATGAAATTTTAATTCTAGAAATTTAAACCCTAGGGTTATCTAGGGTTAGGGTTTGTGCAATATTCAAAGTAACTCAGTTTCACCAAATGTTTTAAACTTTTAGGACATAGAGTATATAAATCCTATATTTGTTAAATAATTGAATAGATTAAATCAAATAAATAATATGTAATAAATACAATCACTAATTTGTTATAGAATTGACTAGCTTTGACTTTTATCAAAATAGTAATAAATAGTGCAAATAAATACTTAGCTAGAAAACACTTGATATAGATGATCTGAGTATTGAAAATTGAGATGGAAGCTAGTATAAGTGTCATAAACTATATCCCTATAGCATAAACCCTCTTTTATAGAATCACCATAATTGGATAGTAGTTCCATTATTAGAAAAGTGGTAGTAGTGTCTTGATATTGGCAATATTGTTCTTTGTACAGGACTATCTTAAGATTCTAGGTGCATCTATGTCTGCATCTCTGAGGTCTATTCCTATGCACATGAGTTTTGGAACCTTATATTTTACATTTAATTATTATTTTATTTTTAAAACCCTAATCCTCTATACAACTAGGGTATGATCTAAAAAGTGTGTTCGTTAGTAGGGTAGGTTGGACATCCTCAACACTTCATTATGAAGAGAGATGCCTACACACCAATACTCCAAAGAGGGATCAAAACAAATGTATTTCTTCTCACTTAAGTGATGTTAAAATTTTAAGTGATGATAGTATGATAGTGGCTTCGAGTGCCTTGAATGTGCTTGAGACTGAAAATATGGAAAATGTAAGCTTAGGACTGTTGTAGATGGTAGTATGTAGAAGTAGGCAAAATAAGGATTGATAACCCTAATTATGATCAAATTGTTCTAAGTTTGAATATGTATTTTGTATCTAATTTCCATTTAGTAATTAAAGGGATAAAATTCATGTATATATACTATTATATTTCTTGTATGGATGATAAAAGATGCTTAAGCTGACCTTAAGAGGCTTTAGTTTTGAAAAGATATCTGTTTGGAAAAAGTTTGGGCAAAAGACATTAGCACAATTTTAGAGACACTATGAACTAGTGTCTTTAGTATGGAGATAGTGTCCAACTAGAAGATCATTAGGCACGAAGGGATAATAAGGGTCTAGGACTACTTTAGGGCTGATTAGGGATGCATGTAGCCTGCACGAAGGCTGGATAAGTGTGATAATAGGCTTTAAGATAGGTCTAAGGCTAAGCTAAGGATAAGTACTCTCAATTATCACTCATATCACTCAAATATGAATTTTGGGTGATTATAATAATATACAACCTAGGAAAGATGGTGTTATTGCATAGAGGTGAAGGGAATTTGGACAAAAAATAAAGAAAAAATAGTTTTCTACAAGTAAATATCAATAAATTAATTAAATACACACATGATGCAAGTACTTGAACAAAGTAAATTTAGTCTTTTATTTATTCCAAGGCATCAAGCAAGTATTACAAGACTCAAAATGAGTAGAGTTTTGTCATACCTAAGAGAAGGGATCATGAACAAGTCCTTTTCATTCCTATATATAAGAAATAAAGATGGGAGAGAGTTGAAGACATAATTATAATACCCCATGAATTCTATTATTACTCCATCAATCCAGCCTATATAAGATGAGACATAGAAAATGGGAGCATTAAGTCTTCTTTAATGTATTAGGCCTACTCCATGAAAATTTCTTAAGAAGATTGGCATAGTGGTGGGAGAAGAGACCTTATTATTTGCTATTTTTTATTTTTCAAGGTTTATGGATGATGGATATTCTCCTTCAAGGTTTCTATATTATTTTTAAAATCTTACCTTAATAACCTTAACTCATCCATCTCCTCATGCATGAATGCTATAAAGAATCTAGCTCAAGTTGACTTACCATGACTATCATGCTTATTGAATGTTTGACTTGAAAATGGATCTCAAACACCTATTTTGAGTTGTGGGTTGAATTGACATGATTTCCACTCCATGGAGGGAGTTACACATTTATAGAGATATTTTTTAATGCTTCCATTAACTCTTTCATTCTCCTTATGACTATTAAATCCCTTCATGGTAGTGATAAACATGTTGTAGAAGCATGGATTGCTTGAAATCAGATTTTTTGTTCAAGTAAAGGTCTCTTGGAGAGGTTGAAAAGATATTTCTTATTAATATTTTACCATGAGATCTCTTGAATAATCTAAGAATCTTGTATTTTCATGATTGAAGACTCATCTTATCTCATCTTCTACCTTGTAATACTACAATAAACCCTATAGATTGCTCTTGAGAAAATTTGACATCTTCAAACATGTCTTATAAGCTTGTAGGTAAGTGTTTCCATGCTTTAAACCATGATCCTTCACACTTGATCAAGCTTGCAACTTTATTTTAGGTCTTAGATCATTCTCATGGCTACAATTTCTTCTCTTTGAGCTAAAGACCTTGGGGAGAAGCTTGAGACATTGAATATTCTACATTAAAAGCCTATAATATTTGTTTTCAATTCATTGGAGAGTAATAAAAGACATTAAAAACATGTTTTAGGATTATGACCTTCTTGACCAAGCTTAAAAACCTCTTTGACAATCCTTGATGATGTTAGTAATAATTTTGTATTATTACCAAGGCACCTTGAGAACCACTACAGGCCTGTTGGCAAGTTTGTGAACCTATGAAGAATTTATTTTAGGTTTTAAACTTGAAAAATTACATGTGGAAGCCTTTAAATCTTGTATAAAGGGTCAGAGATCCTTCTTCAATAGTTATAGGCCAACAACTTTCATTACCCCACCTTGCAAGTCTTTAATCACGTTCTTCTTGCCTAAAACTTGATTAAAACTCTTAAATCCTAACCTACATGTCCTTTTATGAGCTTTGAGAATCATGATTCCATTTTTATTAAATATTAAATCCCTCTTAAAGACTGCAGGCCTGCCTATAGACCTGTAGGTATATGTATCTTGCTTTAAAACTTCACTTCACAATCTTGCAACATTATAACCTAGAAAACTCTACATACAACCTTTTAGGTTTCCTTGACAATCATGTAGGTATATTTTTCTCATTTTAACCTCACTTTATAATCCCACAATTTCATGTTTTGTGCTCATTAAAACCATTTCCATTATCAAGGAATATTGGGGACTTATTACAGTCTTGTTATATGAAGTATTTTTACCCAAAACCTTTGAAGTTTTGCCTTTTGATCCTCTTAAATAGTCATGGAGACTTTCTATCACTCAACAACTTGTTCTACTCTTCAAATATTATGAAACTTTTAATACAGTCTTACAACTCTTGATGTGTTTGGACTCTCATTGTCATAGACTTGCAATCATGTTTATATGCTTGACATTTGTAGGGTACCTCATAAAGGCTTTGATGTAGAGCTCCAACTTGAGAGAAGGATAATATTTGATAAGTTTAAAACCTTTTCACCTTACCTAAAACATCATAACCTTACTAACTCTACCTATAAATCTTCATGCCTTCAATTTTTTTTATCTTCTAGACCTGAAACCATCATTACTTCACCTTGCAAATTTGTAGGCGGTCCTGGAGAAGGTCTACAACCTTGTTTTCTATTGGCATTAGTCATAACAATGTTTTTGGATGACTATATTAGGACCTTGTAAGAGGTTTGAAAAGTTATGAGGGTACGTGGTAGACCTATATCATCATGATCATGTTAGAATGTATTCATAACCTGCGTATAGACCCTTACAACCATAAAATATATTGGAAACATGTTGAATACCTTTTGAAAACTCATTATTTTAATTGAAGACATTGTACAATATTAAATTAGTTCTTGAAGGATCCTACAATCTTCTTGAATCATGTTAAAAACCTTTCTAATGTCTATAGACCTACAAAGGGTCTTCTTAAGCTTGAAACCCTCATGAATGGCTTGACAATTGCTCTTGATCATACTTGAGAAACTTTGCCTGCTCCCATAGACCTACAACTCTTTGTTTCAAAATATCTAAACCCTTTGTCTTATAATTATAAGATAAGAAACATACCTTGCAAGACCTTGCCTTTATTAGAGGGAGATTGAAATTTGTAAGAAAGACTCTGGGGAATATTGAAAAATGTCTGTAACTTTACATGAATGTTTTGAGACTCTAGAAACATGTTGTAGGCCAACTCACTCTTAAATCATTCTTGAAACCATGTTTTAAAATTTTCATGCAGATCTGAGGAACCTTATAGATAAGCTTGAGACTTTGGACCCTCCCTACCTTAAAGGCCTGCAAAGGTTTAGATCATGAAAACTTCATTTGAGATGACATAACAAGCTTGGGAACCCATTTTTAGGTTTGTAAACTTTATCTAAATCCTATGAAACTAATTTTATTTTACCCTAACCTCATGAAAACTTTAGAAAGGATCTATGAACCCCTCTTGATGCTTTCCAAGCTTGAAAAACCTTCTAAATATCTCAACATTAGTTAGGGTTTTATATTGCTTATAGGGTTTTTTAAGATCCACATGATTTTTACTTACTTATGGGGTCTATGGGTAGACAAAGGCTTCAATGGAATATAGTAATACTTCTCCAAAACCATGTTTACAACATGCATGAAGATAATAGAGAGATGATGTGGCTAGTCTTCATGGAAACCCTACCAATTTGGTTTTCTACTTATTTGAGAGGTTGTAGACCTTTTTTCTCTTTCTTAAAACCTTATATAATCATGGATAGTTCCTTTGATTCATTTAAACATTAGATTTAGGTTCTATATCTTCATAATGACCATACAAGCTCTAAATAGACCCACCACTCAGGCTTCTTATCCTTCTAGAAAGATTGTAGAAATACAATCTCTCAAACTGTGCTCCTTATAATTTCTTGTATTATACCTATAATGTATTGTTCTTGTTATTCATACACCCTATGACTACCATGAATGAAGAAGATAGATAAATAATGTGATTGATCCTTATGATAAACCTACCAAAATCTCATTTTTAACTTGAGAAGATTGCAAAATTCATTTCCTTCTTTATTTATCAATCTAAACATCATTGATAGAAGATTTATAACCCTCTTAACACCCTCCAAGCCTTTATTTAACCCATGCACTAGTAGAATGAAGGTGGGATGTCATGGAGGAGCTTGGTTTCTTACAAACAAATATATAGGCATGGTTTTTTTGGATATGCCTTATGGTTTTAGCCTAATGTTTTCAACTTAAGAACAATCACTTAATCATAAATTGTCTCCTTACCATCAAAAAACCTTATTATGTTTTTAGGATGTTGTGTAATGCTCTACAAATGCATTAAAATCCTATAACTTGTGCTCTTTTGGCCTTGATCATGGATATTTCTTTATTAAATACCCAAGGGACATGGATAATACATAATTGATCTCCAAGAAGACTCTATCATCTCTACCTTTTTCTCTTGAAAGCCTTGCAAATGCTTGAAGACCTGTAATCTTATGTATTCTTAGCTTGTTTTCAAAATTTGTAGACTAGTTATCTTCCTAAAAGATATGTTGTTCTTCTCATGAAGGAGTTTATTCTACACTGGAGGACTTGAAACTTAGTTTTGAGACTCCAACCTCATTGAAACCATGATGTTTTATCCATTACAACCTTAGGAAGCCTATAAAAATGAATATAATATCTTGAAATGATGAAGGTTGTCCCTAAATAAGGGATTAAAAGTAGGTGACAATTTGATCATGGTCTACATGCACTCTTCCTACATAGGGAGATGAAGAAGTCCATCAAGAAATAGGAGTGCATGGAAAACCCATTCAAATGATTTGTTAACAAAATGTATGGACTTGAGAGCTTGTGAAGGAGTTGAAATCTCAATCTGACTTTATGAAATTTTTTAGACATCTCAACCTATTAAAATGACTCTAATGAGTGACTTAAGACACTTTGACCCCTTCATGACCTCATGGGTGCCTTTTAAGACCCTTTTATCTATCTAACATTAAAAAGTAATTAAAGAGACCTTTATAAGGATAACATGACACTAATGAATGACTTTAGGACTCTTTTGATGTATTTTACCCTTAAAAAGCATTTCATGTCTCCAATTATCAAATAGGATTTTATTAGGCTAGTGTGACCTTAGGACTTAAGAATGTTTATTAGGCCTTTTAATAATATTTTGCATTAAAGGGTAGTTAGAGTGCTTCTAGACATGAAAATCAGATTTGAAAAGATCAATAAGACCTTATATAAGACTTTTAACACATATTCATGTTAAAATTCACTACAATAAGAGCCCTATAGGACAAATGCCAACCCATGACCTCAATAAACGATTGCTATATCTCCTGTAATAGAGAAAAAATGTTCAAAAAACCTCAATGGATTTAACATATCTATATTTGGACTATCATAGTGATCATTCGGGTGTTTTAAAGACTAAACTTATTTTCATAGAAAGTGATTTGTTCTAAGCAAATTAGGTGTCAAGACACCAAGGTGACTTAAATAGTCATCAGGAAGAATGCAACTTGCAATTTCAAATTTATTTTTTAAAGGATAGAGAGAAGAGGAAATACTTGTTTTGATTTTATTTGACATACATTACTTGATATTTGAAAATTTACATGAAATAGACTCAAGACTTTATTTGTGTCCCCACACAATGCATGTTTTGTAGTCATTTCCTTATGATTTACATATGCACTTTCATTGTTTTATTCAAACAAGATGATGGGAGATATAGCATTCATTGGAATCATCCAAAGAAGGAATAGAATTTTCAATATGAGTATTACTTGGAGAAGAAGGCACACACTTGGTTTCATCAATATTTACATCATGAGAGATAGAGGAGGAAATTCAACTTTTTTGAAATTTACATCATTAGAAAGGGAAGAAGCACACTCACTTTCTAAATTAACTAAAGAATGTATGCATGAAATATTTTTATGTTTGATAATATGAATGCTACAATTTTGCATATCTATTGTATCATGCATCTTTTTAAACTCTTGAAACCCTTAATCATCAAAAAGCATAATATGGGAAGTGTCATAAACTAGAGGATATCATCACACTCATAACCAAAAGTAGAAATGTCACTACCTTGCTCATTTATATTTGTATTTGCATCATTATTTCTTTCATTGTCATAGGTGTAAGTGAAATAGGCTTTATCCTATTTTTGATGTTCTATAAGTTATTCATATGCAATAGATTGATCATCCTTGCATGGCCTTATATTGGTGACTCCATAATAATTTTAACAATTATGAATCACACAACCATTAGGGACAAAGTAATAATGTAACTAAACATTCTTAAACTATGCCCATACAAGTATGAGAAAAAAAATAGATTTGAAAATGAAATACATAAATTTGAAATGAAATTATTTTCAAGAGGGAGAAAAATATACATGAAAACTAGGGTTTTGGATCAATAATAGAGGATAGGTTCACTAAATTTCATCCCTAAATTTAGATATGGACTCCTACTTCAGTAGATATGGTTAATAATATATAAATGATGACAATACACAAGGATGATAATCATATCTATAATATGATAATTAGAAGCTAAACTTAGATACAACATATGCAAAATTTATTAAGCTAAGATAGGCTAAAAATAGTAAGTATACCTATGATAGCTATGGAAATGACAAAGAAACAAAGTACTTAGATAAGTTTGATAATGACATAGTTCTAGATCTAGAATGGGTAGCAAACAAATTGGAAGGTGATTCTAGAATAGTCACCAAATTCTAGATTGAGTGCCTTTGAAACTTCAGACGCTAGCATTAGTCTTGAATAGTTATATTGATGTTACTCTCTTAACCTAAGAAAGCTACCTATACAAAATACCTACTGAAAAAGGATGCAACCACCTAGATGCTTCTAGGTTTATCTTTGTCTTTTCTCTGGTGATAGATTGTTGCTCCTAATGAAATCTTAAAACCCTAGTTATTCATCTTCATAGTGTTTAATTGTAAAATAAAATATAATCAATTAGAGTTAGCCTTATATACTATAAAAGAGGCATAAATAAATGATAATGATAAGGTTGATAACTAGATCTAAAATAGGCCAATTGGGTGTTAAACCCATATATAAACATACATTGAATATATTATGTTGAGAATAGAAATATAGAAAGTATAACTAAGATATGTATGTAAATGATAAAGAAGTAATATATCTAGCTAGTTATGATGCTAACACAGTGTTAGCTATAGAAAAGCTAGGAAACAAGTTGGAAGATAGTTATGGAATAGTCATCAAATTTTAAATTTGATGCTTTTGGAGCTCTAAACAGTAATATAAACTTAAGACAATTAAATCGATGTTATTGTCTAGGTTTGACACAAGTGTCCTATATGAAATACTTACTAGAAAAATATGCAACTACCTAGATGTTTATGGGTTTGTCTTTATTTTCACTCTGGTGCATTCAGATCTGAACTATGGATTGTCACTCCTCATGAAATTATAAAATGTTAGTTCATCATATTCGTAGTGACCTTGGGGGAAATGAGTTAGTGGGCATATGGTGTCAAGCTACCTCAAAGACCCCACTATTAGTGGGAACTACCTACATAGTTTGTAATCTGAAGAGAGCCTCTAACTTATGTAGTTATTTTCTACATGTTGGCTTGTGTGTGAATCATGCAATATGTGACAAGCACATAAAATAGTGACCTAACTTGTAACTTGGAAAATTGGGCTCTTGGGGCACTCCTTTAGTACTTCAAATCTGTGTATGTTTTATCCCTATGACTGATATAAGAATAAGATAAAATAGGGAATTTTTTCTTAATTAAATGCTCTTTGGTATGAATACTAGGTATTTTATCATGTATGCTAGGTGAGGAATGAATGAGGTTTGATCTTGTATTTATATCAATTAATTTGGAGTAATAAATTACATTAAATCACTTAGGTGTCCATTAGAATACATTTCATTTATAAATTGGATGAATTTTAGGACATTGGACACTTGGGTTAGGTTAGGATAATAGTGTTTATGTTAGTGTCTATCCCAGATGCTAGTGTCTAGGGAGCATAAAAGTATATACAGGTTTAAAACTTGTATAGGTGGAAGATAAGTATATTTAAAGCATTCTAGGCAAGATATAAAGCCTGGATCATCAACATAAGATTGGTTTGACTAAGAGATAGGCTAAGGATCACAATATGGAGTAGATATGAGGCTTATGAAAGTGAGAAAGGTCTAAAACTGAGAGAAATAACCAAGGT
Source organism: Torreya grandis (assembly GCA_037957365.1). Taxonomy (NCBI): domain Eukaryota; kingdom Viridiplantae; phylum Streptophyta; class Pinopsida; order Cupressales; family Taxaceae; genus Torreya; species Torreya grandis. The sequence goes on along the minus strand of JARHVA010000540.1, from coordinate 3,487,465 downwards.
CTAAGTTTTTTTAAGTGTACAAGATTGAGGTGCTATACAATCCATAAATATCATGTACATTTCCTCTTATTTAATCTAGTAATGAAATTTATAGTTTAAAGGAAAATAATGTGTCATGGGTGTGTATAACAGACCTTATCTTTACGTATGCCCAACTTGAGTGCTTTGTTAGTGACTAACTTGTAACCAAGAGCATGTTATATTATATAATCAGTGCATATAATCTAAAATTAAAAGTATTGAACATATTGAAATTGAAAGAGCAAGGTATAGGAGTACACCTGTGTCGATATAACTATCTTGCCTATTTTTAAGTTGATTTTAAAAATATGTATCATTTGAGATTAGGAAAAATATAGATAAATCTTAAAAGTTCATATATCTAAGAAGAGAGAGAGAGAGAGAGAGAGAGAGAGAGAGAGAGAGAGAGAGGTCTGTGCCCCCAACCTTGAAGCAAAGTTGAATTTCCACCTAACAATTGAGACTAACTCAACTTTGCAACCCAATTATACTTACAACCTAGTGAGGTTGGATGAGACAATCAAGTCCAACATAAAAACCTAGTAAGATTGAGTGATTTAATCACCTCAACCATACCAAAAGGTGAATCAACTACTAAAATAAATTATCTTAATGAAATATTTAAAAGTTTGAATGTCATATCACTACATAAAAATCCATGATGTGGTAACAGTCTGTAAAAAAGTTTTAGAATCTGAAACTAATTTAAATTTTGAAATATTAGGCAAAAATTACATTGCATATTCACCTTGGATGTATTTCATGCTAAAATTGTGTATAACAATGGTACCAATGTATAGAATCTTATGAAAACTATGAATCTAAATCATATAATTGTGTGCTTTGGCCAAGTCAAAAATTGTGTAAGTATGAACATCCTCTCAAAGAATGCCTCCACTATATATTGATAAATATGAAAACTGATATAAGTACCAATGTGAAGGACATTTTTCTAAAACATGCCCCCACTAAAATATAGAGATGTTAAATACTAAATAAGTGTGGAGAACATGTTTTCAAATAATTCCCATATTAAATTTGAGAAATGAGAATGTGTGGAAGCCATGCCTATATGGCATACCTCCATGAAATTTAAAAATTGATATAAGTACCATATATTAAATAAGTGTGAAGAATATTCTCCCAAAACATGCCCTCATTGAATCTAAAAATTGTGCCAAGTGTGAAGAACATGATTTTATGACATGGCCCCACTAATATTCCCCCCTTTTGAGTTGATGGAAAAGATACGAATTGATACTTACCTTAGCTAAAAAGGATAAAACAATTGTATAATATGTGAATGTAACCATGTAGCATATAGAAGAAACAAGTCTAGATATATATAACATTGAAGTGCATAGAACCAATGTGATCATAGGAATGCTTAAGGTGCATGCTAAAGATCATGGAAAAATTTAGATAGTAATAGTACAAGCTCAAAAAGTAAACAAGCAAAAACACAAGATCACTCAAAATCAAGTTAAAAGTGTAATACCTTTCTCAAAACTTTATAGTATTTTCTCAATGATGTGACATCATTTGGTCTAATGGTATGTCGAGTGTGTTCTTATGCATAACATGAGCAAGATGTCTTATGATTGATTGTTAGTTTTAATTTCAACTACTTTGTTATCATGATATGGAATTAGGTTAGTTGCGACTCATGTAGGACCACCTTAGGGTGTGTGTGTTTAATTCTAGAAAATAAGTCATATTATTGTTTAGGGTGTCACTAATGTCTTCTAAGGGTTTTTGTGTCAATGAATTACTTTTGACAGGTTTATCTATAAGACTAAAATTGTGTATTATTCAAACACTTTGCTTTAACCCATTGAATGGTCATGTTATGTTAAGTTAGTCCTGATTATTTAAATTGTATCTTTCTTAGTGTTTTGACGATAAAACCTATCTTTTAAAATAGGAATAATAACATAGTTATGATTGTGACTAAACCTAGGTAACATTTAATAATGAGCATAAATGTAATTATATGTAAATACATATTTATATAAATATGTGTATAATAGAATGGTATTATGTAGATAAACAAATTAAATAAAGAAATGTGCATATTTATTCTTAATTTAAATAAATAAATAAGTTTGAATCAAATATATTTATTTTAGTATTTATACTTATTTATATAATTGTAATTATACATTAATATAAATTAAAATAGTATTACTGATTTCGTAATAAATTTAATATATTCACTTTGTTAAGTTTTTTGATATAATAATAAATTTAATCAAAGTAAAAAATAAAAATAATGACAAACACATCAATGAATTAAAATAAAAGAGTGGAAACCCTAACCCTAAAAATAAAATAAAATAATATACAAGCATCCTTTCCATTAAAAATAACCTAATGGAGAGAGAAGCCATTTTAGATTTTTGTCAAGGAGATGTAGGTGGAAGGAGAATGAAGAATGAAGATGTAGAAGTAAGGAGTGGTGAAAGAGAATGAGGCACCAGATGAAGTAAGGAGCTTCAGTGAAATAGGCAAGGGGCTTATTCTTATTTTGAACTCCAAAGTTTTTTCAACTAATGGACAAGTTAAATAATGGATGAAGAGCTAGAGTGTGTTTCAGTTATGATCTTGTTCAAAAAATCTTGTTTTTTATTTGTGAGAAATTATTACTAGTTGTAGGAGCCATTTTTTCTAGGTATTTGTTATTTAATATATAAAAAAGGAAAAAAGTTATACACACACACACACACATACTCAAACCTTAGATCTCTAAGAATCATTTGATTTATTTCCACCTTGCCTCTGAATCAAGTACAATGGATTCCTTATTTTTAGAAAAATAATAAGATATATATACACACACACATATATCTGCATTAAATAATAATAGATTATTCTTTATTTTATTTTATTTATTTAAAATTAAAAAAACTATACAAAATAATTATGTTTATGTTTATTTTTTAAAAATATATATGGGGGGGTGGGGAGGTGATAGGGGTGGCTGAGCCATCCTAGCCCCTTCCCATGAAAGTGAATGGAGGGGGACAGGTCAACGGGCCCTCCCCAATGATGCCTAGCTTGGTCGATGGCCATGACTATGGCCAGGGCTTACAACCCTAGTCGTCAACCATGGGTCATCGACCATCGACGAAACCCTCTCCGTAGGGTTTATAAATAAATAAATATATATATAATAAATAATAACAAATAATAAAATAAAATATGATTTTACATTGTTCATAAATAATAATATATTACATACTAAATATTTTTATATTATTAAATTATATATATTTATATCTATAAATAAATAAAATAAAATTTTGTAATATTCTAGGATGATTTTATAATTAATATTAAATTATATGTGTGTGTGTGTGTGTGTGTAATTTTGAGAAATGTAAAGTTTATACTTATAAGTTATCGTCAATTTCATTTTATTAACATTGTCACGATTTTAAATGAGAATGTATATATAAAAGTATAAATCAAGTAGTAAAAAAATATTTGATGTGGAATGTAGGTTTAAATATGAAAGCTTACCTTTATTTACATAATGGTGTATATTTATTTCAATTTGTGGATATATTACGTATTGGAGTACATATCCACTTTTGTGTAACGCGTATGAGATTAGTTTTCCCCTAATCATTGTTAAGAATGGATTTAATCCGTGAGTAATTTAGAATTTTATAGAGATTCTATGATCGATTAAAATACCTATTTGACATAACCTAATATATTTAGAATGAAAACTTTTCTTTTGTTATAAGTATTATTCTGATTATTAACTATACAAATACGCAAATTTTAGTAACAGTATTTGAGTTGAGATTTGATAGTTTAGTTCACTTGTGGGTACCTTAGGGATGATAATAAAATTGTTTCTCACCTTAATAGGTATATGATGAGTTAAATCCTATGTCTTATAATTAGATAAATTTATGAAAGAAAACTAATGAAGAGGATCCATTTGTTTTCTTGCTCACACCTATAGGGGAGCTCAGAAATCTAATGTTATTGTAATGTTTGTATAAATAGTTTGCTATGGTATTATTGTCATATTAAGTTTGATTTGATTATTTTGTATTCATATTATTAAATGGCATTGTTATTATATTACAATTATAATTATCTACATTGGGTGATAATGAACTTGGGTACAATCAAATAAATTTTGTCTTGATAAGATCAACCCTTCTTATTGTTTGGTATGTAAATTAACACAATATATTATGTTTTATTACTTAAATATTTATTTAAATTTGTCTATTAGTTTGTGGTAAATGAAGTATTTAAGAAGGAAAAGTCTCTTTCTCGACATAAGATGACCCTTTTATTGACTATTTTTAAAGTACAGATTAGTGAGTACCTATAATAGTAGATTACAAGAGTTTAATATTTGATGTGTTGTAAAATTTAAAAGTGTAAATGAGAGTACTAAAATGACTTATTTCTTATTCCATGATTGGTGAAGTAGTTGTAATCCAAACCCATAAGTGAAGGTAGGCATTAAATTATTTGTAAATACTTGATGTATTATTTAAGTGTATATACATAGAGGTGTATATAGCTAGAGTAATTTATAGACTCGTAAAGTTATTTATTCTATTGTGGAAATAAAACTAATGTATCTTGGTTTACAATAAAAGAATTCTTGGTTATTCTAGTATTTTGAATCTTATAAATTATTGGTGTTGTCATGATGTTATATTATTCTAGTAATAGCATTCTTATGTAAAGTTGAGTTTATAAAACCATAGACTTATAAAAGCTCATTCACATAATACAAGTTCCTGTAAACTTAAATATGCAACTTGATAACTAAAACTTGTAATAGCTCTAAGAATATGGATTTAGGCTTGTTGCATACTCATAGGTTAAAATGAATCAATAGAGGCTTTAAAAACTTAAAAAAGATTGACATTGAGCATAGTATCTTGCATTGACTTCCTTAAATTTGAAACACTTAATAAATAAACCAAGCCAAAAAGTTATATAAACTGACATTGTGTCAAACAAACTAAAGTATAATTAATTATTAGATAACAAAAATGTAAACAAGTATTCCACTTTCTTAGGCATGACTATTGGTACAACCCTCTTAGGTGGACTTACTAATTCTATTGTAATCTTAATACCATTGAACAATTATCTTCACAAACTAAAGAATCTAATTCACCAAATTTCTTTCCTAGTGGCAAAAGTTTTTTTGCATGTTTTAGCTTATAGTTACCCTTTGGAACCATATTTTGAAAATAGCAAAAGTGGTATAAATCAAAATATGAGTCTCTATCACAATTCTCACTAGATAATATAATTAGATTCTTGTACTGCGTTAATTTTTATCTCATTCAATTTGAAATAGTATCTCAATTCCAAAATATTTTTGTAGGAAAAACCCTTTCTACCTTACTGATTTTCAGTGAATGCGCTCTAGAATTGATGTGTAATGAGTAGTTATAAATTAGCACCATCAGAAATGAAAGATGTTCATAATTATTTTTACTTTCATATCAACTTAAGAGCTTTTATTTTTAGTTTTTTATACTATTTTATATTTTTAATGATGCTTTTTTGGATGAAAATTATTCAAAATAATTGTGATATTCTAATTTTTATCTGTGAAGCTGCTCTAGAAAGGGTCTTGTAATAATTGATCAGTTTAATATTTCTTGAATCTGAAAGTTGTAACCTTTTTAATTGATTTTCATGTTCACATTTAACCTTCTGTATTTATTTTTCTAATCCATTTGATATTTTTATTGAGTCTTCATTGAACTTTGTTTGTCGTTGTTTTTTGGATATGACAAAAAATATTGTTAAGTGTTGTTTGATTTGGTATTCTTTTTCTTAATTTTAATTATCCATATCCTAAAACAAGACATATTTTATAGTGAATTTATCATACAAATTTGTCTTATTAACGTATAATAGTGTAAACCTTACTTCGGGTACTTATTCCAACATTTTTTTGTAGCCTGTTTAGTCCCATCAAACCTTTAAAGCCTTAAGCATAATTTTTCTCTACTTGCTTGTAGTGCTTACTTGATTATTTTTGTGATTATGTTTATTATTAAATTTATATTTGTGAATGTTCCTTGAGTTAGGACATGATCCATGCCTTCTTATGAGGTTGTACTTATAAATTTATCTTTTACTTAGTTGTCAGTTTCATGGTGAATTTATAAAGAGAACTCAAACATGATTAGCCGCAGTTGTCTATGAAAACGTTCTAATCATTTAGAATTCACATTATGTTAAACCGAATGCACCCCAATCACTAATATCTTATCCAGGAGGTATTTCAGCCTTGACTATGTATTTTACCTTGTGTAGTAGATTCAAGTATAATTGGTTGGACCACAACCTTGTTGTGGTATTGTGTTTTTATGTTTTCTTAATTTGTATGCCATGTTATTGTCACTATATTTATGTGCATAGGAGTTAGTGTGTCCATTGGAGTGTAAAAAAATTGGTGTGGTTTTGTTTGTGTCTGAGATGTAAATTATGGGCATTACAAAAAGACCATGGTCTAAGGAGACCACAAACAAGGGGCATGTTCAAATGTTACACAATTGAAGGGACATGACTTATTCAAATATCCATGAAGGCAAGAATGACATATTCAAATGTCCATACAATAAACAATGACATTCAAATATAAAATAAAGCATACATAGGCATAGGGGGCACAAGCAAAGGAGAATATAAGTTTGACACATATATGTGTATGTATAAGTAATAGGTATGTTATCCTTCAACATAGAACTAACACATATGCCAAGGGGCCAATATAACATGTATGTGCCAATTTTTTTTTAATTTTTGAAGTTTTTAATTTTTTTGGTATTTTGAAACATTTGAAAATTATAATCAAATAAATCATCATCATCAAGAGGTATAACACCACCTAAACAATTTCTCAGGCTTTGTTTATATCATTTCACTACCACCACTTCAATGTTTCTCGTTAATGTTCTACTTGATGTTGATGGTGTAGGAAAATAGTCATTTTCATCATGATGTATGTAAAATTGTATATCCATATCAAGAAAATTTACACGTGTTTTTAGTATCTAACTTAGCATTCCACTTGACTAGCCAATTTCATCCAAACTTTAGTTTTAGATTAGGTTCACAATCGATTGTAGAAAAGTAGGCTTTCTGGTCATAGGCCTAGTCACACACCTACCTAGCTATCCAAGTCAGATCTAGGCTTGTTGTAGAGGGGGGCAAACCTTGATGATTCTTATAGTGCTCAATATTTAACACTCAACAGCACTGTATCAATAAACATAAGACATAATCCTTATGTTCTCACCCGAAGTGCAACAAAGAAGGGATCAAGGTCTATTTTGGGCTAGTTGTGCCGTGGCACAAATCTATTCTTCAGAGGCTTGGGTTAGTGTAATGATGATTGAGAATTCATGGGCACAAGTCTTGGGTTTCATAGGCTCAATAACATTCAGGTTCTTGAGGTCCAACTAGGTATTGAGTTAAGGGACTTAGGCGTGGTCTTACACTTAGGCACAATTATCATTCAGGGTGCAGGGTCTTAACCACACTTAGCATAATTTCTATTCTGGGTGTAGGGCTCATTATCATCCATAGGTCTTCCATGAATGAACTAGATTAGAAGCACATGAAGGCTCAATACACACATTCGATAGAAAATAACATGTAATAACTAAACATACTAATACTTAAATATTTTATTCATTAACCATTTCTAGATTGGAATCAAATGAAGTATCAATACACACATTCAATAGAAAATAACATGTAATAACTAAACATACTAATACTTAAATATTTAGTTCATTAACTATTTCTAGATTGGAAGCACATGAAGGCTCAATACACACATTCGATAGAAAATAACATGCAATAACTAAACATACTAATACTTAAATATTTAGTTCATCAACCATTTACACAAATCATTCTTCATTAATATGTTAAAAAATAATACATACATAGTCCATATAAACTGAGCAAGTGCTCAACATAAATTCCAAGGCCTAAGCTCATAGACAAACTTGGGTGTTATAAAGGGGAGAATCAAAATGCATCCTGAGTTGAAGTCTATGCCTAAGATGATATTATAGAAATAATTTAACAAAGCTTCACTTCTCTATTTCATCTCTCCTTTTTAGCTGAACTTGGCTCCTTTATATAAGCTTTAGAGCATCCTAGGTTCATGGGGAATGGGACACATCGACTATTGAGTTGGCACTAGAGGTATACATTCTACCACCCCAACTATGTTTTATCTTTAATGTGTAGTCTTTATCATGTGCACTCACTTCCTAATACTACATGATTCAAAAGGATCCATTTGTCTTTAATGGCTAGTCGATGTCCCATGCACCTACTTCTTGATGTTGCTTGGAGTTTTTATCTATTAGACAGTTGACACTAGTAGAAAATAAAAATAGACATCCACATAATTGCGTTATGCCTAGGCATTTGTCAAGTTGGAATGTATCCATTACTTATCATGAAATGGGGCTGAACATTACACCATATAAAAACTTTAGTCTTCCCTCAAACTATTCTTCTAACACCTTAACCATGCAAAATTGTAGTTCTGCATTAGAGTCATCAAAGCCTTGGATCATGAACTTGATTTATTTAATAGCACTATCAATATATGTAGAGTTAGCCTCGATCATGAGTATGTCAGTGTTGAACAAGTTCCTTGTAAAAGGCTTACATCCTTTCCTTAGCCTTTTGAACCCCACCATCTAGGATGGCTCCCTCATTGCTCACTTTTGTCTAGAAGGTGTAGAAAAGTTCCTCTAGATCTTGCTCGTAGGTCTTCAGCTAGGCACTTAATGTGTTGACCTTTGCCATTATTTGCATGTGCACTCTTATTAACAATGAAGTCTTGCTTCATCAATACATCCTTCTCCCCCTTTGCCTTTTAAAGGCACATGTTAATGATTGAGGCTTGGGTGTAAAAAATGTAGAATATGACATCGGCATCATCTACATGTTCCTCCAACCTTACAAAGAGGTCCTCAACCTCATCAATATTTTTTTCATGCTCTTTCATTATGGATTCATAAGGATCTTCTTGTTCTTCCTGCACCAGCTTCATCTGAGGGAGCATCTATTTGACCAACACACACACCTTATCTACTTCTAAAAGATTGGAAGTATCAACAACATCTAAAAGGGATGGATCTACCTCTTCCATGTGCTCAGTTAACTATTAGAGTTTGAGATTTATTACACTAAGTTCTTCTTCCTCTTTAAGTGTTATATCTTTCCACTGTATGGCATGAACATCATTGATAATGTTTTTGTGTGCTGTCTCAAAGGCCATCTTAAGGAGGGCATTAGCTGACCTTACTAGGTTCATGTCCCTAGGGCTAACTAGTTAGTAGTCATGACCCTCTTTTAGTTTTTTGATGCTCTATATTAACTTTGTTGACACCTCAAAATGAGGCTCATCCATATAGCAGTCAAGTGCAAAGGACACTTGATGGTGCATCAATGTTTTTGCAACTCTAGAGAGCATGTATTCTAACATGTATAAGTCCTCATCTATGGTATACCCCTTCTACACCTTTTATCAGTAGCTTGGCTCAAATTCCTCTTTCTCAATGGCCAGCTATGTCTACTCCTATGCCTCTTCACTTGTGATGCTACCCTCTTTGAGGTCTTATTCTTCTTTTCCTTCTTGTAGGGGTTCTTCTTCTTCAAACTTTTCCCCTTCATCTATTTATTCTTCCTGTGGCTCCTTGGCATGAACCTTCATCTATTTGTTCCTTTGAGGTGGCAATCACCTTATTTATCTCTAGGTGCACCTTCAGTATTAGGACGTACCTATTCTATATCTTTCTTTGCTAGGCTAGTGTGAGCACTAGGCACCTCTACTATTTTGTCTTTAATGGGTTCCATGCTTGTGACAACCATCTTCTCTTCTTCCTCATTCCTAGCCTTCTCCTTTTGGGGCTTCTTTATTTTTACCTTCCTCTTCTTGATGATCATGTTATTTTCTCCTCTTCAACCCTTATTTCCTTGACCTCCACTTTATCAATTTATTTTTGGACCATGCCCTTGGCCCTCATGGCCTCTCTCTTATAGTGTAACTCTAGTGTTGCTTCAATGTGATCTTGATCCAGGCCCATCTTCTCCCATTTGTGCCTCAACTCCTCTTCACCTTATGGAGGTTATGTTATTGTTTCTTTGGTTGATGCACTTGATGGTCTTACTTCTCCAAGTGCAATAGTAGTGCCACCATAGAGAACCTCATATACTTCCACTACGTTATGATCTTCCTTTATTTCTCCTACCTTCTTCATTTCTTCTTTCCTCTTTTGCAGCCCCCACACCTTTTATATTTCCACTTTGCTAATTCCAAGCTCCAAGTTTTTTCCTACCTTACCTTTTCACTTTGGGGTGGTGGGGAAGTTTCCTTTCTAGATGAGGAATCTTCTTTGGGCATAATGTGCATGCCCTTTCCCACTTCAACCTCATTCTCTAGTTCTTGCATCTCTATGTTTGTCAAGGTGATAGTGGACATTGTAGATGAGAACTTCAACTTCTTCTAATTCTCCTTTAAGATAGGAGAAGTCTTCAATGTGAACTTCACACACTTCTTTTTTGGGGCTGATAGAGAAGCTTCATCATAAGATGTGATTTTAAATTTTGTGTGCTCCTCTATCTCTTCTCGTGTCTCCCTTTTCTTCTTCTTGGGATACTTCTTTGGTTTAGCTAACATCGATGTGCCTTCATCATTAACCCTGATGGGAGGGTTGTCGGTCTCCTCAGTGCTAGAGCTGGGGCCCTTCCTCATAGGTTTCATCTCATAGTAAAGCCTATGGATGTACCCTAGTATAGTTACTTCTTGAAGAGGGTGGATGTCAGTGAGATCTACCTCATCCTATTCATCTTTATTGCTCTTCCATCTAGGTGCACAAAATGGTACCACAACCTATTACTTTTCATATCTAGTTCTCTCATTGGAATATTCAATTATTGCACATTGGGGATCTTCTTGAGCCTATCCCTAAAATACTTGGCCAAAAAAGCATATGGGAGATTTAACCAACTAAACTTGTTGCCATCGACTAGCATGAGGTAGACTATGCAAAAGTTTTATAAAATGATAAAGGTTGTCATCCCAAACATGTTCTTGGGGAGCTCCTAGGGGATGTGCCACTCAATCCCAAATTCCTCTATATATTTCTCACACCATCTCATCACACACACTTTATACTTTATGCTAAAGGAATTAGGGCAAGCAAAGTCCTTATATTTTTACATTGTTAGGAATACAAAACACAATGAAATATTAATAAATTAAATATGAAAATAAAATGTAAAAAACACAACATAATAGAGACATATTTAATATGGTTCACCTAATATGGGCTATGTCCACATAGAAATAGTCAATCTTTCTTATTATTCAGTCCAACAAATGAAGAAAAAAACCTGTAATATAACCACTGCAATATCCTCTTCACTTGCATACAACATGTTGTCATAATTATAATTCCCTCATATCAAAGGAGGGTTAAGTATTAGTAAAAAAATGCACAAACATAATTTCTACTATTAGATCTGTAACCTAATAATGAATGGTCTAGATTTACTATGAAATTACAATATTTTATAGTGAATTTTACTATGAAATTATAATATTTTAGATCTGTGTTCCCCCCCACACCCCCTATCGAGAACCGAGCATTAAAATAAGATTAGGCTCCACCATCTAATAATCTCCCATTTGGAGACTGATTTATGTAACTCCACTACTACAACTCTTCCTTGGAATTTTCTTTGAACTTTGACCTTAGCTTGTTTCTTATCTTCTTTATTATCCCTAAAGACCTACTGAAGCTGAACAACTCTCTAGCTTCTCTTTTGTGACTAATTTTGTTAGCATATCTACATTATTCTAACTTTTATGAATCTTTTATAACTTTAGTTAACCTTCTTCAACTGAATGAATAAAGTAATACTTGAGTTGTATATGTTTGGTTCTTGAGTGAAATGTTGAGTTCTTTGCTAAATGAATCACACTCTAGCTATCACTATACAATATATAACCTTCTTGCTTATGCCTCAAATATTCCATGAATCATTGCATCCATATCATCTCCTTACTATATTTTATAGCTATAACATACTCTGCCTCTATAATTGACAAAGCAATTATCTTATGTAATTTTGAAATCTAACTACCCACTGTGTCACCAATAGTGAATACATAACCTATGGTGCTCCTCCTACCATCTAAATCTCTATCCATGTCTGCATCAACATATATTTGTAAGGTAACATCTAAACCTTCATAGCATAACTATCTATCAATGGTCCCTCTCAAGTACCTGAGAATCTACTTGATTACATCCCAATGCTCCTTTCCTAAATTATTCATAAACCTACTGATAACTCCCACTACATGAGAAATATATGGTCTCATGCATACCATAACATACATTAAAATTCTAACTACTGATGCATATAAAACTTTAGACATGTAATTAATTTTTTCCTACATTTTAGGACACTGTTCCTTATTTAATTTGAAGTACCCTCCCAATGGTGTACTTACAAGTTTTGCATCTTGCATATTGAACTTGAATAACACCTTATTGATGTACTATTCTTGAGACAATGTCAATTTTCTATTTTTCTTATCTCTTTTTATTCTCATACCAAGGATTTGCTTTGCAATACCCAAATCCTTCATTGCAAAAGAATTGCTAATTTTATTTTGAAATTATTTATATCCTGCATGTTAGACCCTGCAACAAGCATGTCATCTACATACAATAACAAGATAATATAGTTTTCATTATCTAATCTTTTAAAATAGACACAGTGGTCAAAATGACATCTACTATAACCTTATTCTATCATAAACATGTCAAATTTCAAATACCACTACCTTGGAGCTTACCTTTTATTTTGTATACCTATGGCTACTCCATATATATTTCCTCCTCTAAATAACCATGAAGGAAATTGGTCTTCACATCTAACTTTTCAAGGTGCAAATCTTCTACTACTACCGAACTTAAAATAGTTCTTATGGAAGTCATTTTTACAACTGAAGAAAATATTTAGTAAAAATCAATATATTTTTTTTTTGGTACAAACCCCTTTACAACAAATCTGGCCTTGTACCTCTTTTTGCCTCCATCTTCTTCTTTTATCCTATAAACCCATTTATTTTTCAATGTTCTTTTACCTATAGGCAACTAAACTAAATCCCAAGTTTGATTATGTACCAAGGAGTCCATCTCCTCTTTCATGCCTTACTCCTACTTCTAGTTTCTAATTATATTTCTTCTTCATAGCTTTATGAGTCACCACCATCAATCAATAATAAATAATAAAGTGAAGGAGAGTATCATTTAGAGAGTCTACTTACTCTGGTAGATCTTTTAACTAATCTTCCAGGAGTTTGAGGTACTTGTTGTATTTGTTATACATTATAATTTTCTAGCATTTTTAGAATTTTATTTCCTATGATTTCATCAAAAATTACATATTTTGTATTTAGCTTTCGTGTTTCTTTCCCTACAACTGATATTTGTACATGGCCTTTTCATTAAAGATCACATCTCTACTCCTAATGAATTTACGATTTTTAAAATCCCATAAATGATAACCAAAATCATTAACTCCATATCTAATAAAATTATATAGCTTAGATTTTGCTTCAAACTTGGTTCTATTTTCTTTATCAATATGGACAAATGCTTCACAACCAAAAGTATTTAAGAAGGAATAATCTACATTTTACCTGTTCATGCTTCTTCTGAAATACCACCATCCAATGGAATTGAAGGCCCTCTATTTATTAAGTAAATAATAGTATCCATAGCATCTACCTAAATATATAAGGGAAACCCTACATGTAATCTCACGCTCCTTGCATGCTCCATGATTGTCCTATTCATCCTTTCTGACACACCATTTTGTTATGGTATTTTTGGAACCATCTTCTCTCTATGAATCCCATGTGATGAACAATAATTATCAAATTCCTTGCTGCAATATTTTCCTTCATTTTCTAATCTGACACACTTTAACTTATTCCCTATCTCATTCTCAGCCAAAGCTTTCCATTTCTTAAAAGTATCAAAAACATCAAATTTTTTTGTATGCAATAAACCTAAGTTTTTCTAGTTACATCATCAATAAAAATAATATAATAATAAGAGCCACCAAAGGATGATACCTGAGCTAATATTCATGCATTTGTATGCACAAGCTCTAACTTTTCATCCTTATTTGTCTTTCCAACTCTAAGAAATTTGAATCTTTTATTTTTTGTACATACAATGCTCACAGAATTCCAAATCCACCTTCTTCAAATTTGGCAATAAATTCTTTGAGAGAACTTGCATCCCCTTCACACTCATGTGCCCTAGTCTATGGTGCCATAATTTTGTATCCACTTTTGTAGAAGCTAAAGTAATAAAAGAGTGAATAGTACCATTAGATAAATATAATGTATCTACCTTATCTCTTTTTGCTATTACGAGTGATCCTTTAGTGACCTTCCATGATTTTTTTGTAAATGTAACTGTGCATCCCTCACTTCCCAACTACCTTGTTGAAATTAGATTTCTTCTCAACTCAAGAACATGCCTTACCTTTTTCAGCAACCATTTATTTTCATTCTACAATTTTATCTATATCTTTTTTTTTCTATAATTTTATAGGGCTCACCATCACCCAAATAAACCTGTCCAAATCACCTTGAACATAGTCTTGAAAATATTTTTATGGGGTGTAGCATGAAATGAAGCCCCTGAATCTAACACCCAAGAATCATTAATATTATTTAAAGAAAGAATTAAAGCATCTTGTAACACATCACTTGTTACATTTCCTTCTTGATTGTTATCTTGTTATCCATCTCCTTGTTTTCCTTTTTGAAACTAGCAATCTTTCTTCAAGTATCCTTTCTTCCTAGAAATCTAGCACACCAATGTTCCTCTAGATTTGGATCTGCCCTTCTTAGACTTACCATGATTCTTTGGGCCCTTTTGTCTCTCCTTTTATCTTCCCCTATTTTCCATAGTCAAAGCATTACCTGATATCTCACCTATGCTTTTTCATCACATTTCTTTACTAAGAATAACATCCATAACATCATCAAACTTTAAAGTGTTTGAACTAAATATAGAATTACTCATAACCATGACTAAGCCATTTTAACCTTTTGGTAATGACCATAGAATCAAAAGAGCCCTAACCTCATAATCAAAATTTACTCCTACAGCTCTTAACTGATTTGTGACTGTGTTAAATTCATTTAAATAATCAACAATAGACCCACCTTCTGACATATATAGATTAAATAAACTCTTCATAATAAATACCTTATTAGAGGCTAAGGGTTTTTTATACACTCTATCTATTTCTTTCATCACATCTATTGTTGTCTTTTTTTTTAATATTAAAGGCCAACAACATTGTCAGGCATAGTCATATTGTTCCTAATGCCTTTCTATCAAGAACCTCCCAATCTTCATCCTTCATAGTTTTTGGCTTCTTTGCTATTCCACCCAAAGGTAAGAAAAGATCCTTATAATATATATATTCCTTTATTTGCATCTTTCATAGCTGGTAGTTTTGGCTACTAAAATTTTTGACCTTAAACTTACCTTCTTCTGCCATTACTCCCATTTGAATCAGGAACTCTCTTTTCCTATGATTTTATCTACCAAATAAACTTTCAACTCTAATACCAGTTGTTAGGAATATAAAACATAGAGCAATATTAATGAATTAAAGATAAAAATAAAATGCAAAAAACATAACATAATAGAGACACATATTTAACATGGTTCACCCAATATGGGTTACATCCACACAGAAACAACCAGTCCTTATTATTTAGTCCAATAAATGAAGGGAAAAACCTACAATACAACCACTACAATATCTTCTTCACTCACATACAATGTGTTATTATAATTACAATGCCCTCATATCATAGTATGGTTATATATTAGGGTAAAAATGCATAAACATAAATTTTACCATTAAATCTACTACTTAATAGTGAACGGTCTAGATTTACTACAAAAAATTTCCACCCCCTAGACCCTCATGACAACCATAATGGAGGCATTTCCCCCCCCCCACACCCTCTGTCGAGAACCAGGCATTAAAATATGATCATGCTCTACCATCCAACATTTGCTAGAGAGTTATTATGATTTAGAAAAACCTAGAGATTATCCTCATCCCTATCTGGTATGCCAATTTTCTCTATGACTATCAAGATGAGAATGAAAACCCACCTAAAAGTCCCATTTATTATGTGACATTCTAGTACATTCTTCATAAGATCTTCAAAAATAAATTTGGCAATGTTGAATTTCATGCCTTGCACCATATGGTATGCAATGCAGAGGTAAGTTTTTGTTATGTTGATCCAACATTTGTTGAGGTAAATTTTTGAGTTCATGAGGTGCGAGGTTGACCTCGTGTTGGGGTCTTTACAGTATTTGATGGGGAATGTGAATCCCCCTTTGTAGTAACTCAAGAACTTTGCCATGCGCTCCACCTATTCATCATTACCCATCATCTCATATATGTCTTTTTTGATGTCTAGGAGTCTGGTTATCCTTCTAATGAGGCACTCTGATATCCTCATACTCCTCCCTACAAATTATATATAGTCATCATAGATGCATAATAGAAATAATTTTACTATCTCCTCTAGCTTTCCAAAGCATGGAAAATTATATAGCTAAGTTTTATCAGAAGTTGTCAATCTATCTCAAATAAAGACATCAAAAAGAATTGCACTCTGCTTTGTCTTGCTCCTTGTATCCACCATCCAATCCAATGTCAGGTCTTGTGCATGGTTGGAAGTGTGATGGTTTTACTCCTTCAACTGGCATTTATGCACAAATGAATGCGAGTTTTTCCCCACCAAGACCTCTGGGAAAAATTGCATTACTTGATAGTACATTTTTTTCAGTGTCTCAAAGTTGACTTGCATTACATTGACCCTTTCTACCAATAACACTATTATTCTTGTAGAGGCCACTTATACCACCACATATGCTCACTTTATACTTTATTTTTTTGGAACTATTCCCTTCTGATTCTTGACCATCCTGAACCTACTAGGGTTGAAGCATGGTAGGTTGGGTTTGCTAAAAACTCAAATTGTTATTGGTGCTTCATAATCATGAGATATATGAATGTACCTTCGACTATGAGCTTTTTAGGTCATTAATAACATCTTCGGTGGCAATTTACTTTTTCATTAACTATTTCTTACTCAAATTTATTTCCACACCTCTCTACACCAATCTTACTACGAGTACAATTTCTTTAGCTTCATAATCATTCACTCTAGGTGCCTAGGGGTGCTTGAATTCTTGCTCTAGTAGGGTTTTTACTGCTTTAGCTTTCTAGTTTTTTGGTTCACTCTAGTTTTCTTGATGTCTCAAATTTGCATAAAGTTTTTAATGAAAACTAATTGGCCACATGATGTTTTATATCCTTTTTCCATATACCATCTATAATGTGGGTGCATTAATGGTGTGGTGTTATTTAGATTTCTTAAACCCCATGAAATCCATGAAAATCCTCTACCACCAACTCATTTATTTTAGATCTTTGTGCATCCACAATCATCGCATTCAATACTCCTAATGGTATTTTGATGAAGTAGCTTGTGGTTCAAATGGTCACTTCCTGCTCAAATATGGGTGGATGCCAACTATCTATGATGATTCTTCTTCTATTCTTTTTTCTCTTGGCATGACCTTCATCTTCAATATGGTAACCTAGGTGTAGTGCCTCATATGCACATGATTTAACCTCCTTTATTCCACCTCTTTTTATTGTGCTTCTATTTCAAGTGCACTTATCTATCTTGGTCAATTTCTTACACTTCATCTTGCCTTGGCCTGTCTTACCCAATACAAATCCATTACATTGGTCCTCTAGTGCTTGATCCTCCTTTTCTAGTTTTCTTGCACATGATCATATGGTGCATCTTCACTATCTTTCTTACACATAATTAAGTTGTGCATCTTCACTTAGCTCATATTTTGTCTAAGTCTAGAAACCTCCTTCATCTAAAAGCTTAGGTGTCTCACCCTAGGTGTTTGGAAAGCAAATGGGTTTGACTCACCTGACTGGTATTGAGCACAAAATCATAGAGTGTTTCTCCCTTAGACCTATATGGCCCTGAATTTTGTCCCTTATGTACCTAGAGTTTGTGCATCTTCTTCTTGAGTCTGGCAAGTTTCACGTGCCCACCACTTAGATGTATGGCCTCAAGCCCTTTAGAAAATGTAAGGGCTCGACTTACCTAATTGGATTTATACATGAAATTCCAGATGAATGTCTACCTAGGGGCTTGAAATCTCCCTATATCTAGAATCTGATGCATGATGATCTTATATGCTTTCCTTGCCTGATGCTGGTAATCCTCACATATTTGGGACTTAGGTGTCTAGCCTCATGCACTTATAAAATATAGGTGCTTGACTCACCTGACTATAATTATGAGTGAGGTGTCAACATATTGTCCTAGCCAGCTTCAAATATCCACTTCTACACTCTTTACACTACTACTGAAACAAAATTGTTTAGCTTATGCTAAACATTATTTTGGTCATCTCAACTTAAGGTGATAAGTGACCAATAAGTTAGTGTTATTATGGAACAAGCACCATCCTATTATTGATATGGCTTAAACCTATTTCCATTGAAATACTTAGGGATCTTTTCACTAATCAAAGTGCACAACTTGCATGCGCCTATCTCTAATATGTGGTGGATGATATAGGGACCCATCCACCTTATCTGTAGTTTTCCTAGGTGTTTGAAATACTTGGAGTCATAGAGAAATATGAATACTCCTTTTGTTAGAACCTTATTCTTTATATACTTGTCATGCTAGATATTTTAACGTGCCTTTTATACCTGTTGGCTCCACTTTGCTTGGACATGCATCTCATCTAGGTTCTCCAAGTCCTCCAGTCTTGCATTCAATAACTCTTGGTCATCTATCCACCCAATGTGCATGATATGTAATGATATCACTAAGAATTCCATCAATAAGATTGCCTCAATGACAAACACTAGTTGAAATGGTGTAACCTTATTTAAATGCTTGTAGTTTTTGTGATATACCCATAGCATGACCAATACTCAATCATCATAATCCTTACGACTAGTTTTATATATCTTCATGAGGTATGTTCTTAGTATTTTATTGAATGCCTCAGTTATACCATTTTTTGTGGATGATAAGGGGTCATTAATTGGTATGCCACCATATACTCATCCAATAGGTTGCACACCATCTCATTTATAAATTAAGTACCCCTATAAATATTCAAATTAAGTAACCTCCCATACTAGCTTATTATGTTTTCCCAAATGAAGCACGTGATTATGGTGGTTGTGTAGTCTTTGGTCAGTGTAGCCTTGACCCACTTAGTGAAGTAATCTATGGCCACCAAGATATACCTTGCACCTGTGCATCATGTTACAGGAGTTATTAGCCCAACAAAATCAATGGCCCATTTCTCAAATGGCACTTGGGAAAGAATGGGGATGAGGGGAATCTCATCCTCATGGTTAGGCTTTCTTGTGTGTTGGAATATATCACATGCCTTGGTGTAGTTCTTTGCATCTTAAAATAATCTTGACCACCATAAACTGGAATGTAGCACTTTTCATGACATTATGTCTCCTTCACAATGTCTTCCTAATATGCCTTCATGCACCTCTTACAAGATGGAGTCTCTTTCATGTTCCAAGACACATTGGCATATAAATTTATCTCTAATTAGCTTATACAATTCTTCGCTGATGAGTTGAAAGTGGGTGGCATGAATTAGTAGTTATTTCTTTTCCTTATTAGGCATAGTCTAAGGCACAACCCTAGACATTAGAAAGGCAGTGATCTCCACCAAATCCTCAAGGACATGCTAGAATTTGTATAGTTACATGTTCAGCATGTCATCTTTAATAGGTGCCACCACATCGCCAAAATTGATGTGGGATAAATAGTCTAGCCCCAAATTCTGCTTTTTAGGCTTAACCATAATAGATAACTAGAACTCTTGGAATAGAATTATCTATCTACATATGCATTCATGTAAAATAGGCTTGTTCATGAGGTACTTGAAACAATGAATGGGGTTGTTAATAAATATTGTCTAAATTTTTTCAAGGCGTAGACCATGGCGATCACCTCATGCTCCATGGTTGTGTAATTATGCTCTATTGAGGTCAACTTTTTGTTGGAAAAGGAGATGGGATGATCCATTTTGCCTTCACTAAGATGCATCAAGATTAAGCCAATCACTGAGCCAAAAACATTGACATGAACATGAAAAGGTGTTGTCTAGTTGGAGAATTATAAGATAAGCATGCTAGCCAATTTGAGCTTTAGGGTTTTAAAGGCATCCTCTTGCACTTCTCCTCAGTAAAATGGTCCATTATTGCATAGAATATCCTTTAGTGGCATCCAAATATTCACATAACTTCTACATTTTTTATAACATCCATAGTGACCAAGAAAGGCATGAACATCTTTCTGTGTAGGATTTTGTAGCTAAATGATGATGGCAATCTTTGTTGGATCAACAACAAACCATCCTTGTAAATCATGTACCCGAGCATGGTTCTAAATGGTGTTGTAAAGATGCACTTCTTTAGGTTTAGGGATATCTAAATTTTCTTGCACCTCTCAAACATTAGGCATAGGTTGTCATAATGGCCCTTGATAAGGCCATATACCATCCAATTATCTATATAGACTTAGAGGAACCTGTGGATGAATTCTTTAAATAGGGTGATCACCACCCTATAGAACATGGTTGGTGCATTTCTTGAGTCCAAAGGGCATCATGTTATAATCAAAACAACCTCATTCAGTCACAAAATTTATTTTAGGATTATCCTCCTCCTCAATTTGGACTTGGTGGTAGCTAGAGAACCCATCAGTGAAGGTATAGACTTCGCAACCTATGATGCCTTCCAAGACTTTGTCAGTGAATAGAATTAGGAAGGAGTCATTGATATAGGTGGATTCAACATCCTTCTTAGTTCTTATTACCATTGGGTTCACCCACTTAGACTCCTACACAGGGTAAATGACCCATACGACCAACATATCATCAATCTCTATTTTCACCTTGGCACAGAGGTTGGGTTTCATCTAGTAAGGGCATTTTTTGACTGATATTTCATCATCAATTAGATTTATGCTCATCTTTTGTAGGCATAGGTAGATGCCATTTATATCTAAATAAGTCCTTGGGAATAAATCTTAGAATTATTTTAGGTGGTCTATGATTTGTGCCAGCTCTACATCAGACTAATAGGCACCTAGAGTAGCCATCTTTGGCTCTCCTTCTGCACTGATATCTACTTTGATGGTCTTGAGTGGTGTGTAGTATGGATCATCCCTCTCTTGGTGAGAATATCTGACTTTTTATGTTCCCTCTATTGTCTCAACATGAAGATAAATGGGGTCTTCTTTGTCAAGAGTGTTATCATTTACTTGGTGCATGAGCTTTCTTTTGGTGGTCAGTGTTTTCTAGTAGCACTCCTTTCAAGTTTCATCATCCTCCTTGATAGAGTCATTGTTGAGCGTTTATTACTCAAATAAGGTTAAGAATGCCAACCCCTTTTATTTAAACATGACTTTTAATCACTCCTTGAGGATGGTGGTGTCTTCAAACACTACTCTTCAAATTACTTGTAACAACATGATGAGCTCTAATTTTTTTGAGGAAAATGAGAAGATATGCATAAACTTCTCCTTAAGAAAATCCTAACTGATTATCTCTTGATGCATCTCATTGACCATGTACCATGCCCGCACCCATGTCTTTAGATTCCTATAAAAGGTATGTACCCATAAGTTCTTTGGGGTAGTCTTGCCACATTTAGACCATGTCTCTTTGCATAGGCACACATGTGCCATGGGGTTAGAATCGCTAGAGTAAATTAAGTTATCCAAGTTCTCATTACTCTCTCCCAAACTTGGTGTACATGGCCACCTTTACCTCTGGCTAAGTTGTTAATTTAAACCTTTGTGCTACCCACCAGTGTGCAGTAGTATTCATCAAGGTGTACACAAGTGTACCTATTCTATTTGTCTCCTTGGGGACACATGCTTCAATATCATTGACATAACTTTCCACTGGGTTATTTCCCTCAAATTTTGGGAGTGTTGCAAGCTTACCTTTTCTTAGGTGAAGTACCCTCTTTTCTTTCTTCTCCTAACATGAGACCCATAATTTTAGAGCATGATCAATTTGGACCCAACCAGTCATTATAGGCATTGGCACCTTTGCATACATTAAGTGGTATTTGTGACCAGCAGCTTCATACACCTCTTCAATCCATCGATCATAAGTGATATTGGTGGTGTCCGAGACTAACTACCCATCTTCCCAAGAAATAACTCCCTGATCAAAAAGATGGAGATTCTTGATGCCTTTCATCATGATGTTATAAATATGGTTGATCTTATCCTCCATATCAATGCTCTCCACATAGGGGGTCCTTGGTCACTTGAAAGGGGGATCACTACCCTTTCCTTGCCATTCTCAAAATTCATGTATCATTTCTTGAAGTGTATATTGCATTGTTGGTGGACCACCAAAGCTTCCTTATAAGTGATAGGTAGTTATCCTATTCAACCAACTCAATAACCTTGAATTCAATGTGGATTCAGTGCTAATAATATCTACAATGGTGCCCTACAAATTTTGATTGGCTACACTCATGTCTTATTGGCCATGAAGAGTACATGGAGAGAGGGTCTCAATGTTGGCCTACCCATCTTCTCCCATGCATTATTGGCCAAGATATTAACCTCTATGTTGGTGTTGATCATCACCTCACATATAGACTAGCTATCAATGGTGGCATTCACTAGAAACTCTTGGTCACTACATTCTGACTATGCCTTACTTCACGTGCCCACTCCAAATACAATGTAATAAATTCAATTGTGTGGGGCTGAACAACTTGATATTCATATCATGTAAGATACTAAATATGAGCCACATGTTATAGCTAATCAAATGTGTCCTTGATATTTGGGCATTAATGGAGAGTAAATTAGTTCATCTATAGTATGTCCTAATTTTATGAGAAAATTGATACCACAAGTTGTATTCTACTTGTTATTGAACATGATATGGTGGTAATATACCCCATTAATATTATTAGTAATAATTAAATTAGCATGCTTTGATCTTTTTGAGAGATATTTATTTTCTGAAAGATAGGAAGGATTTTGCATTTTTCTCATGTGGGACACAATGTGTATGCATCCTTCATTCTTATATTTTTGAATTTGGTTATTTAATATCTCACATTGATTGGTATGATGTCCATTGATATGATGATATTTATAGTATGGTACTATGTCTTCTATGGGTAGAAGTCTATTGTGTGATCTATGTCTAGTAGAAGGTAAGGAAATCATTATATGCTCAAGTAACATAGATGACATGGGATTTGAAATATCTTGTTGTGTCATGATCTGTAAAATTTGTAATGAATCTTTATGATAAGACTCCATATTTTTCACATGATGAATTTGCATTTGACCCTTGTAAGGTTGACTTGATGTTTTTAGCCAAGAGGGATATATGGAGTAATAAGTATTTAAATGCTCATATGTTATTTTTATTTTGCCCTTATCTAGATTTAGTTCTAGGTTTTTTACAAGTGGATTTAATTTATATGTACCAGGACTTGTAAGTTAGAATAGGTAATGTGATAGGTGATTAAGTGGATCAAATTTTGAGTTTAACATTTTCTCATCTATCATATCATAAGTAGTATCATCATCACTATTATAATAATATAAAACATGACCATCTTTTTGTTTAGTATTGACCAAGAAAAGAAGCTCAAATGGTGGGTGCTCTTATGGTTATATTTGCTCCTTTGTTGATGGTTCTTCGTCTTGATATGCATCTATTTTTATTTTAGTATTTAGTATTTTATTTACATCTAGAGACAAAGGAGCCATTGTACTTAACTCACTTATTTCATATATGTATATACTTAAAATGGATGGATTATTTAGGTGGTGATACTATAGGGATGCCTTCAATTTTGGAATATATCATTTTATAAAATTTTAAAAGTTCATCATCAACAGGCATGTATAATAAGTTCCTATCATGTATTAATTTTATACATCGATGAAGTGTAGATAGGACAGATTCCATTAAATGTATCCAAAGTCTACCCAAAAGTAAATAATTAAAATATTTTATATGATAAATTCCATATAAACATATGATGCACATATAAGATCTAGAATGTATTGATTAACAAAGTATACATCGCTAAATTAAACATAATATAAAGATTAGGTGGGAAAACCTCTAATAGAGGTAAAAGACCCACAATGATTATTCATTATAGAAATAATTCTCTCAATACATAAAATCTTCTCAATCTCACTCATTTTTAAAATCTCTTCACATAATAGTATTAGCCACATGTAAATACAAAACATATTCTTCACAAAAGCTCATGAAAATAATAAACATTAAGTGTTTAATATATATTTACAGTAAGAATAAACCTTATTTATAAAATTCATGAGAAGTGACCATTGTAACCAACAGTCCTATCTTTTTCCTGATGAAAATTTAATTATATTGATAACTATTAAATAAATATAATTTAATTATTTATTTTTATGAGGTTTTCACCTCATGTTAATAAATAATAAATTGTTATTTATTTAACTAAAAAAGTAATCTAAGGGTGAATAAAGCACCATTTTGTCATTAAATTTCTCTAATAATCCCCCTTAATCTTTAGTAGAGATAAATGTCATAATCACCTTAAAAATGAATTATACTATGTACACGATTAAAATTTTTAAAAACCTTCATCATGTCAAACACCACCTTTTAAAATAAAAGAAATTATAATCCATAAACTACTCTAAAGTAAATTTAGGTTAGTATGATCATTAGACTATATATTATAATTTTTCATAAATAATCATTAAGTATATTTATAAGGACCTTCATTATGAAATATTATTTTAATGTATTGGGATACAAAGTAAAAATTTCACATGGTGTTTACTTAAATTATATAAATTTTACATTAATTTTATAATAATTTACAATGAAAAGTATAAAGAAGGAGAAGAAACACATGGTCATTAGGAAGTGGCATTTTCATGCACACTCTTCCTCAATGACAACTCTGAGAGGTCCAATATTATATAAATTTGATAAAACTTGGTAGCACCAAGTAGTTTTATAAAAATATCTATCACTTAATCATCTATAGGATATAACTATAGATCAATATCACAATTGAAGACTTTTTCTCAAATAAAATGTACATAAACTTCAATATGTTTAGCTTTTTAGTATTGCACTAGATTTTTCATCATAACTATAAGATATCACAATAAAAAATGATACTATGAAAAACATTCAAATAAAGATCTCCTAATAACCTTCATAGCCACATGACTCTTTAGTAGTTTTAAATAACACTTATTTAATCTACTTTTATAAAAATAAAAAAAAATAGTAAGTTGTTTCTTGTTTCTCTATGTGATAATACTAACATATATCTAGAAGTAAATTTGTGCTTGATAGTATCACCAACATGATCAGCATCATAATAATTATAAATAGTAACATTTTTAATAAAAAAATAAAATAAACTTTAATTTACAGTTCATTTGATATACCTAAGTATTATCTTTACTAATTTCCAATGATCCAAATATAAATCTTGCATAAATCTAGAAGCAACACCAACATATTAAATATCAAACTACCAACAAACTACTTACATAAAGTAGCAATAGATTTTTCACATGCAAATTTTAGATCAAATTTAATACCAACTTAAATAGAAGTAGAAGAATATTTCTAATCAATCATGTTAAACTTAACAAGAATATTATGTGCATATTAAGATTGTGACATAACAATTAATTTTTTATTTTGAAATATAGTAATTCCTAGAAAATGATACAAAATATCTAAATCAGTCATTTTAAATATTTGATTTAGTTTATCCTTGTATTTATGAATTAAATTAGTTAGATCACCAATAATCAAAAGATGATCAACATATAAAACAATTAATATTAGATGATTATTTTCAAATTTAATAAATAGATCATTATCAAAGTTGTAATTAAAAAAACTTAATTCTTTAAAAAAAGAAGTAATTTTAAAATACCAATATCAAATATTTTATCTTAGACCATACAAAGATTTATTTAACTTGTATACATGATGTTATCTATTAAGTTCAGTAAAGCCTTTATGTTGAGGCATGTAGATTTCCTCTTTTAAATCACCATTTAAAAAATATTTTTGACATCCATTTGATAGATAACCTAACATTTTGGGTTGCAAGAGAAATAAGTAATCTAATAATACTTATTTTTGATATAAAATCAAAGGTTTTAACATAATAAATCTTGAATTTTTGAGTAAACCTACGAGCATCTAATCTAGCTTTAAACTTATCAATTTAATCTTATAGAACCACTCACAATCGACAATGTCTTTTTTATAGAGGTGGGACAAGATCCCAAGTCTAATTTTTAATTAAGAAATTGAAATAAACCTATATAAAAACATTTCATCTATCTTAAATGACTTTCTCAAAAGATTGAAGTTCTAATTCATACATATTCATTAAGATATGATAAAAATATTGATTTCTAGTTAATTTATTAAAATTATTAACATTAAAAATTTGAATTAAAGATTTTGCCCATTTAAATCTTCTAAATTGAACTTGAAATTGAAGGGGTTTCTTAGACTTTAAGTTATCTAAACATAGATCAAATTTCTCTAGGACATATGTTTCTTTATAAGAAAAAATAAAAAGAGTCAGGTTCATTAAAATAAAAACATTGAGGTTATACAAAGGGCTCACAATTTTTTTTCAAGAATGAGAATATTTATAATTTAAATGATCTATATTTTATATGGATCATATACTCTTAATCATTTAGTCTTACCTTCATAACCTTTATAAATACAAGAATAGGAGTAGGATCAACATTTTTTCTATTTACTTTAAGAATAAAATTGGAAGTAGGGCAACCAAAGATCCTAAGATGAGTCATACTAAGTTTATTTTTAGACCATATTTCTAAAAGTGTAAAAAGATGTAAATATTTGATAGGAAATCTATTCATAATATGAAAAATATTATTTATGACTTCAAACCATAAAAACTTAAGAATATTTATAGATTGCAACATTGTTCTACCCATTTTTATGATGGAGTAGTTTTTCTTTTCAGTAATACCATTTTGCTAAGGGGAATAAGGAGTTGTTAGTTCCCTTTGAATACCATAACTAATGTAAAAAGAATCAAATTTCTTACTAACATGTTTACCATCATTATAATTTAATAATCTCTTAATAGGAAAATTATATGTACTTTCAACAAAAATTTTAATTTTTCTAAATTTAGATAATACATTAAATTCTTCTTTAATGAAATATAACCAAATCATTCTAGTGAAATCATCAATAAAAGTAATAGTATACAAAAAATTATTAAGAGATACAACTTCAAGAGGTCTTACAATATCACTATGAATTAATTTTAAAGAATGAAAAAAATTTGCATCATAATTTTTGTAAAAAAGATTAGTATGGTGCTTACTATGTAACCCTCACAAGTTTCATGATGAGAAGGTATAGAAAGAAGTCCAACAAGAAGATTCTGAGTAGAAATATCATGTAAACTAAAATTAGCATGTCTCAATCTTTTATGTCATAATTGAGATTCATTCTTATTATGCGATGAAAGAAAAATCCAAAAGAAGAGAAAATGTATAAACCATTTTTTTGAACCCCTTCAACAATCAGAGACTCGGATTGGTTTCTAATAGACCAACTATCTTTAAGTATTGTTACAATAAAATTATAATTAGTAAGTTTTGAAATAAGATAACAAATTATTTTTAATCTTAGGTACATAGAAAACATAGTTAATAAAAATATTTAAAAAAATTATTTTTTTAAGTTTAATTGCTTCTGAAAATAAATTATCTTCTAAGTAGATATTTTCAAATATATCTCTAAAATCACATAAAATATAAGATAAGCAAGTCATATGGTACAATGCGCGACTATCTAAAATTTATATATTCTTTATTTGAATCAAATAAAGTAATAACATTTAAATATTGATCCTGTTTATTATTTTAATTAAGATTTTTATTCTTTTGCTAGTTTTAATTATATTTTGTCTTTGTTATTTTTAGAAGATTGATTGTTAACTTTATCTTTGTTTTTATAATAGGTTTTATTTCTATGATCAAATTTACCATATAGATTTTAATTCCCATTAAACTTAGGTTTATGATTCTTATTACCAGATCTTTTATTCTCATTTTTTGCCTTTAACAAAATTAAGGTTAAGTTTTCAGTTTATATTGTTCTCAAAAATAGAGTTAAGAATGAAAAATATTTGAGTGACATTCTCTTTAGAATCAAAATTATACATAATTTGTTCTTCTTAAATCAGAAGAGTTGAGAAAGTGGTAAGGTCAAGGATATCTTGCTTAGTTTGATATTTAGAATTTAGAATAAAAATAAAATTATAAAAAAATTCATTAATGTTAAGCTGAATAATAAAATAAAAATAATTGATATTAAATCAAATTACAATTACAACTATTTAACTAAGCTTTAATATTATTATTATAATAAGAAAATTAACAATATTTTCATCACCTTTCATAGGTGCAGTCAGTAATTCAAGAATCAATTTAATAATCTTTAAGAGATGAGTGCCCTCATACATAGACTCAAAGAGTTTTCAAGCATCGCCAAGAAACTCTTGATTACCAATGTGGAGTAGGAATTCATCATTAACACTGCAAGATAATCAACATGACTTCTTGTAACTTCTGTTGAAATGCATTTGAAAGTTCAAAGATAACATGTCATCTTGATGAGGATTTATTTATCCCAATGAAATATTCCATAAATTTTAGACCATGAATTCTGCTTTAATGTAGATTTTTTAAATATTATAGTTATTTTCGTTAAGTATTTGAGATTTATGTAAAATAAAATTAGATGAATCCATAGCTTCCCTTTAATAATGATAGTAAACAAATACTTTAAGAACCTTTTCTAATGTGAATATAACTTTATTTTAAAATAAAAAAATAGGTTTCAAGTGTAAATATATAATAATTGTTCAATTTAATACTAGATATAGCTTAAAAAGTTATGAAAATTTATGACAAAATAGGGTGTCACAAGTGTCATAAAATACACTAATGTAAGAATAATTAAAATAATAATAATAATGAGGTTTTATACTATTTTTATAAAATAAAGCAAATCATAAATTCACATCAAATTAAAGATCTAATTCGATGTAAAATAATGCAAAAAGAAAAAGAAATAAAATTGCACTAAACTAAGAGTTGAAAGAGTCACACTCAGAATAACCACCTAGACACTATTATTAAAAAAATGAAAAAATATAATAAGATATTTAAAAATACAAATTAGACCTTGTATATGCATCCGTAAATGGCCAAAACGTATAAATTGACTGGTCACATGACTATAGTTAACAAGGTTTTAACTACGTCAAATGTTACAAAAGAGGTCGACAATAGAGGGGTTTGCACATGAAAAATGTTAACACGTAAATCAAAAAAGAATCTCAAATTAAATTAAATTAAAAAGTTTATTTTACTAAGTAAAAAATATTGCTTTTAGGAGGTTTTGAATATAAAACCTCCCTAATTACAAGTTGTAGCAAAATGAAGTTTACCAACTCATCTAGGAGACTAGTTAAGTGATTATATGCACAAAATAATATTTACACTTTTTTATCTTGTTTTTATTTTAAAAAAATAAAAAAAATTATAAATCTTTTACATGTAATTATCAAGGTAATAAAAACTTATAATTTTTAATGTGCATGTAAATTGAAAGTTTTCAACAAGGTAGGGCCCAGATTTATGGAATATAGAGAAATAAACAAAATATTTATTTTTTAAATACATTTAAAAAATTGTATTCAATGAATTTTCATATCTATAGCTAGTAATGGCATCCTAGGGGAATTAAAGAGATCAAAGCAGTGTCTACAAGCCACCAAACTTCATGAAACTTTGCAATTCTTCCTGAAACCTTCCAAAAATGTAGAATACAATTTTAAATTTTGATTTTTGGTTCAAAATTTTCTGATATATTTTATTAGGCCATACAAGTGTACGCATGGAGGAGAGAAAAAAATTGAACACATTAAACTAGTGCGTCTTAGGCTCTAATTTTTCTTAAGAGGCCTTAAATGTAAAACGAAGCATACAAAACCTTCAAAAATAAATTTTCATGTCAAAAACGTGATTTTTTTTTCTTTTTTAATGCCACAGTGCCATACATGGCCATATAAGGTTGTCAAGGAGGATTTTTTTATCAGTTTTGTGTTTTCTATTTATTTTATGGTTGCTTGAAATAGATGTCTAGATAATCGCTTGATCAAAAAGACTTGAGATAAATAACCGTATACTCCATATACATATATTTTTAAAAAGAGCTTCCTTTCAATGTTGTACCAAGGTCGTAAAATGAATTTTAAGAGGAAATAGCTTTATACAAATGTCTTCCAATCCATAAAAAATAATTCAAATTTATTACCTATCACATTCACCCCATAAGTTTTGATACCATGATATAAACATACGATACATAGATAGGATCTATAATGTATTGATTAGCAAAGTATACCCAGAGGTAAATTAAACACCACATAAATTACATGGGAAAACTTATAATGAAAGAAAAATACCCATAATAATTATTAAAAATTGAAATAAGTTCCCCAATACATAAAATCTTCTCAATCTCACTCCTCAAAATCTCTTTATAGACCAATATTTACCACACAGATACAAAACCTATTATTCACAAAAGCTCGTGAGAATAATAAACATTGAGTGTTCAATATATATTTACAATAGAGATAAACCCTATTTATAATATTTACAAAGGGAGGTGATTATTGTAACCAATGGTCTTATCTTTTCCCTAATAAACATTTAATTACATTGATAACTATTAAACAAATATAATTTAATTATTTATTTTCACAAGGTTTTCACCTTGTGTTAATAAATAATAAATTATTATTATTTATTTAACTATCAGGGTAAGTTAATGGTGAATAAAACATCACTTAGTCATTAAAATACTCTAACATTTTGGTTCCAATGTCACATCCAATGTGATTTGAGCAATCAGATGGCTAAGTGAATTATCAAACCCTTGTATGTGCATAATTGATTTTTGGATAAAACTGGTGTTAATACCCATGGTTATTAGGAATTATATGTTACAAATTTTTAAGATCGATCTATTATCAATGGGCACCTTTTTGATACATTTATTTTTCATGGTCACTTGTATGAACAAAGACAAATTTTGGTCAATAACATCTTTAGATGGTAAATATGGTGGATCAAAAGTAATGAACTTGTTATTGTTCTTGAGATCTTGCATAATATCTATAAAATAAGTAGGTTCAATATTATTTGGAACTTGTGTCTCATGCAATGCCTCATATGGGATATCCTTATAAACATTAGCTTACTTTAAGAGCTCAAGTATTGAAATTGTTATATGTGTATTGCTCAATTGGTCAATGATGTCATATCCCTTGCATTTTATTATAAGATTAGGTTTAATAGGCCCTTTTTGTATATAATAAGTGGGGGAATAGGTTGGGCAATCCTACCTTTCCAACTAGTAAAATCATTGATTATGGAATCTAATAGAAGTTGTAAGTAAATAATAGGTACAAGATGGTAGCTATTATTTGAATAAGACTTAGGTAGAACAAATGGTTTAGAGCACACAAGTTGGTCTCTAGAGACTAACTTTATAACATTACAAAAAAAAATTAAAGAGAGATCAAGTGTTATTATTCCTTTAAATCCCTCTCATTATTGGCATGGATTTACTTAATAGATTTGATAAGGCAACTAGTGTAGAAAACCATAGTATTAGAGGTATAATCACTGGAGGGGAGGGTGAATCAATGAGCCCAGATATTTTAACTTCAATTCCAATCCTTTCAAACTTTTAATCAATACATACATACATTTATGAGGCATACACATCATTCATAGAAATGAACAATAAAGATAATGTAAAATCAAGCATATAACACATGACATATGTGGGAAACCATATTGGGAGAGAAAACTCACTGAAACCTGCAATTGGACTACTATCCTATAATAACAATATCTAATTTAAACTAGTTGTAATTGATCAAAGAACTATGATCCCTTATTTTAGTGAGACTACAATCTCATAAGGAGCTACCACACCTATCTAGTTGAGTTGCCACAACAACTAGACCTTTAACAAGTTTCACCTTGCAAGGAGGTTGTAACCCCCTTAAATGTTGAGATACCACAACACATAAACATTTCCACCTTTTCATTTATGTCTTCAACACCTGATGATGAACCTCTAATTATCACTCTTCATCTTCGTTCATACTCAAACAATAAGAGCACTATTCTACCAACATAATTATGACTTACATGTCAAAAAACCAGTCATCAATATAGTTTACTCTTCAACTCATCTACAAGTCACTCTACCCATCCTCTTCACAATTCACACATGAAATCCTTTCGCAAATCTCTCTCAAGTCTCTCACACAAAGTCTAGAAACCATCATCCTTTAGTTTCACTATTTATAGAGCATACTTGATAATAAAAACTTTGGTCAGCCACTAGGCATGCCTTAACTCTTAAGGCAACTATCTCATTGATACATAGCTTAATACAATATTCATAGGTTGGCTATAGCATCTATGGGTCACCCTTAAGTAGTTATACATTTTAATAAAGCTTTTGTAGCTCTTATAGGTCTCATGGAGATCTATTCACCCATTATCACTTCATCAAACACAACACAAATATAAAACCACTAAAAAAAGCATGAACCTATTCCATATGATATATATGTCCCCATTAAGCTATAATAACCAACAGAGTACCCTTTTCTTAAGCATAATTTGCTTAAATAACATTAAGTGCATACAATCACCATGAAAAAAAACACATTCAAATTCTAAACCTTTGTTCATATTGTATAAGATTGTTTAAGACTTCATAATTCACATAGATGGTCCTCATGGTGTCTAAAACATTCCCCAATAGATAATTCATCAAGAGGTATCAAAACAAGCTCAAATGTCCTTCTCGAGTAAATTGCAGAACATATATGAAAACATAGTCAACTTTGAACCTTTATAAATATGTTTGCACACACTTTCAATTCTTCAAATATATATTTCTATAAGTGCCTTGGAGTCCTCTACAAGTTATTTTTTAACACCATAAGCAGATTATGCCTCGATCAAAATTTATAGCCAAAATATAGATCATTGGTTTTTCCTTTGTAAATTCAAATATTCAAATACAAACAGTCATAGTTAAACTTTGAACACTAGGCTCGCATCTCATGTCCTCTTAGATTTATATCAATCTTGTATCATTTATATTCTCTAAAATTTAACACATAAGGACCAATTTCTCAAACTTCAAACCTTGGTCACTTTGACCTCATCTCGTGCACCCTTACAATGTTGATTCAATATGCACCGTCGATCTCTATGGATCAACTAGGTCTTTAACTAACAATGCTCACCATTAGATCTAGCTCAAACTAGAATATAATGATACTTACCACCCTCACATTCCTTTTTATCACTTATATCATTAACCATCAAGCACTTGTCCTCATCTCGCTACTTTTTGAGTCCTTGAAATAAACACGCTCATTTGATCTTTTTATAAGGAGCTCGATCATTACCTTTGTTAACCAATAAACACTTTGACCTCTTTGAATTGGTGTGTACTGTATATCTCTATTATATGATTTCCCATGAGCCATTAGATATTCATTTGGTTTTTATCTTTATCTTTGTTCAAAATAGACTAAGTATGGGGACCATTGAAATATGCCTAGAAAGCCAACTTTGCATAGTCATAACTTTTGCCTCGCTCACTCGCATGTTTTCAAATTTTGATGATCCCCTCACATAGGAGAATATAATCATATAAAAATATTATTTTTAAACCCTCATATTTGTGAGATATTATGACATAAAAATGTTTACTCAGATTTATCTATTCATAAAGCCAACTATGTCAAAAACTTATCTAGAAGGCCAACTTTGAACATGCATAAATTTTGTTGCACTTCGACACTTGACCTAAAAATTAGCACAAATAAACTAGGCACAAAATTGAACAAACCCGTATGATAAAATTATCTTAAAATTTACACATGTGTGAGATATACGACCATCAAACTGATTACTTTGTTTTTTCTTGCTTTATGCAAATTTCGCTAAATATGAGAAAACACTGTCGAAATGCTTGGGAGTCCAACTTTGCACTTGCATATATTTTGATTGTGCTTTGGCACATGATCTAAAATATATTAAAAATCAACTAGGGACTGATTTTATCACAACCATATGACCAACTCCCCTTGACTCATCCACACATAGCAATGGTGACATCATCAAACTACCTACTCAAATTTTCTATCACTGGACCTAAAGTGTCAAGATGAAAAATTATGGACAATCAGATAAATTACACTTCTGAACACAAGTAATCAAAGATTAGAAAACATCTTAGGGACTTCTTGCACATGCTCAATACTCCACACTCATCCCTAAATATATTTAACCATGCAAACTCTGAAGATCAACCAAGCCTTGTTCAAACATATTAGGATAAGCACATTGCACACTTTGTCATTGTCACATAGACTATCAAGGAACTTCATCCACTCACCTAGACACCTTCTTGACATCACTATGACATCATGATGACATAATTGACAATGATCCAATAATCTCTCCATTTTTTATTGATATCAAAAACATCATTAAGTTCACCTTCTCTCTCTTCAAGCACTCTCACATTAAGAACTTTCTCCCCCTTTGACACAATGACAAAGTAGGCACAATATGATCTTGAAGACTTGAAAAGAACACCAATCATGAGAGGACCACCTTATAAATATGATACAATCTCCCCCTTACTTTGAGCTTATTTTTATTTGCCTTGACAACTTCCTCTTGCTCCATGCCAACACTCTCTTCAACCAAGCACTGTAGTCAATGAAGAAAGAATACACAAAACCATTGAAATCTGATGAAACTCACCAAGAAGCATCTGAGAGGGAATCCCCATAATATTTTTGAGCCATTACATATATTCATCATCTTCATATCTCCACACATCATAAAGAACCACCACACATGCTTACTAGCCTTCTCTCTCAAACCACCTCAAGGACCACTAATGGAACTTCATGCTATTCACCAAATAGAAAAACATGCTCTCAACCAACCTAAAAACACCCATTTTGACCTTGTACTATAGCTCCTTCACAAACCTCTCGATCAAGCTCATGAATTTGTTTATCCCCCTTAACCAAAGACCTTTTACTGATTCATAGAGAAATAAATGACACCCAAGCTTTATCTTAGATACCCAAAAGTAACTTTTGACAATGGTTTGGTCATAATATCTATAAGTTACTCTTTTTAAAGCACATGCTCCAACTTGACACATTGAGTAATAATTTTTTCTCTCAATAAATGATATCTAATAGGAATGTGTTTAGTTTTTGAGTGCATAATAGGATTCTTTGAGATACTAATTGCACTAATATTGTCACAATAAATAGAACAAGGTTCATTTTATCTTACCTTGTAATCCTCCAAAGTTTGTTTCATCCACATGACTTGTATCCAACAAGAGGCAAATACTATATAATTAGATTTTTCAGATGATATAGACACTGAGGCTTGCTTCTTGCTTAGCCAAGACACCAAGAATTCTCCCATCAAGAAGACCCACCACTGGTACTCCTATCATCTACACATCCTACCCAATCAGCATCAATATATTATTTCAAAGAGAATTATTTACTCTTGAGATATCATAAACCATATTCTATGGTGTCTTTCAGATATCTCAAGATCATTTTGACTGATTTCAAGTGATATTCTTTAAGATTAGCTTGAAACCTTCCTAAAAGACCTACTACTTGCATGATATCAAGCCTATATGCATTAGAGTGCAAAATACTTCCAATCATAGACCTATACAAAGTTTGATCAACTTTTGGTGAGTCATTCATTTACTTAACTTACATCCTGTGATCATTG
This sequence comes from Torreya grandis, assembly GCA_037957365.1. Lineage (NCBI taxonomy): Eukaryota > Viridiplantae > Streptophyta > Pinopsida > Cupressales > Taxaceae > Torreya > Torreya grandis. The sequence continues at coordinate 3,451,212 of JARHVA010000540.1, read as the reverse complement.
GAGTACCCATTGGCTTATAATCCATCATGTCAAACTTCCTTAGAATATACTTGATGCATTTAACATTTGAAATGAATATTCCTACATCAATTTAATTAATCTATAATCCTAAGAAAAAAGACATTTCTCCCAATATTGACATTTTAAACTCAATCTTCATAGAATCTATAAATTCTCTACTCATTTTATCATTATCAAATCTAAAAGTTATGTCATCAACATATAAAACTATCAATTTATGATTACCTTATGTCTTACTATATAAATTACTATCAGCTTCCCCTCTTTTAAAGCCTTGACTCAAAAGATGCTTATCTAGCTTGGCATACCAAGCTCTAGAATCTTGTTTGAGACCATATAGAGCCTTCTTCAATTTACACACAAAATATTGATTACTTAACATGAAGTATCCTTCATGTAACTCAATGTAGACTTCTTCTTATAAGTTTCCATTCAAGAATGTAGATTTTACATCCATTTGATATACCTTAAAACCTTTGAAACATGCATATGCCAAAAAGAGTCTAATTGCTTCCATCCTTATCACAAGACCAAAAGTTTCATCAAAATATATTCCTTTAACCTGAGTATATCTTTTGCACACCAATATAGCCTTGTTTCTTATGAATTATCCTTTCTTATTTATCTTATTTTTGAAAACCCATTTGGTACTATCATATTTTTATATTTTGGTCTAGGAAGTAAGTCTCATGTTTCATTCCTTTCTATTTGATCATTTTTTTCATCCATTGCATCATTCCAACTTTCATATTTTTTAGCTTTCATAAATTTTTTGGATTAAATCATGGATAACAAAGCTAAGTCTTATTGAATTTAATTGATCGACATTCTCCTTCTAGTCTGCAACCTTGCACCAATAATTTCAATAATCTAAGAGATTGGATGGTCTTTTTGAATTCTTCTAGATGGAGCTTTACAATCTTATTTTTCTTCCTCTTCATCTTCATCATCTATCTGAACTGATAACTCATCTTTATTTTAAACATAATTTTAAATTGAGTCACTTACCTACACTTTTATCTTTTTGACTCTACCAGTCTCATTTACCCTTATATTTGATCTTTCAAAAATCTTGTGAAGTCTCTTGTTGAATCACTTATAGGTAGTACTAATAGATGAGTAACCTAAGAAAATGCCCTCATCAGACCTTGAATCAAATTTACCAAGATTCTCTTTATCTCTTTTGATGAATCACCTTCTCCCAAACACTCTGAAATGTTTGATATTAGTTGCTTTATTCTTCTATAACTCATAAGAAGTCTTATTACCATTTACTCTAATTTGACACATGTTTAGGATGTAAAATTAAGTGTTGGTTGCTTCTTATCAATAGCCATCAAATAATTTTTCATCTTAAATCATGGTTCTACCCATCTCAACAACATTCATATTCTTACTTTCAACTACACCATTGTGTTGTGGTGTTCTAGCAGTAGAATATTATCTTCTTATTCCATGTTCTTCATAAAAATCATCGAACTTATGAGACTAAAACTCACCTCCTATGTCTGATCTCACACATTTGATCTTTGAACCTTTATCATTTTCCACAAGATCTTTGAATGCCACAAATTTTACAAAATCTTATGATTTTTATTTAAAATAGAATATCCAAATCATCCTAGTAAAATCATCAATGAGAAGCATGAATTAACTATTACCTTAAATAATTTGAGTTCTCATAGGTCCACATAGATCATTGTGGATCAACTCTAATGGTTCTATAATAGATAATTCCTTGGTTCTATATCTTCTCTTGGTTTTCTTGCCATGAAGACATGCCTTGCAAAGAGAATGAGGATACTTAGAAATCTTAAGCATATGCCTTACCAACCTTTTTGAACTAATTTTTATTATATTATCAAAATTTATATCTCCAAGCCTTCTAGACCAAAGTCAACTTTCTTCCAATTGACTTATGAAGCCCTCTTCTTTTTTTGATTCATGGAATACATACATGTTATCTATTTTATGAACATTTGCAATTAATTTATCAAATTTTGCCTTTCTTATTTAACATACATCATCATGAAAAGTTACAACATTTATTTGCTTACAAATTTGTCTCACACATAAAATATTATGCTTTAAACCTTATACATATAATACATTATTAGTCCTAGTATGACCATTGTCCAAACTCATGGTACCTTTGCCATCTATGTTAGCAGATTTATTGTCACCAAATCTAACTGCACCTGGGTTATTTTTTTGAGAGAGATAAACTTACTCTTGTCTCCTATCATATGATTTGAGCATCCATTATCTATGAACCATATCTTATTCTCATCTTCTTGATTATGAAAAGCTACTTGAATAAATAATGACTCTTCTTTTGACGATCTGCTTAGATTTTACTTCTTTTCTTCTTTAGACTTAGCCTCCTCAAACCATTTGATAGTGTTAATGACTTGTATATCATTTTTCTAAAATGCTATGTTACAGTTCTTGGCTATGTGACATTCTTGATTACAATTGTGACATATGATATCCTTTTTGATCTCTTTATAGAGAGCACAATCCTTATATCTATGACCAAAGTGATTTTAGGAGAATCAATCCCATTGAAGATATTATTCATGTTTGATCCTCTTTTCTCTTGACCATTACCACTCAATGGATTTTCATTCTTGATCATTTTGGTGGAGCTGAAATATTTTTTGTCCTTGGATAAGGGCACATCTAGGTAAGTCATGGTTTTATTTTCACATTATTCCATCCTTTGATTGAGATATTTATTCATCATGACCTACAGATTCTTGATTATTTCCTTTTGATTTTGTACTTGTGTCTTCACACTACTAACTTATGATAAAGAACAAACTAGATTGTCTTGAATATAAGCCATAACCTCTTTGTTAACCATTATATCTTTGCTCACCTTCAAGTGGTTAAAATTTGCATGGACCTACTCTGATACCAACTATTACAGGTACAATCACTAAAAGGGGGGTGAATCAGTGAGCTCATATATTTCAACTTCAATTCCAATCTTTTAAAAAAAATAATCAATACATACATACATTTATGAGGCATACACATCATTCATAGCAATGAATAATAAAGACAATGCAAGCTCAAGCATATAACACATGACATATGTAGGAAACCTTCTTGAGGGAGAAAAATCATTGGAACTTGCAATTGGAATACTATCTTATAATAAAAATATCCAATTTAGCCCAGTTGTAACTAATCAAGGAACTATAATCCCTTATTTTAGTGAGACTACAATCCCACAAGGAGCTACCACACCTATCTAGCTAAACTGATACATTAATTAGACCTTTAAAAAGTTTCACCTTATAAGGAGGCTACAACCCCCTTAGATGCATAGATGTCACAACAACACTTATGAACACATCCACCTTTACACTGATGTCTTCAATACCAGATGATGTACCTCTTATTATCATTCTTTATCTTCGCTCATACTCAAACAACAAGTGCACTATTTTGCCAATAAAATTATGACCTACAGGTCATATAAATAGTATTCAATCTATTCTTCTCTTCAAATAATTCATAGGGAACTCTACCCATCTTTATCTCTATAATTCTCACACATAAGACGTTCTCAATTCTCTCACACAAAGTCCATAAACTATCATCTTTGGTTCTACTATTTATAGAGCATACTTGTAATTAACACCTTGGTCAACCATTAGGCATGCCTTAACACTTAAGGCACCTTAACCCTTAAGGCAATTATCTCATCAAGACATCTCAATAGAATATTCATAGGCTAGATATAGCATCTATGGGTCACCCTTAAGCCGATATACCTTTTAATAAGGCCCTTGTAGCTCTTATAGGTCTCACAGAGACCTATTCACCCATTAACACTTCATTAAACAAAAAAAGAACACATAACCACTACCAAAAGCATGGACCCATTCCATATGATATATAGGCCATCCTTAAGTGCCAACAACTAGCATAATACCCTTGTGCTTAAGCATAATTTGTTCAAATAACATTCTGTGCACACAGTCACCATGAACAAATATGCAGTTGACTTCTAAACCTTTGTTTATACTGTATAAAATTTTTCAAGCCTTCATAATGCACACAAACGATCATCATAGAGTCTAAAACACTCTCCAATATTTAATTCATCAAGAGGTATCAACATAAGATTAAATTTTCTTCTCAAGTCACTTTCAAAACATATACAAAATCATAGTCAACTTTGAACCTTCATAACTATGTTTGTACATGTTTTTAGATCTTAAAATCTATATTTCTAAAGCACCTTGGTGTCCTCTACAAGGTTTTTTTTACACCATGGTCAAATTCTTCTTGGATCTAAAGTAATATCTAAAATATAAAGCACTTATTTTTCCTTTGTAAATTCAAATATTCAAATGCAAATGATCATAATTAAATTTTGAACACTATACTCGCATCTCATGTCCTATTAGTTTTAGATCAATATTGCACTGTTGATATTTTTATAACTTTAACACACAAACACCAATTACTCAAATGTTAAACCTCAATCACTTTGACCTCATTTCATGCACCCTTTCAATGTTGACTCAATACATACCGTCAATCTCTACAGATCAACCAGGTCTTTAACTAGCAATGCTCACCATTAGATCTAGTTTAGAATTCCTGAGATCATGAAACTTATCATATCACATGACTTTTAAGCACTTATATCATTAACTATTGATCACTTTTCCTCATCTCATTACTTTCTGAGTCCTTAGAATAACCATGTTTTATTGATTCTTTTATAAGGAGCTCGATCTTTAAATTTGTTAACCAATGGACACTTTGACCTCTTTGATTTGTTACACACTGTAGATCTTGATTTTATGATTTTCTGTGAGCCATTATATCTTCATTTGGTCTTGATATTTATCTTTTCATAAAATAGACTAAGTATGGGAACCATTAAACTCCTAGAAGGCCAACTTTGCACAGTCATAACTTTTACCTCGCTCATTCACATGTTTTAAAATTTGGACCATATGATCTCCTCACATAAGAGAATCTAACCATATAAAAAATTATTCTTATAACCCTCACACATGTGAGATATAATGATATAAAAATTCTTACTCATATTTATATGTTCACAGATCCAACTATGTCAAAAACTTGTCTAGAAGGTCAAATTTGAACATGCATAACTTTTGTTACACTTTGGTGCTTGACCTAAAAATTAGCACAAATAAACTAGACATAAAATTGAATAAACTCATATGATCACATTCTCCTGAAACATCTACACATGTGATATATGACACCATCAAACTAATTACTCGGCTCTTTCTTGCCTCATACAAATTTGGCTAAGTATAAAAAAAAATTGTCAAAATATCTAGGAGCCTAACTTCGTACTTGTATATATTTTGATGCAATTTGGTGAATGATCTAAAATTTAGTGAAAATAAACTAGGGACTAATGTTATCACAACTATATGACCAAATCCCCTTGAATAATCCACACGTGATAATGGTGATATCATCACACTGCCTACTCAAAGTTTTTGCCACTAGACCTAAAGTGTCTAGATAAAAAACTATGGACAACCAGATGAATTCAATTTATGCACACAAGCACTCAAATATTAGAAAACATTTTAGGGACTTCTTTCACATACTCAATAATCCATACTCATCCCTGAACATCTTTAACAATGTAAACTCTGAAGATCAATCAAGCCTTGTTCAAGCATATTAACATAAACACATTGCACACTTTGTTATTATCACATAGACTATCAAGGCACTTCATCCAATCCTATGGACATCTTCATGACATCATTAAAAATTCTCCAATACATGAAAACTATAAGGTATTGGACCATAAAATAATCTGTAGAGATTTCCATGAAAAACATGTTTACAAAATTGGAGTAATCAAATATTTATCAACAACAAAAATAATGAAAAAACCTTAATTGTCCTAGGATTGGATGTTCAGAGATTAGGTTCACCAAATATTTAACCTTAAAATGAAATATAAGTACTTGGAATTAGCCTTAGATGCTATAAAATATGTACATAAAAATGACTATGTACAAACGTGATAATCAAATCTACAACAAACCAATTGGGTGTTAAACTCAAATATAAATGTATACTAAATTTATTATTTTGAGAATAAGCTAAATATAAAAAGTAAAATTAAGTTATCTATAAAAATGATAAGTAATATACTAAGCTAGTTTTAATATTAATATGGTGTTGGATTTAGAACATATAGAAAATAGGCTTGAAGATAGTTCTAGAACAATTGTTAGATTTTGGATCTGATGCTTCTAGAGCTATAAACACTAATGTCAGCCTAAGATAGTTACATCAACACTATTATCTAGGTTTGACATAAGTATCTTATACTAAATACCTTCTAGAAAAAAATACAATTACCTGAATGCTTATATGGTTTATATTTGTCTTTTCTCTAGTGCATTCAGATTTGGGTCATAGACTATCGCTCTTCATGAAATTATAAAAATTTGGTTCTTCATCTTCATAGTGACCTTGGGGGAAAATAGGTTAATAGGCACATGGTGTTGATATTCTGTAAAGAACCTACTATCAGTGGGTACTATTTACATAGCCAATACTCTAAAGAAGGCCTAACACTTATGTAGTTCTCCTCTATATGTTAGCTTGTGTATGAATCATACAATATATGAAAAGTAAGCACAATAATGACCTAGCTTATAACTTGGTAAATCAGGCTTTTGGACTATTCCTTCAATACTTCAAACCTGTGTATATATATCCTTATAAATGATATGAGAATAGGGAATAAAAAATTCAATTGAATGATCTTTAGTATCAATACTATGTATTTTTATGTGTATGTTAGGTGATGAATAAATGAGGGTTGATTTTGTATTTATATTAATCTATTTGGAGTAATAACTCACATTAAAGAACTTAGACTAACTATTAAAATACATTCCATTTAAAAATTGGATGACTTTAGGGCATTGAATATTTACATCAAGTTAGGACACTAATATCAATGCTAGTGTCTAGGGAGCATGAAAGTAGGTACAAGCTCAAAAATTGTAGAAATAGAAGATAGGTACATTTTAAACATTCTAGGTAAGATAGAAGGCATGGGTCATCAACATAAGATTATCCTGACTAAGAAATATGATAAAGAGTATAATATAGAGTAGATGTGAGACTTACAAAAGTGAGAAAGGTCTAAAACTGAGAGGAATAGCCAACTTCTAAGTTTTTCTAAGTGTATAAGACTGAGGTGTTATATAATCTATAAATAGTGTCTACACATAGTGAACTTGAGAAAAAATAGGTTAGAATGCATATAGTGTTGATCTAATCTCAAATACCTCTCTATTATTGAGTACTTCTAATAGCAATAATACTCAAAAGTGGGCCTTAGACTAATGTATTTCTCCCCTACATGTTGGTTTGTGTGTGAATCATGAAATATGTGGAAAGCAAGTACAACATTGACCTAGCCTATAGCTTGGAAAATATAACTCTTGGGTTATTATTTCAGTATTTTAATCCCATATGTGGTGTTCTTATGATTGATATGGGAATAAGAGAAAATAGAAAATCTTTGATTTATCAAGTACTTGATTGAATGCTTTGTGATTTAACAATTTTGAAAATATTTGTGTATTATTCTTAATTTAGTTAAAGGGTCTGAGTAGTAAAATTAGTAAATAAATAAAAAATAATTAAGCTATTGATTTATGTAAATTAGATTACAATTTTAACCTTTCTAAAAGTAATAATAATAGATAGAAACGAAGACTTAGTTGAAAACTGACTGATAGGACTAAGACAAGCTCTGATATTCATTGTGTAAAACTAGGACACTATTGCAAACCAAGATTTGGCCTTTGTTTTATGATTGAATAGGAGCAATAAAAATGGATAGGAGTGGTACTAGAGTTTTAGTCCACCTCTATCATTTTTATCCTGAAGATTTGAGTTTTTTGAGTTTTGTTCACCAGGTTTGTGTGATTTTGTTCATGAAGTTTCGATAGATGGAAGTTTGTAGAGCATATCTTTTCAAACCCTATACTCCATTATATTTTGATCAATTTCAAAAGAGAGGGGGGCTAGTGTGTGTAATATTTACTAAATGTATATCCACATCCCTTGAGTGGGCATTCTGCCTACATACCAATACTCCGAAGAGGGATTAAACCATATGTAGTTCTCCCACTTGATCTGCTTTGTGTAATTGAGCGTATGAATATGAAAAATATTAAATAAAATGTTTTTGAGGTGGCTAAAGACTGGTGTAAGGTTTTGAATAAGCTTTTAAGTATATTGGTTGGTTGTATGCAGAGAATAGAAAAGATTGCTTGAGTAATCTTGCTTGTATTCTCATTTGCTTAGTGATATTTGCTAACCCTTTCCAAATGATCTTTGAATGGGATTTTATAGGGATCTATTGGTCATGGGTTAAATGTGCTCACATTAAGCTGACAAGAATAAGCATGGGGAACCATAAAAAATTGACCATTGGAGCCAAAATTGCACTTGGATTGGAGCACTGAAAGCGAATAAGAGTGGCACCGGCACTATAGTCCAAGTGTGGCACTATTGTCTTGAGCTAATGGGACTTAAGAGGATGGATTAGTCATGGAAAAATAAGTCTAGCTCAACTAAAATAAATTATTAAAGGCTATGGATAACTGGGAATCAGTGAAAAGATGCTTATGAAGGACATGAAAGCAAGCAAGAGGGACCTATGGGTTGGGTGTCTTTAACTATGCTCAAGTTATCAATTTTTATATTTTATATAACTACATTTATTTCTCATTTATTTTAGTGATGTAACAAATTGAAATACTAGGATAAAAGAAAAAATAAAAAGTGTACTTAAAATTACCTATAAGGGTGAAGCTCATGAAGTTGTGTGATGTTAGGTGTGCGTAGAGAGAGCACATTATGAAATGTAAATCTATAAAAAAATACAAAGATTAAATCAATTCTTGCTATATATGTTATATCTTAAATAATAATGTACAAAGCTAGGTAAGAGAGAGGAAAACAAAGGAACGAATACACCTCACTAGGTATGTGAACCAATACAAAACCTATTGTGATAATGAGTAATATTGGATGATGTTGTACCACGAGTAATATCACAAACAGAGCTGAGTGTTGAATTGTTTTAGATTGGATCAAGAATTCAAATTAGCTCCATCATCACCCACTAAGTGAAGCTAGGTGGTAATGTGTGTGTTAATCGATGTTTAGACTATATGTCTAATCCTTTTGAATAGGTGACTCAAGAATACAATGGCTAGGTAGTCCTTTGACTCCATCATTGCCCCATGAATTAAAGTTATAAACTAATATTGGTATGAATTATATGTTGTATAAGATGGCCCCTGAATTCCATGAATGTACTATGATCTGGTAATGTTGACGTGGATAGTCAATTGTATGCAAGAAACTAGGCCACTCTTAGCCACTCTGAAAGATACAGATTAGGCTTGTATAAAATCCATTCCAAAATTAGTTCATTAGGTTTATATGAAAGACACTCCAAAATGTGGAGGTTAAGCTTCTATGAAATCCACTCTAAAATGATGACAACCACTTATAGATGGAATAAGACACATAACTATTGAGAATGTTTAGGTAATGCTAAACTAAAAAATTAAAAAAACAAATGTGTCGTGTACATTCCCCAATCAGTAATGTCTGAAACATGGATTCTTATCTAGAAGTTAAACTAACTACCATATTTGAAACTGGAAGTGAGATTCATCATGCTATGCATAATTCCCCTTGAATCTAGATTCTCTGAATAAAAATGTACTAAAAACTATTGATTCTAAACTAGTCTGACTATACAAAATTGTAATTGAACTTACTTTTCTACCTGCTTCTAAAAAGTTTGGTTTTTATATTATTTGGATAAGAGCATCAAAAATGGACAGTAGTGGCACTAACACTATAGTCCACTCAACGTTGTTTTAAACCAAATATGATGATTTTTTGATATATTCACTATCTACCTAGTCTATTTTGACTAGTTAGATGTTTGGTTGTTATTCTGGCTATTTTGAATGTTACTTTTTTTATTGTTAAGAGTTATGATCTCTGTGACAAAACTTTTATTTGTTTCTTCTTTTTTTGAGGGTAGGAATGAAGACCCTATAATGACTACCCTCAGAATAAAGAGCCTTGCAAGTGTGTTATGTTGTAATGATGCATGATATAACAATGATGTTTGACAAGATATCTTTAGATATAACAATATTTAAAATGAAAATCATTACATCAACAAGGGTATGCTTAGATAGATATAATAATGTAATAACATGTAAAATGTATTGAACTGGAACTAAAAGTCTGATAAGTTATTAGTTTTTATGGAGGGACGGAGCATGACATCTAAAAAATAAAGATAATTCATGATGTGGATCATGGCATTGCAAATAATGAAAAGCACACAAGAAATCAAGCATACAAATCAAGAAGTAAGAAGCATACACAAATGGCCAAGGGGCCAAGAAAACAAGTGATTTAAGCACATCTCATTAAAATTAGAAAGAAAGCATACAAAGCATGTTCAGATACTACATACACATACAATTGAAACCAATCAAGGGTTGGTGTGAGGGCCGCAATCACATAGAAGAGTATAGATAAAGGACATTGACAAATGTCTTAAAGCACAAACATGAATAAAAGCAAAGAACATTAGCAAATTTTCTAAGGCACATATAGGAGATAATTAGGAATGGATAAATGTAATAATATCTATCTATGCAAATTAAGAAAGGAAAGCATGTAATAATTGAAAATATAATCGCATATAACTAATCAAAGCAAGAGGGAAAGTATGAAAGACATGTTAGTACAAGACTAGGTATATGCTAGGAAATATACAAGTGTTATATACTAAGGAGTGTCCATAGAGTAATATGTGTAAGCTAATAAATAATAGACATCATCATGATAATTAGAGTGTGTTGTATAGGAATGGCATAACCTGGATGGTGTAGTTATGTAGAAGATGCCCCTAGTGGGTATGTATATCGATGTATGTTTTGATGTAGAAGTAGGATGCCCCCTCGATGGGTAGAGTGAAGCAATTAAAGAGCTGGATGTCACTATGCACATTCAAAGGAGAGCAAGTGAATCATGGTAATGTAGATAAATCAATAAATAATAGCATAAAATAACAAATGTAAGTGTAGCATAGTAGTAGAAATGTAAAGCATAGATGATGCAAACAATCAAAATATTTTTGATGTTTTGAGATATTTTAATAATTTTGTATTTTGAAATTCTATATATTTTTTAGATTTTTGAATTATATTGAGCTATGTACAATCAAGCATAAAAACTATGTACAAGAAATTGAAAAAAAGCTATGTACAAGTAATACTGAAAAGAAATGATACTAACTGATGAGTCTCATAGAAGACTCGCTATCATAGTGTTATGTATCAAACAAAGGAATCATGTGTGATTGTGAAGCATGAGTGAATGACTGTGAATATGACTCTAAATATTCATATTCATTGTTGATATCTTGGAAATCATAATAACTTGTATTATTCCACTCATCATTATCATCTTGATTTTGAACCAATAAAATGCTAGTGTAGAGTTTTGTTGTATCTGGATCTTTTCTTTTGATAAATTATTTGTGAATGATTTACCTTAGAATATTTGATAAATCTCAAACCTTGGTGACAAACATTATCAACTGCTAGAATAGGAGTAGTGATGCCTTGAGCATGGTTGCCCAACCCTTGACCTTAATAATCAAACTGTTGTAGATATTGTTGATTAAACCCATACTACTTTGAAAGGTAAGCCTCCTTTTGAAGAAGTAGATTTGCATCTTTTTTGTGTTTTACATGTGCTTGTGGTACTATTTATTGCTCTGATTTTGATTTTTGATCCTTTTATTGTTTTAAGTTATGTTTTGGTAACCACTTTTATACTGTTTCTAAATTTGACCTTTTGTGAATGTGTTCTTGTGTCATTGTGGATTGTTTGACTGATTTATCTTGTATAAGGTCCTCATTTATCTATTTTATATGTTTTTTTAATATCAAACATGAATTTGTGTGATGTCCATGCATTATATGATATGCACAATAATATCTAGATCTTCTCACTAGATGTAGAGGAGGTAGTTTGATCAATTTAGATTTAATCATTTGCCTAAGTACCTCATTTGATCTCTTATTTGATTTTTGAATACTTTTTGAATCACTAGTTATAGATTTACTTTTTTGTGATTTATTATTTTGATATGTAACATTGCAGTCAACCAATTGACTAGGTAAATGTACATATACATGATTGACACTAGGGTGTCTTTGAGGCTTTTGTATTATAATCTAATTTTCCAATGTTGTGATCTTTTCATGTAATAGTTGATTCTACGTTTATAAATCTGAAATTAACTTGTTCATACTAGTGATTTGATCCCTTAGAGTCTTATAAGTGCAAACCCTAGTTGTTTCTGATTGAATATGTAAGCACATATGTTGAAGAAGGTTTGAAGAAGTTATACATTGAATGTATGCATTAGGAATAATAGTATACGTTTCTTCACCTTTTAGAGGGGTGATAGCATAGACCTAGTTAGAGGAAAAATAGATATCACCCTCTTGAGGAATAGGAGAAGAAATTTATTTCATGTGCATAAGATATGACATTGAAACTTGACAGGTGGTAGTTAACTTATTTAAAAACCACATAGCCAAAGAGTTGGTATATATAGGTAGAAACCATGTATATATGGCATGCAATACATGTAAGTAGAGTTATAAGTTGTATAGCAATATGATTATAAAGAATATTCCACATGAGATAGAGCACATAATGGATAGAGAGCATGAAATTGTGCACTAATGCATAAAAAACTTTTACATGTCCTATGATATGTCTAATATGTGTCACAAGATAAACATGAAAAAATTTCCATATGAAAGATAAAAAGCAAAAGGTAGAGAGCTTGGAATTGTGCATTAATGCATAAAGAGTTTTGACTTGTAACATAATATTGCTAACATGTTTAGGAAAATAGAGATGGAAATTATTCCACATGAGAGAGAGAGAGAGAGAGAGAGAGAGAGAGAGAGAGAGAGAGAGAATGTAAAAAAATATTAAAATCTTGTGCATGTTTAGCAATAAATTTTGTAATATCATCCATTATTATGAAAATCAAGCATGAAATGGAAAGAATGAAATTTTTCATTAACATATGGTAGACTTCATCATTTATGTACATGATAGGACCAATTATGGTCTCCTTATTATTTGCTAAAAATGCAAGAAATATTTTAAAATAAGTGAGATCCATTTTTGAAATTTGATTTTAGATGTAAGGTGATACTTTAAGAAACAGTGAGACCTAGTATATGTAGCTAGGATTTGAAAGATGATTATTTTGAAAATTATTATCAAATTTTGAAATTTAAAGTGAATTTCTGAGTGACATATACAAGTAAGAAATCATAAATTTATAAGAAAATTTATGATTTAATGGGACCTAGTATATGCAACTAGGGTTTAGAAAAATAAATATTTTTGAGAATTACTATTGAATTTTAAACTTTGAAGTGAATTTTTTATTTTAATATACAAGTAAAAAACCAAAAAATTATTTGAAAATTACTGGAAAAAACGCTGGGACCTGTCAGATTGGCCACGATCTTGGATCCTTGCATAGAAGATTGAGCAAATCTATGTATAAAGCAATGAAATCATAGATAAATTGCAAAGGAGGAAGAAGCTTGTCTTCACATAGAAATATTTCAAAATATGGTTACTTATATATAATCACATTAACCTATCTTCATTACTTTCAAAAAGAAAAAGTGAGATACATATAGATAAAATTAAGGCAACATAAAGAAGCCTCTAATTTTATAATTAGATAATTACATTAAAATATAATTAGCATATATGACCCTTTTATAACTAACCTAAGGAAGATTAATTAACATAGAATGGCCATAGGGCCATGTAGGAAAAAACTAATGGAAAAAAATACTACACTAACACCCTCCTTAAGTGTAGCTTAGGTGAGATGAGAATTAGGTCTTAGCATTGAAAACCTGATGAGGTACCCAAGTACATAGTGAAAAAACTCCATAGGAGGAAGAAGAAGGTGGAGCAACCCTAACCCCAATGAGTGATTGTAGATGAACACATTTACTCTTTGTGAAGGGCTTGGTCAAAATATCTGTAATTTGCTATGATGTTGGATAGTACTAAAAATCAATGACTTTCTCGTTGATAAGCTACCTGATGAAGTGCATGTGAATCTCTATGTGAGTGGTCCTTTGATGGAGAAATAGATTCCTACAAATATGGATAGTGCTTTGGTTATCATATTAAATGATTATTGGCTTATGAAACTGGATACAAAACTCAGTGAAAATCTCTTAAACCCATATTGCTTCAGTGGTGGCAATGACAACCCCTTTGTATTGTGCCTCTATAGATGATAAAGTAATTATATGTTGCTTCTTGCTTGACCAGCTTATTGGACCTGAACCAAATGAGAAACTATAGCCTAAAGTAGAATTTCAACTCTGAATATCTCCATCCCAATCTAAATCTATATATCTGATCAAATCAACCTCTATTCCTACTCTGTAGTGTATCCCATAGTTGTGCAAACCTTAAATGTAGTGTAGAATCTGCATAGCTACTTTCCCATGTAATTCATGTGGATCTTGCATAAACCAAGAGACCATGCTAATTGCATAGCATATTTCAATTTTAGTGTGTGTGTGATAGATAAAACTACTCATAAGTTATTGATATGGAGTTACATCAACCAATGGTGTAGGATAATCAGCTTCAAGCTTCACACTAGACAAGGGAGTAGGAGTAGGCTTACAATTAACCATGTTAAACCTCATAAACAAATCAAGATAATACTTGGATTGTGATAAAGTTATCCCAGAGTCTAACTAAATGATTTCAATCTTGAGAAAGTAAGGTAACAATCTCATGTCTATTATTAAAAATGTGTTTGAAAGTGCAGTTTTCATTGTTGAGATGGATGGTTGTGAGCTCCTTGTAATCAGCAAGTCATCCACATAGAGAACTAGGATCAATAGAGAATCTTGTCACAATATGTAGACAGTTGGATCTAAATGACATAGGGTGAACCCAACTGTGAGGAGAAAAGAGTCCATCATGGCATACCATGCTCGAAGGGCATGTTTAAGTCCGTAAACTGATTTTTTGAGTTTGTAGACAAAAGAGAAATCTTCCACAAAGCCCTATGGTTGATCCATGTAGATCTCTTCTTTGAGGTCACCATGAAAAAAAACACTCTTGACATCTCTTTGGTGAACATTCCATCAATTTATAGTTTTGATGGCTAGAGTGAGTCTGATAGACGTCATCTTAGCTATAAGAGTAAATGTCTCAGTGTAGTCTATGTCAGGCACCTGAGAAAACCCCTTTGCAACTAAATGAGCTTTGTACATATCAATAAACCCATCTACACCAAACTTAATTTGATAAGCCCATTTTCAATAGACCAATTTTCTTCTTTTAAGAAGAGGAACCAAGTCCCATGCTTTGTTCCTAATTAGGGAACTATACTCCTCTATAGTAGAATTCCATTCTAGAATGTTAGATGCCTCATGGAAGGTTTATGGATCTGAGGTAATATAGAATTATGCATGTGAAGTCCCTTATAACTATGAAAGTGTCCACCTTGTATCCGATGGATTTCCAACCCATTTCCCAACACTTTGAAGTGTCTGTTTGGCCCAAGTGGGATCATAATTATATGATATTAGAGAATTAGGGGGTGAGTTATCATCATCTAAAGTGTGAGTGTGAGATGGAGGAGGAAAATCCTCATCAATAGTCTCATCACTTGAATTTGAAGAAGAAGAAGAGTCATTCTGATCATCAAGAGGATTTTGAGGTGGATCCAAGCAACTGTCTGAGGTGGAATCAATGTCCAATAATACTTTTGAAGAGTCTGAAGTGCCATTAGTGAGTTCAAGTGGGCCCTTGAAAAACTTGACACTCATTTCAATAAACAATTTATAAGTTTTAGGATGGATAACCATGTATCCCTTAGTACCCTCTGCATACCCTACAAAGATAAAAGACTAACTTTGAGGGTCTATTGCCTTGCATTTCTTCTTGAGAATGCGGGCCATTATTGGTGAATCAAACACTCAAAAGTGATCCACCATAGGCTTATGACCATTCTAAGATTCAAAAGGAGTGATTCCTTTCAAGGCTTTGTATGAAACATGATTTTGAATGTAGCACATATAGTTGATTGCTTTGACCTAAAACTAAAGAGCAAGAAACTTTGATTGAAGCATGCAGTTGGCCATTCCTTTCAAGGTACATTTCTTACGTTTGACCACACCATTTTGATAAGGACTATATAGAACTGTGTGTTGCATCTAAATCCCCTCTGATGTGCAAAACTACTCAAACATTTTGTTGACATACTCCCAACCATTATCAATCCTTAAGATTTTGATGAAACAGTTTGACTGCTTCTCCACAAGTGCCTTGAAATTCTTAAATTAATCAAAGACCTTAGACTTATTTTTGAGAAAAAACACCCAGGTACACCTTGAAAATTCATTGATGAATGTGAGCATGTATCTAGTCTTGTTGAATGAAAATTTTGGAAATAGACCTGTTATGTCACTGTGGACAATTTTCAACTTCTGTTCAACTCTCCTTTATTTGCCCTTGTCATATTTATCTTTTGGATGTTTGTTTAGAATGCAGCCATTGAATAGGCCATCCAAGAATTTGATTTTAGGCAACCCTGAAACTATGTCCTGATGACTAAGTTTCTCCAAGTAACGATAGTTTAAATGGCCAAATCATTCATGTCATAATCTGTTCACTGCATTTGCATGAGTAAGCATTATAGCTGAAGGTTGATGTGGGGAAAATTTTGAGAAGGTATACAACCTATATTGATGATTGGCCTTTCCATAACCATTATGGTGTCACTATACATCTCCTTGATAACCATTGAATTGGGTGTGAACTCAAGTCACTTCCCTGCACCTTTGTGAGTAATTTCGTACACCGATAGAAGATTGGTGGATAGTGAAGAAACAAATAGAACATCATTGAAGGTCCCTTCACTTAATTCAACTAATCTTTTACCGCTAACTTCTATCAAAGTGTTATCACCCATTAGAATTGAAGGGACAAAACATGGCTCTATTTATGAAAATAGATCCTCTGAGGAGGCCATGTGATAGGAAACACACGAGTCAATAACCCAAGTCAAAGGTTGAGAAGCTACTATAAAAAGTGCATTGTCCTTGTTTTTACCCTTTTTGTTATCTTTAGCCTTTGAAAAATCTTGTATAGACATGTTCAGAGTTGAAGACTCAAGAACACTGATTTTATTCTTCTCAAGCATCTTAGTCAAAGTGTCAATCTTTTTTTTCATGTACTGAGATTCATCATGCCCAATTTTCTTGTAAAAGTTGCATTTGAGTTTCTCCTTCTTAGGTTTCCCACTTGAGAAGGACTCATTTGATGATGCCTTAGGCTTGGCATCTAATTTCTAATATTTCTTATGCTCATGATCTGGTTTAGATTGTTTCTTCTCCTATTTGCTACTATTAGAAGGCTTCTTCTTGTCCTAATTGACAATCAAGACATGTGATTTTAAAGACTTTAGTACACTCATTTGAACCAACTATCTTGTTTTCAAGTCATATCAGCAACAAACTCATCAAATGACAACATTTTCTAAGTGGATCCAAGTGTGCATTTGGTAGCATGAAATATAGAGATGAAAATTGAATAGTTGTGACCCAGTTTTGTAAGCATGAATAGAATCAACTAGTCATATATTTTCTCAATGCCACATTATTTCAACTACAGTCTAAATGATTTAAACTTTGTAAAAAAGTCTTTTAGGGTGTCATAGTCACCTAGACTCAATGTGATCAGCTCATTCTCAGCTCATGACCCCTCATGATATCCTACACTCTAAAAAGCTTGTCTAGAATGGTCCAGACTTCGTTGAGAGTTTTTATAGATTTAACATGAAACAGGAAGTCAAAAGACATTGAAGACATAAAAACCCATAGGCCTCATCATATCTATTGTACCACTTAACATTTTCTACATCTATAGATGGCTCAGTTTCCTCACCCATAGTGATCTGATAGAGTCCTTGACCTCTCAAGGTGAGCTGTATTTTAACCTTCCATTCATGATAGTTAAATGGTGTGTGGTTCAATGTTTAGATCCATTAGTGCAGATTAGATGGAGACAATTTATAGAATTGAAATAAAATAAAAGAATAGATTACACACAGTATAAGTACCCCCTTAAACTATCAATAAGACCCCTTTTTAGTTACAATTCAACACACACTCAATATTAGACATCGAGCACCACTGAGAATGCATCTATGAGTAGTTAGTGTGAGAGAGTATGAGAGGAATGTCAAACACAGTCGATAATGCATCTAAGAAGAAAGGTATAAAAAATTTAAAAGTGAGTTTTAAGCCATTGCACCATAAATAAAATTGATTTTATAAAAGGTCTAAAAAATATCACTAATGCATATATCTTGAAAAAATATGCACTTTCGAAAAAAATTGCACCCAAAAAGGAGCTACGGATTGAAAGTTATGGCACTTACAAGTTCTTACTTCGTATATTCTTGGACTCTTTCCAAAAAAGAAAAGTTTTTTTTTAAAACTTCCTCTAGAAAAGACAGAAATGGTAAAAAATTCAAGTAATTCTACACCGTAAGCCCGAGTAGTAAAGACCCTCTAAAAGTTTGAGTCGGTCCATAAAGAGTAATTTGAGTTTCTTGAACTATTTTACTTAAGAAGTAATCACCCTTTAAAGTACAGACCCTTTGAAAACCCGATTTGGTCTTCCCAATGTAATCTAAGTTTTTTAGACTACTTTATTTGAGAAGTAATCAGTCTTTGATAACCCGAGTAGTGTTGTTCCAAAACCCATAATTGGTCTATGAATATTAATTCAAGTTTCTTAGACTACTTTACTCTAGAATTAGTCAGCCTTTGAGAACCCAAGTAGAGCTATTCCAGAACCCTAGATCAGTCTATGAAGATTAATTTAGGTTTCTTGGACTGCTTTACTCGATAAGTAATTTCCCTTCACAAACTTGATTAAATTACTTCCTCAAACCCGAGTTGGTCTATGGGCAAGTAATCTAGGTTTTCAGACCTTGATTACTTAACTTCTCAGATTGCAAGTAAAGTAACTTCTAAAACCTGATTTGGTCTACATCTAAGTAATCAGACTTATCAAACAACTTAACTTAAAAAAAGTGAAGTTACTCACCATTGGAAGTCTGAGTTGGTCTACTAGCTAAGTAACAGCCCTCTAAAAGTCTAGATTGGTCAACAGAGTCTCCAAAGCATGCAACTTGAAGTTGATCAACTATTGAGCTGAAGTAATGACCTCCTGCAAATCTAAGCAGCATAGAGTTTTGATGGCACATAAATTGAGGCAAGTTAAAAACATATAAAATAATTTAGCTATAAAATTTTTGAAAGAGACCCATTTGAGATTTTGACCCAAGGAAGAAAACCCAGAAGGCATTTTTACACAGCGATAAAAGAAGTATAGATTTTTATTGAAAATGAAAAATGGGGTCTTTAGATACCAAAAAAAAAAGAAAATTTTGACTGTTCCACATCTAAGTTGATTTTACAATCAATCTTAAGGTTTTGTCACATTCTAAAACCAATGGCACAGTCAGTTTTGAGATTAAAAGCTCTAATAGAAAGCTTTGCATGAATTCTCCAAGGAATCCCATCAAACCCTTCTTTTTTGCTAGAATAATGAATGTAGCGAAATTTCATCACAATGATTATTGTAATACTAGAAAAAATGGCTCTGATAACATATTGAATTAGCCATGATCTTGGATCTTTACATATAAAATTAAGAAAATCTATGTATAAATCAATGAAATCATAGATAAATTACAAAGGAGGAAGAAGATTGTCTTCACTTAATGTGCTTTGTGCAATTGAGTCTATGAATATGAAAAATACTAAATTAGATGTACTTGAGGTGGCTAGGGACTGGTGTAAAGTCTTGAATAATCTTGTAAGTACATTGGTTAGATGTATACAGAGAATAGGGAAGATTGTTTGAGTAGTCTTGTTTGTATTCTCGCTTGCTTAGTGATATTTGTCAACCCTTTTCAAATAATATTTGAGTGGGTTTTTATATGGATCTATTGGTCATGGGTTGAATGTGCTCACATTAGGCTGACAAGGATAAGCATGTAAAACTAGAAGAAATTGACCACTAGAGCCAAAATTACACTTGGATAAAAGTGTCAAAAGTGGATAGGATTGGCACCGATGTTATAGTCCAAATGCGGTATTGTTATCCTAAGCTAACAAGACCTAGGGGGATGGATTAGTCATGGAAAAAGGGGTATGACTTAACTAAGATCAAGTCTGAAAGACTATAGATGATTGAGAATCAATAAAAATATGCATATGAGGGTCATGAGAGTGAACAAGAGGTACCTATGAGTTGCCTGTCTTTAACCACGCTCAAGTTACCAATTTTCACATTTTATATGACTACACTTTGACAAGTTATCTTAGGTTTTTTCTAAAGGTCTACCAAGTGAGGAATGAATGAGGGTTGATCTAGTATTTATAACAATATCTTTGTATAAATAAATAATATTAAATCACTTACATCGTCTATTAAGATGTGTTTCATTTGAAAATTAGATGAATTTAGGGCATTAGATACTTGCATCAGAGTAGGAGACTTGCATCAATATAGGTGCCTATCAAGGACACTAGTGTCTAGGCAAAAGGAAAGTAGGTACAAATTTAGAAATTTTTTAGGTGGAATATAAGTAGGTTTCAAACATTTTGTGTAAGAAAGAAGGTCTAGGTCATCAAAATAATATTGATTAAACCAAGAGATAGGCCAAGGGGCACAAGATAGAGTATATAAAAGACTTCTAAAAGTGGGAAAGGTCTAGAATTGATAGGAACATCAAAGGTTTGAGTTTTCCAAGTTTACAATACTGAGGTGTTATATAATCCATAAATATCATCTACAATTTACACCAAGGTGATGTTAGAAAAGTGACATTAGGGGGTGACACCAAGGTGATATTAGGGTGTCACATAGGTGATGTTAGGGGATAAATTTAGGGTGGATCATTGAGAAATAAAAGGCATAATTTTAATGATTATTTAGAGTTAATTGATCTAAAAAGGATATAATTATGTTGAATTGAAATGAATTTGGGCATTCAACATGGATTGATGGTCTATTGGAATATTTTTTTGTAAGAAAATGAAGGTGAATTGTACTCTTTTTATAAGAAATTTAGGGTGAACTGGGGTCAAGAAAACCTAAATTGAAAATAGGTGGATGCAATTGGTTTCACAAGGTTAAGATGGACCCATTTACATATTAAAGTGAATTAATTACTTGATTAGACTAATATGGTACAAAATTGGGGTCAATTGATCCCCAATTGACATTAGATGGTCAAAATTAGTTTCATGGGGCTCAGTTAACCCTAATTATATATAATATTAAACTAGTTACTCAATTAGCTCAATATGGTAGGTTCTTTGGGAATATAAATGCCAAATTGACACTAGATCATCAAATTGGACCCAATTGTATACTAGATTGAAATAATTACTTGTTTGGTTCAATATGGTATGAAAGTGGGACCAATTGAGCCCCAATTGAGATTAGATGTTGCAATTTGTTACACCAAGCTTGGTTGGACCAAATTACATATCAGATCAAACCAATTAAATGATTGGTTTAATTTAGTATGCAATAAGTCCAATCAAGCATTACAAGCTATAAATACTACACTACACAAATAATTAATTACTATTATGGCCTATCCTAGTGATTGTAATGTCACTCGTAGCTATTAAATACATTATTGCCTATTAAATGAACTAGGAATAGAATACTAGGGTAAATTTAGGGGTGAATTTAGGTTGAACTTGGGGGTGACACTAGGATGATGTTAGGGAGTGATAACAGGTTGACATTAAAGAAGTGAATTTATAGGATGCCATTAGGGAATGACACCAGGTTGACTTTAGGGGGTGAATTTAGGGTGTCACCTAAGTAACATTATAGGGCATTGAGAAAACTAAGCCATCATTTTATTGAGTATTTGGAGTGAATTTATCTAAAGAGGACATTATTGTGTTGAATTGAGATGAAATTATCTAAGTAAGATAGAATGATGGCCAATTGGGATCTTTCTATAAAAAATTAAAGGTGAATTAGAATATTTATGCAATAAATTGAGAGTGAATTTTAGCCAATCAAGCCCCAATTGATGTTATATGGTCACAATTTCTTACATAGGGCTTGGTGAGTTGAAATTGCAAACATATTAAACCAATTACTCAATTGGATCAATTTGGTATGCAATTGGGGCCAATCGATCCCCAATTGACACTAGATGATCAAAAGTGGTTGCAATGGGCTTTGTTGTCCTTAATTAGACACCATATTGAACTAATTACTTGATTGGTTCAATATAATATCTAATTAGGGACAATCATACCAAAATTGATATTAAATGGTTGTAAATGGTTTTTCAAGTATCGATTGGCCCCAATTGCATACTAGATTGGACTAATTATTCCATTTGTTTAATATGTTACAAATTTAGGGATAATTAAGCCTAAATTGATATTAGATGTTTGTAATTGATTACATTGGGATCAGTTGACCCAAATTACGTATCATATTAAATTGAACCAATTATTCAATTGGATTAATTTGGTATGTAATTGGGGCCAATTGAAAATCACAAACAATAAATAAAGAAGTGAAAAATAATAAATTATCAGTATAACCTATCCCAATGATTTCAATGTCACTTATAACTACTAAATAAATTATTTCTTATTAAATAAATTGAAGCTTGAATGTTAAGGTGATTTTAGGAAATATTAGGGCATCAAATCAAGGTGATGTTGGAGAAGTGAATTTATGTGTGCCATTAGGGGATGAGATTAGGGTGAAGTTAGGGGTTGGTGTTATAAGGGCCATCAAGAAACCTAAGCCATTGTCAAATCACTCCAAGCTCTTTGAACATCACATATTGCACAAAACCCTAGGATTGGGTGAGAACAAGATACAAAGCAAAAGTAAGCTCATTAGTTGATTAGCTAAAAGGTATAAAGGAGGTACATTATATAGTGGAACATTAGGTCACCCTAATAGTAGCAACTCAACTCACAAATAAAAAACACATAAAGTGTATTTATGTTAATGACCTTAAAAATCCTACACTAACACCTCTCTAAAACATATCTTATATGGGTAAGAGAAATGGGTCCCAACAACAAGGTCTGATGAGGTACCCAAACATAATGCAACTCCCATAAAATAGAGAAAAGGAGAAAACTCATATGACAAAACTCCTATCCAAAAAGAGAGTAAAGAAGAGAAGCGGGATAAAACACCCCACTAGAGTCTACAACTTCTTTTATCCATCTTGTATCCTATAATGAAGTTCCCAAAAATGACTATGGATCAAAAGTAAATGCATTGAAAAGTGGATTGCCCTGGAACAATGATGTGTTTGCCAAGTGCTTGATGAATCTTCAACCAAGGTGTGATTCCTATATAAGGAATTTTTCTCCTCATGCAAGGTAAGACGGCCAACTATTCTATGTAATGAATGTGTAGTGGGATTAGAGGCTAATAAATACTACATAATTTCTTAAAATTATAGAATAGATTGCTTGATATCTGATGTGTCTTGGATCAGTATACTTGTACCTTATAATTTTTGAAGTGGAATAAAGGTAAGTTGATCAAGAAATAATTTCTCAACATCTGGAAGGTGACAAGGAGATGTTCAAGGTGTGTCCCCATCATTGTTGTAGTCATTTGTGTTAGAATAAGAGTCATCAATGTAAGATGAGTGTTCAAGCTCTGAAATGTCAAGTTTAGGTGAGTTCAAAGAAGAAGAATATGTAGGAAAGTTAGGAAAAAAGTGTGATAAGTTATATAATTGAGTCTGATAATCAACCATTCCCACTGCCAATATAGTATCACTATGTAGCACTCTAAAATACATTAAATCTTGAGTGAAATCAACTCGCATGCCTAGATCAGGGTGAGTGATTTGGTAAAATGATGGGAGATTAATTAAAAGTGAGGGAACACTTTAAAAATTATTTAATGTTCTACCACTCACTTCAATAGACCCTATCTCAAAAATAAATTTAGAAATGTCATCACCCATTTGTATAGAGGACATGTCACATGATTCCAAGGAACTGAACTTTATCTGTAAAGAGGCCATGTGATATAAAGGACTAAATTCAATGACCCATGTAGGTGTTGGAGGTAAAACTATAACTAGGGAATTATCCTTTCCTTTCCCCTCACTGTTGTCTTTTGAATTTTATTTACTATGGTTATATGCCTTAGAGGATTAATGGGTTGATGAATTCTGATTGGTAGATTCAGGGACACTAATATTTTGCTTCTTGAGCATCTTAGTCAGTTGGTCAATCTTCTTCTTCAAACATTTTATTTCATCATGATTCCTTGAGCAAATCCCACATTTGATCCAATATTTTTTAGACTTAAAACTAGAAGAAGAGTTCTCATTATTTGACTTATAGGTGGGAGGATTTGCATCCTTATCTTCATTCTTTTTGTTATATTTCTTCTCTCTATTATTTGAAGCCTTATATTTTTTAGCAAAAAATGCATGAGATTTTGAAGACTTCACTATGTCCATATGTATCAGTTTATCTTGCTTCCAAGTCAATTTGGCAATAAAGGTATCTAAAGAAGGCATCTTTCATGCATCTACAAGAGCACTTTTTGTGATATGTAAAGTGGACACAAACACATAATAGTCTGGACCCAGTTTAGAGAGTATAGATAGAATAAGTTGATCATCTTTCTTATCTTTTCCACTTTTTTTTAAATATAACCTCAGAGATTTAAACTTAGTGAAGAAATCATATAGTGTGTCAAAGTCACCCAAGTTCAAACTGATGAGCTCATTTTCTAATTCATGACCTCTCATCATATCTTGTTTATCGAAGATCATTCCCAAAGTGGTCCACACTTGAGTAGGTACTTTTTTAGACTATATAAAGAGTAGATTATGAGAGATGGAAAGACACAATAGTCCATAGACTTTATCACCATTTTATTCACTTTTTTTACTGTATGTTTAGCCTTAGTTCTCATTATAATTTGATGGTAACCCTTAGATTTCAAAATAATTTCCATTCTAAATTTTCATTCGTGATAATTAAAAGGTGTGAGTAGACTTATTGGACTTGAATCCTTAGCTTAGAAGGAAAAGTTGTAAAAAATATAAAAAAATCAAAACAACAACAGTACCCCCTTAGAACTATCATATTGATCCCCACTTAAAATTTCTAATACACTTATACTTGTATAGATGTTATTTATAGCCTAGAATACATCTTGAGTAATACATGCATAAGTATGAAATAAATGAAGGGATGTTGGGCTCAGCTATAATGATCCAAGAGTGTACAATAATTGGTTTAAAGGGAGATTTAATGAGCTCAAGATTATTGTAAATATATAGATCATGAAAAAACAAATACTTTTAAAGAAGATGACACTCAAATCTAAGCTATCGATAAAAAGTTATGTATATTTGAAAATCTACCCACATGAAAATTTTGGTGGCAAATACTTGTGAATTTTTTTAATCAAATTCAAAAAAAACTTGAGAGTGTTTGGAGAAAAAAATTAATTTTTTTAATCAATTTCCTCTAAAAAAATTATGCCTCTATGGATCAAAAGTTAAGCACTTTTGGGTTGGAAGTGACTAGGGGATTATTTCCCATATAACCAAGGGCTAAGACTTTTGGGTTGGAAGTGACCAGGCTCTTATTTCTCATATAACCAAGGGCCAAGACTTTTGGGTTCAAAGTTATGCCTACAAGGGTTGTAAACTCCACATAAACCAAAAAACCTAAAAATATGTAGATTTAGAATGGCTCCTTCAAAAAAAATCAAAAACCCATTTGAAAACTCAAAAAAACTAGAAATTGTTTCCTCATTCGAGAATATCATTGTATGAAAATGCATGAAACCACTCAAAAAACCTCAAAATGCTCCAAAAATGATCAAAACTGGCTATCATGAATCTATGTCATGTTCACAACCAATTATATGGTTTTGGCACCTTCTGAATTTGATGAAACTATTTATTTTTCTATAAGAGACTCTAGTTATATAGTTTGCATGTATTTTTATGAAATCCCACAAAACCTATGAAAACAAAAAAATCAAGAAACTTACAAGGAATTATAGCAAGTAAGATCTCACTGAGGATTTTAGAAATAGTAAAATGGCCATCAGATTAAATATCTTATACCATGTTAAATCACTCCAATATCTTTAAACATCACATATTTCATGAAACCCTAGGATTATGTGAGATTAAGATGCAAAACAAAAGTGAGCTTCATTAATTGAGTAGCCAGAAAGTATAAAAGAGGTACATTATATAATGAGATATTAGGTCACCATAAAGGTAACAACTCAACTTAGAATTAGAAAACACATAAAGTGTATTTCTCCTAATGACCTTAATAACCCTAAGCAAGCTGACTAACAACCGTGTAGGTAAAATCAAAAACATGAAAAAACCTACACTAACAGGCATCATGCTTTTGAGTATTTATAGTGAATTGATCTAAATAAGACATGATTGTGTTGAATAAAGATGAAATTGGATAGTCAAGGTGGATTGAAGGTCAATTGTAATTTTTGTAAAATAAATTGATAGTGAATTATACTCTTCATTAAAAAATTAAGGGTGAATTTGGGCCAATCAAGCTTAATTGACATTATATGGTTAAAATTGATTGCACAAGGCTTTGTTATCCCTAATTATAAAATAAATTGAAAAAATAATTAATTGGTTTAATTTAGTACAAAATTTGGGCCAAAATAACCCCAATTAATATTGCATGGTTGTAATTGGTGCATGGGGCTCAATTGGTCCCAATTTTGTATAATATTAGACCAAAAACTTGATTAGCTCAATATGGTACACAATTGAGGCCAATCGAGCCCCAATTAACATTAGATGGTTGAAGTTGGTTGCATGGGTCTTGGTTTGCCCCAATCGCATACTAGTTTAAACTAATTATTTGATGGGTTTAATATAGTATGTAACTAGGGCCAATTAATCTCTATTTGACATTAGATTGTTGCAATTAGTTGCACTAATCTTGGTTGGCCCTAATTGCATATTAGATTGAACCATTTACTCTATTGGTTAAATGTCATATACAATTAGGGAAAATTGAGACCTAATTGACATTAAATGGTTATAATTGGTTACATTAGGATTATTTGGACCTAATTACATATCTAATTAAACTAATTAATTTATTGGTTCAAATTGGTGTGCAATTAGGGATAATTGACATTATATGGTTGTAATTAGTTACACGAGCCTCATTTGGACTTAATTTCATACCAAATCAAGCCAATTAATATATTAGTTTAATATCATGCATAATTAGGGTCAATCAATACCCAATTGACATTATATTATCATAATTGGTTGCATTGGGCTTGGTTGGGCCCAATTACGTACTAGATTGAACCAATAACTTGACTGGTTCAATATCTGACATATTTTAGCCCAATTGAGCTCAAATTGACATTAGATGTTCATAATTGGTTTTACTAGGGTCATTTGGCCCAAATTACTGTTAAGCATGAAATATACTGAGAGGGGGGGTGAATCAGTATATTTATCTTATAAAACTTTCCATTAATCAAACATTCAAGATATGCAATAAAACTCAAATAATAAACATCACACAAGAAAGAGAGAGACACCAAATATAATGTGGAAACCCAATGTGGGAAAAATCATGGAGAACAATCTCAAGTATCTTTGTGAGAACAAATTCACAGGAGCACCATACCCCTCTGCCGAGTACCAACCTCAACTACAATTCATTAGCACCAACCCACAAGAGCTTCAAACCCCTTTACCGAGCACCAACCCAGCTTTCATTCATGAACACCAATCCACATGAGCATCAACCACTTTGTGTATACCACACACCTATCTCTCAATGTTGCTATATCAACAAATGATAGTTCAATACAACATCTCTTTCCTCTCTCTCACATTTGATCTTCTAAGCTAGATATAACAAATACAAATCATATTCAAATTAACCTCACACTACCACATTACAAATGGCTACTCAAGCCTTTATTTATAGCTTTCCAAATGACCTTTGGCCTTCCCCCTTTGTGACCTTTCAATCCTCATGGAAAATGGTGCCAATCTTGGATGACCCTTCATATTCAAGCATTTGAAAAGTCATGTGGTGACCCTTCATAACCAAAAACATCTTTTCCACTTTTGTCTTTATCTTTGGTGACTTTTCATATTCCTTAAAGTGTCCCTTCATGAGAAATTTGCCCTTACTCTTTTGTCTTCACTTGGTGACTCTTGGTATTCCCCAAGATGACTCTTCATGGAAAAATGCATCCCATCCTTTTTTTGTCTTTACCTCGTGGCTCTTCAACTTCTCCATGGGCCCTTCTTTTGTCTCATATGCAACCAAAAATATATTTGTTAATATTAAATAAATATTAACTCATATTAGCCAAGATAAACAATATTAAATGCAATGGGGCCTTTATCACCAATAATACTAGACCTTTGACATCAATGACAATATTTCCAACAATCTCTCCCTTTGTCATTGATGGCAACCTCAATCCTAAAACTACCACATCATGTCACCTGCACATACTATCATCTAAAATCATACAATAACTATCTCTTACTGTAGCAACCTGTACCTATTCCATGTACCTATTTTTTGCACATGTACCTGTACCTATTATTCTCCCCCTTTGACATCAATGGCAAAGGGCCTACCTAGAGCTAACACTTAGCTCCCCCTCACTTGATGCTAGACATCAATGGCAAGAAGTAAGGGAAGTTACTCCCAACTTCTCTTGCAGATACTCAAATGTGTCTTTTATTAGTGCCTTTGTGAAAATATCTGCAATCTGCTCTGTAGTACTAATATATTCCAACTTAACCTATTGATCTGTAATCTGATCTCTCAAAAAGTGATATCTAATGGGAATATG
This sequence comes from Torreya grandis, assembly GCA_037957365.1. Classification (NCBI taxonomy): domain Eukaryota; kingdom Viridiplantae; phylum Streptophyta; class Pinopsida; order Cupressales; family Taxaceae; genus Torreya; species Torreya grandis. The sequence goes on along the minus strand of JARHVA010000540.1, from coordinate 3,422,055 downwards.
TTTTGTTCTTAAATGCATTAATGGTATTTTTGAAATATTTATAGCACTTGTGTTATCACAAAAAATGGAAATAGGTTCATCATACTTTACCTTGATATCTTCCAAAGTTTGCTTCATCTAAAGCACTTGAGTACAACACAATACTGCTGCAATAAATTATGCTTCAGCTGTTGAAAGTGATACTGAGTTTTGCTTCTTGCTTAGCCATGATACTAAGCTATCACCAAGGAAGAAAGCTCCTCCACTTGTACTCTTTCTGGCATCTAAGCACCCTACCCAATCTGAATCTTTATAAGCAACTAAAGTGAAATCTTTACCTGTGGGATACCATAATCCATAATCCAATGTCCCTTTGATATATATAAATATTCTTTTTACCAACTGAACATGACTATCTCTTGGAGATGACTGATATCTTGCAACCATACTTACTGCATGCATGATGTCCAATCTTGATGCTGTCAAATATAAAAGACTACCAATCATAGATCTATACAGAGATTGATCTGTAACAGGTGAATCTTCATCCTTGCTCACCTTATTTCCTGTACACATAGGTGTGCAAACTAGTACACAATTCTCAAAACCAAATTTCTTCAACATTTCCTTGGCATATTTACTTTGAGATATAAAAATTCCTTTATTTGATTGAAATATTTGTAATCCTAAGAAAAATAATAATTCTCCAAGCATAGACATCTCAAATTCTTTTTGCATTCTATCAAAATTTTTTTTTGATCTTTTCAATATTTCCTCCAAAAATGATATCATTAACATAAACTACAACAATCAATTGATGCTCACCTTCTGTTTTGATGTAAAGATTACTATCAGCAAATCCTCTCTTGATTCCTTGATCTTACAGGTACTTATCAAGTCTTGCATACCAAGCTCTAAGAGCTTGTTTTAATCCATACAATGCTTTCTTCAATCTGCATACATGATTACTAATATTCGAGAGAATAAACCCCTCAGGATACTCAATGTAGACCTCTTCTTCAAGATTCCCATTTAGGAAGGCAGATTTGACATCCATCTGAAATACTTTGAAATTTTTAAATACTGCATATGCAAGAAACATTATAATAGCCTCTAACCTTGCTACTGGTGCAAACGTTTCTTCAAAATCTATTCCCTCAATCTGAGCATATCCTTTACATACTAATCTTGTTTTATTTATGGTTACTTCTCCATTTTCATTCAACTTATTTCTATAAACCCATTTTGTTCCTATCACATTGTGATCTTTTGGTCTAGGCACTAATTCCCAAGTATCATTCTTTTCTATCTGATCTAATTCTTCATCCATAGCCTTAACCCAATGCTCATCATGTTTGGCTTCTAAAAAAATTTAGGCTGAATTTTAGATAACAAAGAGAAATTAACTTGTTTAGATTCACTTATCATCATTCTTCTGGTGCGATTTCCTTCTTTTGTATCCCTGATGATGTCACTTTCATTATGATTTTTCTGAACATATTTGGATGGAGTCTTGGTGCCCTTTTTCTCCTTTTCCTCATCTTCATCTAATTCTTCAAAGCCTTCCTCTTCAATGATTTTAGGAATGTCTACTAGATCATTGATCTTTTGTGTTCCATCTTCTTCTATCCTGACACTTGCACTTTCAACAATTTTCTTGGTTCTTTTGTTATAACATTTATAAGCTTTACTTTTGCAAGAATAACCAATAAATATACCTTCATCTGCTCTAGATTCAAACTTACTAATTTTTTCATCGGTTCTCTTTATGAAGCATTTGCTACCGAAAACTCTGAAATAATCAACTGTTGTTGGTTTGTCTTTCCATAGCTCATAAGGAGTCTTTTCAATGTTGACTCTTAATAAAGCTCTATTTTGAATATGCACTATTGTACCAACTACCTCTCTCCAATATTTATTTGCTATCTTGGATTTATTTAGCATTATCCTCGCCATCTCTTGAACTATTTTATTTTTCCGTTCAACTACTCCATTTTGTTATGGAGTTCTGGCTACTGAATATTGTCTCTTTATTCCATGATCTTCACAAAACTCAATAAATTTATCTAACATGAATTATCCTCCTCGATCTAATCTTAGACACTTAATCTTCAGATTAGTTTCATTCTCAACTAATGCTTTGAATGCTTTGAATTGTCTGAAAGCTTCTGATTTTTTCTTTAAAAACATTATCCAAGTCATACGTGAAAAATTATCAATAAGCAACATGAAATATTTATCACTTTGAGTACTTTGAGTCCTCATAGGTCCACATAAATCAGTGTGAACAAGCTCTAGCATCTGAGTGGTCGAGTACTCTTTTGTTTTGAATCGCCTTCTAGCCTACTTCCCATGCTGACAAGGTCCACAAAGTGCGTTAGATGGCTTTGTGATCATTGGAAGATTCCTGACTGCTTGTTTTTTGCAAATTTTGACAAGATTGTCAAAATTTATGTGCCCCATTCTCCTGTGCCATAGCCAACTTTATTCAATCTGACTCAAACAACATTTTTGACCTTTGATGTCTGATAGCATATATAAGTTATTACCTATTCTCTGAGCATTTGCAATTTATACATCTGAATCTTTTCTTCTAATTTCACAACCTTCTACATAAAAATTTAGTGTGTGCCCCTGATCACACATTTGACTTACACTCAAAAGATTATGCTTAAGACCTTCTACATATAAAACATTTTAAGTTTTAGTTATACCATTATCTAAACTTAGTGTACTTTTTTCAGCAATTTTGGCAGTAGTATTGTCCCCAAATTTCACTATGCCACCATTGATCTTCTTCAGGGTTATGAACTTGCTCTTATCTCCTATCATGTGCCTCGAACATCTGCTATCAATAAACTATGGCTTTTTTTCATTTCTTGCATGCAGAGCTGTCTGGACCAACATAGAACCTTCAGATTGTTTCTTCTGCCATGTTTGAACCTTTTTCTTGATGAATGGAGCCCTAAAACTCTAGTCCTTCTTGACTGACTCGAACACACTTCTACAATATCAAGCTATGTGTCTGAAGTTGTTACACTTGTAACAAATTATGGTCTCTTCATCAAAGCTTGATAGAGGTGCAAAAGAGTTATAGCTTCTGCTTGACTCTACATGACCTTCCTTTTCCTTATTTTTGAGATTGTTAGCTCTTTTTCTACATTCTAATTTCTTATGACCATATCCATTACAATAAAAATAGTAATCATAAAAATAGGACCTGTTTGTGAATCTCTGACCTGATTGCCTTTTATAGCTTTGTTCCTTCTAGCCTTCTTTATCCTCTATATTATCCATTCCTTCCCTTCTTGTTTCTTTATTTGTAAGAGCTTCAACATAGCTCTTCTTCTTTTCAAAACTAATACCTATCTTATCTGATATTGCCTTTTGGATTTTTAATATCTTATTCAACATATTAGTGTTATTCTCAAATTTTGAATCATTGACTATTTTATTATTGACTGCTTTCTCAATCTCTTCTTTTAAAGAGGCAATTTCAGTAATATACCTTTCACATTCTTTTCTTGATATTTCCAATTGTGCCATCAGATCTTCAATTATCTCCTTTGACTCCTTGTCATTTTTCTTGATTTGATGCTTTAATCTTTGATTTTTCTTTTCAACAATTTTCAACTCTTCTAAGGCACACATGAGTTCTCCTTCCATATTCACTTCGGCTTCATCCTCTTCTTCTTCTTGATCAATTATTCTTTTGCTTGTAGAGACACCTTTATGTATGGCCATCTTGTGCTTTCCTGATCTACCTTCAAGCTATAAAACTTTTCAAAAAGGAACCTACTTTGATACCAATTGTTAAGCACGAAATATACTGAGAGGGGGGGTGAATCAGTATATTTATCTTATAAAACTTTCCATTAATCAAACATTCAAGATATGCAATAAAACTCAAATAATAAACATTACTCAAGAAAGAAAGAGACACTAGATATAACGTGGAAACCCAATGTGGGAAAAACCATGAAGAATAATCTCAAGTATATTCATGAGAACAAATTCACAGGAGCACCATACCCCTTTGCCGAGTACCAACCTCAGCTACAATTTGTGAGCACCAACCCACATGAGCTTCAAACCCCTTTGTCGAGCACCAACCCAGCTATCGTTCATGAGCACCAACCCACATGGGCATCAACCACTTTGTGTATACCACACACCTATCTCTTAATGTTGCTATATCAACAAATGATAGTTCAATACAACATCTCTTTCCTCTCTCTCTCATTTGATCTTCTAAGCTAGATATAACAAATACAAATCATATTCAAATTAACCTCACACTACCACATTACAAATGGCTACTCAAGCCTTTATTTATAGCTTTCCAAATGACCTTTGGCCTTCCCCCTTTGTGACCTTTCAATCCTCATGGAAAATGGTGCCAATCTTGGATGACCCTTCATATTCAAGCATTTGAAAAGTCATGTGGTGACCCTTCATGACCAAAAATGTATTTCCCACTTTTGTCCTTATCTTTGGTGACTTTTCATATTCCTTAAAGTGTCCCTTCATGAGAAATTTGCCCTTACTCTTTTGTCTTCACTTGGTGACTCTTGGTATTCCCCAAGATGGCTCTTCATGGGAAAATGTGTCCCACCCTTATTTTGTCTTTACCCCGTGGCTCTTCGACTTCTCCATGGGCCCTTCTTTTGTCTCATATGCAACCAAAAATATATTTGTTAATATTAAATAAATATTAACTCATATTAGCCAAGATAAACAATATTAAATGCAATGGGGCCTTTATCACCAATAATACTAGACCTTTGACATCAATGACAATATTTCTAACAATTACATACCAAATTGAATGATTATTTCAATTTGGTATGTAATTGGGGTTAATTGAGTTATAATTGAGATTATTTAGTTGCAATTACTTGCACAACATTTTGTTGACCCTAATTCCATATTAGCTCAAACTAATTACTTGATTATTTCATTTTGGTATGTAATTGGGGATAATTGAGCCCCAAGTAACATTAGATGGTCATAATTAGTTGCACAAGGGTCAATTTTCCTCACTTACATACTAGATTGAACTAGTTATTTGATTGGTTAAATGTGGTATGTAATTAGGTCGAATTGATACCAAATTAACATTATATATCATATATCATATACCAAATTAGACCAATTACTTGATTGGTTCAATATCATATACAATTGGGGTTAATCGAGCCTCAATTGACATTAAATTGTCACAATTGGTTGCAATGAGATTAGTTGGCCCCAATTATATTTTATATTAAACTAATTACTTGATTAGTTAAATTTGGTATGAAATTGGGGGCAATCAAGACTCAATTGTCATTATATGGTCACAAATGGTATATAGGGCTCGATTGGCCCCAATAGTGTACTAGATTGAACCAATTACTTGATTGGTTTGATTTGGTAAGTAATTGAGGAAAATTGAGCCCCAATTGACATTAAATGGTTGCATTTGGTTTAACTAAGATCGATTGGCCCTAATTACATACTAAATTAAACTAATTACTTGATTCATTCAGTATGGTATGGAATTTAGGCCAATCGAGCCCTAATTAACATTCCATTTTCACAATTAGTTTTTTCCCCCAAAAAAATTTATCATGGTTTTTAATATAGTTTATTTCATAATATAATATTTTTTTTTATACATTGAAATAGTTAGAAATTTATTTTATAATTACTTTTATATGAATTTGATGAATATGATGATTTGTTTCAAAATTTTGAATAATGTTTTTTCTTGTGGCACATGATCACTATATCTTCATGATAATGATGAACTCATTCAAATAAGTATTTCACACTGACAACATCACCTCAACCATCACCACCATGTATAGCACATATTCACAACTTATAACCTCATACACTCTAAAAATTACATATAAGATCCATTAAAATAAAAAATGAACATGTTTACAAGTTCAATTTCACTCCTTTGAGACATTATTTATAGGGCCATCAACATCATGTACACCATTTTTTATATGAGATAACCTATTATCTATTGTTTCCCTAAACCAAGATAATCATGGACTGACTTTCTTGGAGAGAAATATTAAGGGATATAGCCACCTCTACCTCAATTGGATGAAAATACCAATTTTTATATTATATGAAAATATTTTAAAATAGTGACATAAATAGATTAAATAACTACTAAATACATCATATTTAAAATTTTCTCATTTAACACTTATCTACATAAAGTGTACTTTTCACCTTATTTAGTACTTATAATTTTAATAGATGTTATTTTGAATTTATTATTAATAATTTTGACCATACATATATGCACTCTAACTATATCATTAAATTACAATTCAAAAATTACAATAATATCCATTTACTTTATTTCATAGTCATTTAATTTTATTTATACACTATGCTAATATGTATTTTTAACTTTCATATACATATTATGTTAATTCAATTTCAAATATGAATTTATTCAAAATTATAAGGGAAGACGCTAAATTTATGACATAAATGGTTAATGCAATTACGTCCAAGGTTGCAACAGACAATCAAAACACCAAAATTAAAGTAATTTCAAAATGAAAATAGGGCACTCAATGACTTATTATAGCTTTTTAGGTTTGGAGAATGACAAAAGGGGGGAAATTATATTTTTAAGACAAATTTTATTTTTGTTTGATTTTTTTAAAACTTTTTGAATTATCTTAGATCTATAGGTATTTATCTAATATATTCCTACATAAGCATAACATGAGAGACATCAAAAAATCCACTGGAGGGAAAATAAAATGGTAAGGGAAAGCAAAAGAGAACTATATTAAGTGTGAAAACTAGATAAATATAACCAAATGAGGATGAAATGAAGAAGATGATGAATGGATGGTAACTTAATTTCACTACTCATTTGTTCTCTTTATGTACTTTATTTTGTGAAGTATGATACAATGGGGATCTTCTTGATTTTTATAATTTTATTGCATTAGTAGACATCTATTTTTAAATACTAATAATTATCGGGATGTCTTTTTCTTCTTCTATTGTTGGTTATTTTGTTTGTGTTTATTTATTTACGATGATGTTCTTGATTTATAGTTTTTAAAAAAATACTCAAAAATCCTCAAAATTTTGGATCAAAATTCTTCTATACCAAAAACCATGCTAGAAATGAATAGGTTTATGGATGATATAGAAATAAATGATAACCTTAATTTTATGTAAAATAACAAATCTAAACTATGATTACCCTTGACGATTCTCACAATTATTATGATATTCTAAGAGAAAAAGGACATTGATTATGATAAAATTATATCATTTTATGGGAAATTTATCCTAAATAAAAAGACACTAAAAATAATGGGCAATGCCCTTAAGAGGTTATTGAATGTGGCATATTGAAAAATCAAAGAAAAACCTAAAGAAAATGGAAGAATCTTTCTATAGATCATTACACGAGGGTAGGGTGGAAAAACATGATTGAAAAGTGGATGAGAAGCAAGAAATAGATGGATGAAAACGAAATAACACTTGGTTATTTAAATAAAAAAATGAAAAGGATTGAAAATAATCCAATTACACATTTCACATGGAAAATTGGCCTAGAAGGAATCTCAAACAATTTTGTAAGTTTTATCATGTCATATATATATATAGTTTCACAATATAATCTTTATTTTAAATGTTTTATCAATGAAAAATATTTAAGTGTGTGTTTGTAGAGAAGGATTATATTTTCATCAAAAGGAATAGGTTGTATCAAATGCATGGGGTTTCTCCCTTCCCTACCCTAGTGAAGAGGGATAGGGGGATGGGTAGCATTGCGTTCTTAGCACCCGATTCTAGTACAGTACAGGGTCTCTCCTTATATCCCTAAATTCTAGGGGGATGTGCAACATTAGGTTTTAGTATTACATTGGGTTTATCCCCACTCCAATGGAGAGGGGGGAGGGAAGGGGCAACTAACTCATTGGACCTCCTATTGGGAGACCCAAAAACTCCCTAAATCCTTAAACACCCATACCATGTAAGGCTTTCTCTATTCACACATGGAACATCACCCTATGCCATCCCTATTTTTTTTAAACCCATCGTATTCATAAAAATATATAAGTTTTTATATATGATTATGTATTTGTAGTTTATCATTTTTCGGTTTATTAGTAATGGTTTTAAAAGTTTTGTTTTCCTATTTTTATCAAAAAAACTTCAATGTATGGTACCACCAAAAGATCAAATTGAATTGGAAATGATAGAAGATTTGAAAGCCCTTATGCATTTATTTGAGGTAAAAAAATTCCTACAAGTAATTATTAGTTTCTTAATTATTTTTTTATACTTCATATTTCAAAAAAAAAAGTAAAGTGTAAATATAAAATTTGATAAAATATTATTTGACACTTTTATGAAATAAATATGTTGTAGGGATTGAGTTATCTTGAAAAAAGATTAATTGGGAAGAAGATTTTTTAAGATCACAACGAATCTACAAATGGTAATGTTGATAATAATGACAATGTCAATAACTACAATCATGATGATGTAGAGGAGGACGATAATTAGGACTAGAATTTTAGACAAAAATATTTACGGATTTTATAATAATAATGATTTCATAGGGACTAAAATACTATTTATTGATGATGTTTAGTAATTGTTGATTGATTCATAATATTTACATTATGATCACTATAATAATATTTTTTATTTGTTAGTTTCAAATGTCATTTGATTGTTATGTGTTTTAACTTTAATTATATTATGTGGATTATAAGCATTATTATTTAAATTTATTAAATACCTTCCTTTATGAATATTATAATAATAATAATAAATTATTGGTGAGTTATTGAAATTATCTTCATCATCATCATTAAGCATCATGAAAATGATAATGGAATTAAAAACCATATTTATTATGTAATTAATTAAAAATATATATATATTTTTTTAAAAATGATTTGACACAAAAATGGGCCAACAAATCCTTTTTTTTTTTTTTCAATTCTTATTGAAATTTACATCAACCTAAAATTCCCCAAAACTAATGCAAAGTTGATCGACAAAAATAATCTTGACCAGAAAGTTAACGTAAAACCTGACATAAGTATTCCATGTCAAAAAAAAAAAAAATTTAAATAAATGTGATTAAAAAATTTGCACATATTTTTAGTCTGGTTTCTGACGTAAAAGTTTTTGATGTAATAAATTTATAATGTGAAATTCAAGTTGGCTAAAATTGATGTAGTTTTTGTTAAAGTTTTCTCATTCCATTTCCATGCATAAAAATATCATCACTTAGACTAGCACAAAGAGCATCATTATTTTTACGTCAAATAAAAAATAGGGAAAAAATGTTCTTTTGACACTAAAACTGATGCTAAATCATTAAAATATATTAGTTTTTTACTCTAATTTGGTTGTATAAACCCTAATAGGATAGAAAGTAGTATATGAATTTAGATTGGTAGATATGGAATTCAAGCATACATTTGAATGTAAAATAATGAAACTAGTTGTAATGATTTGATAAGTGGCATGTGCTAAATATAATAAGTATAACAAAAGGATGAGTACTTAGATTTTTTTACTAACCATTTGACTGTGACTATGTTTTGATAGTGGAAAATATACTGAAGTGGGCCTACATTTCATCTGGTTTAAGAACTATGTTTTTGTTTGTGCAAGGTCAGTTCTGTTAGATTTAGGTTAATATCGATTATTGATACTGACATATAGTGGTTGATAGTGACCTATACTGAAAAGTGGGTCTGTGAGCATATGTTCATTTTCTCTCTTCTTTGAAAAATCTATATATGGAATATTGAACACTGATGATGCATAAAACTCTATAAATTATCCTCCTTCATGTTGAAACCTTAGGTTTGATTTTCAAGGATAGAAACCAATAAAAACTAGGAAATTATAATGGGTTGAACTACCCCAATCACCCCTATTGATTATTTACCCCTACCTATGTATATGATACTCTAAGGAATGAAATCAAGCCACATTTAGTTCTCTCACCTAAGGTGGTTGTGTTTCTTCACTATATGAATGTATCTAATGATTGGATTTGATACTTGATAATGTTTTATTTGACTTTGTTTTACTTGGATTGTGAGTGAAATTTAAGAATAATATGGTAAGCTTGATCAATGTGCATTAGTGTATAGATGTGTTCTAGATAAGTGTCAAGTTTCCTATCAAGTGAGGCCTCGATTTGTATATTTATGAGTCCAATTGGGATATTTTTCATACCACCAACATGTTGGGTAGATAAGTCGACCCTAATGAAATATTGATTTTAAAAAGTAAACATTGTTAGGAGAGGGTTAGTAACTTTAGCCTCAAGTTAATATCAACTAGCGATATTGACCTAGTTTAACATTACTAACCCATACACATGAAAATAAAACTAATCATCTTGAAATTTTTGTGTAGGATAGTATACATGTTTGAAATAGATAGTGAGGTTATTGTAGGTGTGTAACAATATAATGGAATATTTAAACTCATAAGGTAGCATGTAGTTATGAGAGAATGGTGGGTTGGGACCATAGTTGTATGTGTAAGTCATGCATGGTAAATGTACATCAATTTTGTCATTATCAAGTACCTAATATTATATTTTACTATCAAAAAATGCCCCCTTTTTATTCCAACAATATAATTGCTATAGTAAAATGAAAAAGTATACCTGAGTGTGTACAAACTTTTAATTTGGTAGGAATTTTAAATTGTGTAGGTCACGCAATAGTAAATCTTGCAAAAAATATATAGTAGTTGATTTCCATAAATTTGAATCTAAAATTTAAACATGATATTTGAAATTTAAAGATTAAGGAAGGAATACACCTATGTGTTGGTGAAAACCCATGTTTCTATTGTAACTTGTTGGAGATGATGATTCTTTGTTGAAGGATTGGAGAATTGTACTTATTTATTGAAGCACATAGAAATTTGGGGTGACAATGCCCCAAATATTTATAATTATGCAAGCCCTTGTGTTTGTAAGACAACATTCCTCAGCCCTCATAAACATTGGGAGATGTACAAGATGTACTAACCTAAATAACTACTTAAAAAAGAAAGGGTAACCACATGATGGGTTAATTATAAATAAGACTAAATCAACCATTATATATGGCTTATAGATTTAATTGTATATTTTTACTAAATTTTGATCCATATAAAATAAATGCATGATTGAAAGAGATTAAATAATGTTCATATAGTATGTAGTCTTAGTTTATCCTATCTATATGTATGTCGACCCGAACCCCATCTCCCATGATCGAAGAGTAACGTAATGTTTGTGCCTCTGAGTGATGGGATTGCCTAACTATTCATAACCCTTATTCCATATATATGGAGGGTCCTGCATGTAAAGGGAAATGTAATTGACCTATTAATCAATCCTAGTTTGGAGAAGATAAATTCTACTTACATTTTCGATTGTTGATACATTAAATATTTGGAGTCATGATCAAGATGGATCTGCTAGACCTAGTCAAGGAACCTCTTACCATAATAATATCACTAGAAAGGGTTTCAAAGCCTCTAGTCAAGTAATAATACACAATAAACCTAGCTAAGTCTTATGTTTTCATATTCATGAAAGTATATGACAAGTAAAATAAAATCTAATCTAGTGCTCACCAATTCTTATGGCACAAAATCAAGGTCAACAAACTTTAAAGTAAATATGCATGAGAGAATCATAATTAAGTTATGTATAGGTAAGACCATGATGCATGAAGAGATCAATATATTTAAAATCTATTACGTATGTTACTTTTATCTATTGAAATAGATGAGTAACGTTAGAGATACTTACCTTGAATATGAACCCATCAAGACTCAATCTCTCCCTTAGACAAAGGTGTTTTGTAAAAGGTTTTTATGGTTTGTAAGTATCACTAAAAAAATCAAAAACATCCAAGACTTTTCCACAAGACAAGATTCTTATCCAAGTATAAACCCCAAGCTATAACTCCTCAAGTAGTATGTAGAAGAGTAGATTATACATAAGCACAAATGAATAATTATCTCTTGCTATCTCTAAAAAATGATAGAATAAACGTGTATATATATATCTAAATCTAACCCTAAACCTTTTTGAAAGTTTAGATGACAAAGTCAGCCCAATTAAATATGTATCGTTATTGATAAAAATAAATTAACTCTTGGTCTAGGTCGGCACCTGGGTAACCTAGACCATAAATATATTTCATCAATAAGATTACAAGGTTGATGGGGTCTATAGTGTAATGTAAACTATTGGAAAGGGTTTTAGTCTTAGGTAAGGGATAATGAAGGCATTAAATGGCTAGAGGAGGGTGAAAAAAAGGAGGCAAAGCTTAGGGGAGTGTTTTCAGAGATAGTTGGATTGATAGTAAGTGATAATATAGGGACAATAATCATATAAATCATTAATGGTCTACCCACCCCTTTCTTAATTCACCATTTAATGCATGCACTTTAGAGAGATTAACACTCAACAGGGTTCTACAAGAGAAAAAGCATCAGTAATTAATAAAATTTGAAAATATTATGTATACATATGCCCCACTCGAAGCTCATCACTTGTAACTCAGGTGTACTAGGGGATGGTGCTTTGAGAAAAGAACATATCAACACACAGCATTGAAGCTAAAAAATTATAGTATTATAAAGAATAAAATAACTAAAAGTAAATGATTGAAATATAAATAACTAAAAATAAAAGTAATGTATGCATACTTTAAATTACCTTTATTTTTAGATGGTTGTTTGTTGTGTTTATAGTTTTGATCATGGAGGGTGCAAAGACTACTTTCGACAAACCCAGGGATACAAAACTAAAGAGCCAAAATAAATAAATGCATGAAAGCCAAGATAATTGACGTAGTGTAGATGAGACGTACTTAGAAATTTGTCAAGTTGGGATGATAAATGCTAAGATAAAACCAAACAACCAAGTCAAATTTTAGAGTAAACTAGGTAAATAAAAATATAAGGCTACTATAAACTAAAAAACTCAAAAAAGTAAACCATAAGTAAGAAAGGCAAACTCACTAAGTCAAACCAAGGATACATGTCAAAAAAGATAATGAAACATCAATGTGAAAGTAGTAGCAATCCTTAATTAAATAAAGATGGAAAAGAAAAATGGTAAAACAACATTATGAGTGAGCAGTAACAATCCTTACTTAGTCATCAATGGAAAAAGTGCATTAAATATAAATAGCATTGGTTAGTGAGAAGTAACAAGCCAATTTCACTCAATAAGGGAAAAAGTACATTAAAGTAGAAATGCACTCAAGTGTATGGAAAATGGGGGGTAAAATAATGGAAAATGGGAAAAGAAACCAAAGTAATTTTAGAGATGTAAAGCAATTGTGTAAAAAAAGTAAGTCATAATTACTCAAGCATGTTGTTTTATTACAAGGATAGATACAATTGAAATAAAGTAGTGCTAATATTTTTTTAAGATATAAAAAATAAGCAATATAGAAGTGGAAAAATAGATTCGCAATCACACTTGCCTATCAAGGGGGGAATGGAATGGGTGGAGAGGAAAATTAAGTAAAAATCAATGTATAGAAACTCTTTATCAAAGTCAAGACACTTAAATTAGGTTTGTCAAAATAAGAATATTTTCGATATTAAGGACTCTGAAGAACCTCTAGTCACACAATTTTTAGGTAATAAATGAAGTATGAAGATCATCCCATGAAGGCTATATGCATAAAAATTAAAATGGACCGACTTTCACATAATGTATTCCCCGTTCTTTAAGACCCCTTACAGAATCATTGGTCCACTACGATGATTTGGGACTTGCATGAGAAAGTAGGTAACACCATAGATTTTTTTTAATTCTCTTATTCTAATCTACTAGCCTATCATACCCCAATGGATCTTGGCTCTAACATGAGGCCAACTGTAGAGTTTGAGCTTTGAATAGAAATAGAATATGTGTTATTAATCACATATTTTATGTGATTTTGACTTTTTATTTTAGATTTTTTCTTTTGTATCATTGCCTTATGTTTCAAATGATTTTGATTTTGACTTTTTTGATGGATTTTTCTATTCCTCCTCCATACTGATTTGGAGAACCAAACATAGGTTCTAAAATTGACTATTATTTTAAGACTTTGGACTTAGTTGCTAAAAAATAAAAATTAGAGAGCATTGTGTCTAAGAGTCTTGTTAATTTATGTGAAATAAAATTGATATCTTAACTTTGGTCGTGCTTGATCCAAAGTGGAATGAAAGGAGAGGAAATTAAGAGGAATGAAATATGAAATAATTTGAATTATTTCAAATCACAAAAAATATGACAAAGGTGAAAAAGGGATATAATGACAGGTAAATGTAATTCTTTGTCATAAGAATGAGGAAAGTCTAGGAAAACATGCTAACACATTATTGTTGTGTAAATTTTATCTATAAAAGAAGTAAAAGCTAAGGCTGAGAACAAGGGATCATGAACATATAACCATTACAAACATATTATAGAAAAGGAACATTGAATTAAATATGATGATTTTTATGAGAAAGGCTTGGTTCTATCCATGGTTTTAAACTACAACTCATAAGAGAAAAACTCAAGGGATGTACAAAGCATGTGAAAAATAAATGAGAAATAAAGTATTTGTGAGGAAGGCATGGTCTTATCCATAGTCTTACACTGTAACTCACAAAATAAAAATCCAAGGGGTGCAAAATCATTGGTAAGGAAACAAAAAAAATGAAAGGAAAACATGAAAAAAACTAGATTTTATATGTGATTTTACAATGCAACTCATGAGAAAAATAAACCAAATGACCAAAAGAAGAAACTAAGGTTTGTGGAAAGAGAAACTGTTGTAGAGGGTGAGACCCATGTAGATATCCTAAAAAAAGTGTTGAAGGATAGAAAATAGAAAGCATAATAAGAAGGTAAAAATCTAGGCAAAATACTTGTTTTTTAAATTATGCATTGGTGGGCTCTTTAAAAATATGGCCTTCATTAGTTTGAAGATGATAGGTGCTCAAACCAAATATGTCTTTTACTAAGTAAGGGCCCCACCATTTTTAGGTGTATTTTAATTCTTTATCATGAGTTTAGTCTAATTTAAGAATAAGATCACCAACATTAAAAGTGTGGACTTTAACCCTTGTGTTGTGTTGTTTGGCAATGTGCTCCTTGTATTGGTGATTGTGTTGTAAAGCAGAGAGATGGTGTTTATCAATAAGATAAAGAACATGAAGGAAAGATTCACATAATTCTTCAAGTATGATACCATGAAGAGATATGCAAAGAGAGGTAAACTCAACTTCTAATGGGAGGACTGATTCAGAACCATAAACTATAAAAAAAAATGGGGTTAACCCAATGGTAGTGCGTATGCTAGTGTGATAATCCCAAAGAGCAGGATATAGATAAATATGCTAATCCATGTGAGTATCATGAATTATTTTTTAGAGAATTTAATTGATTATTTTTTTATTATCCTTAGCTTGGCCATTGCATTATGGATGGTAGGGCATGGAAAATTTATGATTAATTTTGAATTTAGTACAGAGTTATTTGACATCTTTATTTATAAAGTTATCATCATTATCAAAAATGATAGTATGGGGAATGCCAAAGTGATAAATGATTTTATTAAAGATAAATTTAGAAATTATGGTTCCCATGACATTGATGAGAGGCATGGGTTTGACCCATTTGGTAAATTTTTTAGTAATCATGATGATAAAGACATACCCATCCTATGATCTAGGTAGTTTGTCTATGAGATCTAATCTCCACATGGAGAATGGATAAGGAGACTCCATAGTTTGAATCTCAGTGAGAGGTGAAATAATTAGATCATCATGAATTTGGCATGGACTACACTTTTTAGCGAACTCGTTAGTATCATTTTCAAGAGTGGGCCAAAAGTAACCCGTGCATAAGTATTTACATGTTTTAACATTTCAACTATAGTTACCATTGTAAATGCCCCCATGTACATTTACACTATAGTAACATCTTGTTTCATAACACATTTAAGCAATTTACCTTCAACATTATGATAATAAAGGATTTTAGATCGAAAAGTATATTTGAAAGCATGTTTATGAATTTAAGTCTTTTCATGGGAATCTGTATTTGGAGGATAGGTTTGATGCTCAAAGAATTGAATGATGTCTTTGTACCTCAGGATCTGCTTAATGGTGACAACCTCAATATGGAAGATAGTGATTGAATGGAATATGGGGAATTTTTTATTTGGATAATAAAAGTAGAATCAGTAAGAACTTGGTGTAGATGAAAAAGATATGCTAAAAAGTCAAGATAAGATTTTGATCTCAAAGGATGGGATCGATGGTAAAATAAGTGAATTCTTTGTCAAGGGTAGTGGCTATTTTATGATAAGCAATGATGTTTTCAATTTTACATTTTTATTCACCATTAACCTATCATTAGATGAGTTGGGAGTCACCCAAAATCATGTAGATATATAATGTCTAAAGTAAGTGTCATTTTCATGCCTAAGATTAATGCTTTATATTCCACCATGTTATTACTGATATCAAATGTAAGGAAAAATTCCAAAGTGTAGTATAAAATGTGAAATTTGGTTACTTTAGTGTGGTTAATGACACCCAATCCTTAGGTCATCCTACTGGCTTGCACAACCCTTTTAGGCTTTTCTTTCACTGATTTCTAGTCATCCACAGCCTTCTGGACTTAGTCCTTATAGACCCAGACATCTCTTTTAGGCCCAGATCCATCCCCCCAGGTCTTATTCCCTCTGAACAATAATACCCAACTTGGATAAGAGTGCTACAATCTAGGGTGTCCTATTTTTGACATTGTTGTCCAAGTGCAAAGTTGGCTCAAATGATCATATTCCCCTAGATCCTTATCCCAATTTATGTTGGCCTAATGCGAACTCATTTAGTCCACAATCATTAAATCCCTTATAAAATATCATTCAAAGTCCATTTAGAAGGGTTGACACTCATTTACAAGAAAAAAGTAAGAATACAAGCAAGTACACTCAAACACTTTTCCTTATTCTCTGAATACAACCTTCCAATATTATTCCAAGCCTATTCAAACCCTTGCACTAGTCCCTATCCATCTAATGTACACCCATTTTTACATCTAGTTGCATTTTCATACACAATTGGACCAATCACTTCAATGGGAGAACTAAATTAGCTTGATCCCTCCTTGGAGTATTGGTATGTAGACAGTGTGCCCACACATGGGGTGTGAAGTGCGTTCAGTGTATCCTTTGCATACTAACCCCTTCTCTCTCTTTCCCAAGTTACCATTAAATTTTAAGCACAAAGAGCTCCTAAAATTTCTGAATATTAAAATAGATGTATAGCGATCTTTGTAGACTTTTGGGCTTCAATATTTCACTAACAAGGTAACACAGACCTACTGAGCAGAACCTAGAAAAATTAAATCACCTAAACAATAGCATCAAAAAAAGACTACAGTGTCAAACAGTAGGGTGTCCCACTTTTGATGCTCTTGTCCAATCAAAAATAAAGTTTAGGAACCTATTTTCAACACTATCCCAGTCTTGTACCTAAATTCTCAAACCCTATCTTAGACTGGACAACACAGAATAAGCTGTCATATTTTCTCTTATTTATTACTATTTTTAGAAAAAGTAAAAATATAATCTATTTACATAAACTATTGGTTTAATTATTGCACATTATTTAATGATTTACTTTACTCTAGATCTATTTATTAATTAAAACTAAAACTCCATTATTCTAAAAATAACAAAACATTTGGTGAACCTAACTTCAAATTTTTGCACAAAAATCCTAGGTTAAATTATTTCTAATTTTTTTGCCATAATTCCCTAATTTTTCCTATATTTAAAAATAAAAAATCTATAAATTAATTGTAAAATTATCTTATATCTTGTTAAAACCCTAGTTTGCACATACTAGGTCCTTTTTTTATACAAACACATTCCAAAAAAAAGGAAAAATATATTGCTAATTTTAAAAATATTTTATGATTTTTCCTAAATTCTTCAAGAAAAATTCTACAAATTTTCTATAAATTCATATCAAATTTTTAGAATTATCATACTAATTTTTAAAATTATTCAATAATCCCGAGTTTTATTAACTAGCTCCAAGTTATTTTCCAATAATTTTCTAAATTAATTTTTGAATTTTTAGTTGCATAATAAAATAAGAAAATCATTTCAAATTTCAAAAATTCATAGAAATTTGCAAAATAATTATTTCTCTCAAAACCCTAGTTGTATCTACTAGGTCCCATTAAATCAAGCATTTTCTCATAAATTTTTGAATTTTTTACTTGCATACTTAAATCAAAAATTCTATTTCAATTTCAAAAATTCATATTATTTTTCAAAACTATCATTGTTAAATCCCTAGTTTCATGTATTAACACCTATTTTCTTCTTGAGGTATCACCTTACATCCATAATCAAATTACAAAAATGATTCTCACTTATGTACAAATTTTTCTTACATTTCTTGCAAATAACAAGGACACCATAATGGGCCCTATCATGTACATGAATGATGAAGTCTATTATATGATATAACAAAGCTTCATCATTTGCAATTCATGCTTATGTTTCATTATATGGGTTGATATTAAAAAATTCAAAGCCAAATATGCCCAAAATTTCCAAAAAAAAAAATTGCATATTTTCTTTTGCTCATGCGAAATAATTTTAAATTCTATTTTTCTAAACATGTTAGAAATGTCATGCTACAAGTCAAACTTTTCTATGCATTAGTGAAAAGATCCATGCTCTCTATCTATCATATGGAAACATTTACAAGTTTATCATGCTAAATTCTTTATGCGTCAATGCACAGTTCCATACTCTCTATCCCTTGTTTGTTATCTCTCATGTAGAATGTTCTCTATAATCATATTGCAATCCAATGTATAACTCTACTTACATGCATTTTAGCCTATATGCATAGTTTCTACTTAAATGGATATGCCTCTTTGGCTACTCTTGTTTCAATGTCATATTTCATGCAAAGGAAAGAAATCTCTTCTCGTCCTTTCCCTCTAACCAGGTCCATGTTATCACTCTTCCAAAAGGTAAGGCAACCTATATTGTTGTTCCTAATGCATACATTTATCTTATAGATTCTTCAAACTATCTTCAACATATGTGCTTACATGTTCAATCGAAAGCGACTATGGTTTGTACTCGTGAGACTCTAAGGGATCAATTCACCATTATGAGCAAGATAATTTCATATTTACAAACACAGAATCAGATATTACATGAAAATATCACAACATTGAAAGATTAGATTATAATACAAAAACCTCAAAGCCACCCTAGTGTCAATCATGTATATGCACCTTCACCTAGTCAATTAGTTGCAAGCAATGTTACATATCAAAACACGAAATCAAAATAAAGTAACTCTACAACTAGTGATTCAAAAATCATTTAAAGGTCACATAAGAGTTCAAGTGAGGTACTAAGGGAAATTATTAAATCTGAGTTGATCAAACTACCTCATCTACATCTAGTGAGAAGATCTAGATATTATTGTGCATATCATAGAATGCATGGGCATCACATAGATTCATGTTTTGTATTAAAACAACATATACAAAAAATAGTTACTAGAGTCATATTCACAGTAATTCCCTCGTGCTTCATAATCATGCATGACTCCTTTGTTTGATACAGGACATCATGATAGGGGGTCTTCCATGAGACTCATCAGTTAGTATCATCCCTTCTCATCCTTACTTTTACATAGTTTCTTTTTGCTTACTTGTACATAGTTTATAAATATTTTTTATACATAATCTCTTTATGCTTGATTGTACATAACTCATATCAAAATCCAAAACCATTCAAAAATGTCAAAACACCAAAAACATTTCAATTGTATACATCATCCATGTTTTACATTACTAATATCATGTTAGGACTTACATTTGTTATTCTATACTTATTGTTTGTCAATTTATCTACATTACCATAATTCACTTGATCTTCTTTGAGTGTGTGCAATGACATCCAGCTACATGATTGCTTCACTCTACCCATTAAGGGGGAATCTTACATCTACATTTGAGACACACTTCGATATACATACCCATTAGGAGCATCTTTTGCATGACAACACCATCCAAGTTATGTCATTCTTACACCACACACTCTAGTTATTATGTTGGCATACATTACGTACTAGCTTACATAGATTACCACATCGACACTCACTAGGATATTTCACTTATGTATTTCTTAGCATATACCTAGTCTTGTACTTCATGTCTTGCATACTTTCCATTCTTGCTTTGATTAGTTAGATGTGATTGTATTTTTTAGTATTTACATGATTTCCTTCCTTATTTAGTGTAGCTTGATGTGATTGCATCTCCAATTATTTTTTGTCTCATGTTTGTTATTCCTTAGGACATTTGCCAATGTATTTTTATTCTATTCATGTGTGTGTACCTTTAGACATTTGCCAATGTCCCTTTCTTGTACTCTTCTATGTTCTTGTGGCCTTTGTGTCAATCTTGCTTGTTTCTATGGTATGTATATGCATCATTTGAACATGCCTTGTATGTTTGTTTTATAGTATGAGTGACATGTGACCAAGTCCCTTGATTGCTTGGCCCCTTGACCACCCTTGTATACTTATTGATTCTTGCTTTGTATCCTTGTTGTTTGATTGATTGTCCTTGTTTTCAATGCCATGATCTATATCATGTATTTACCTTGCTTTCTTGGATGCCATGATGGACATCAGGATCCATCCCTCGTTAACAACTAACAACTAACATCTAACATTTCCAATTCTAGTTTAATACATTGTACATGTTATCACTTTGTTACATCTATCTAAGCATGCCCTTGTTGATTTAATAATATCTCAATATAAATATTACTATATCTTGAGATATCTTATCAATTATCATTACTATATCATGTATCTATGTAGCATAACACACTTACAGGGCTCTTTATTTTGAGGGTGGTCATCGCAGGGTCTTCATTCTTACCTTCAGAAGAGGGGGAAACAAATAGAGGTTTTGTCATAGAGATCAAAGATCTTAGCAGTCAAAATAGAAGCATTCAAATCACCCAGTTCATAATCCAAAGGTCAAACTAGTCAGAACAGAATAAAAAAATAGTAACAATTCCATATCAACAACTAATTTTAGCATAAGACAATAGCACCAAAAATAGATAGTAGTGATAAACACAAGGGTGTCCTCATTTTGGCACTCTTGTCCATGTATAAAACACCAAGGTTTTCTAGTAACATGTAAAAAATTTAGCTAGGCTATAGTTTTTATAAATCTAGATTAATCAAAATTAGCAATTTGAGTACAATTTTCTTAGGGAATCTAGATATGGGGGTATCATGCATGGCATGATGGCTCTCACTTCTAGTTTCAAATTAGGTAGTTGACGTAACTTCTAAATCAGAATCCATGTTCCAGATACCAGTGATTGGGGGCAATGTATGTGGCATATTGGTCTTCGTTTGTTTCTGAGTTGCATGCCTTACTCCATCTATAGGTGGTTGACATCATTCTCAGGTTGAAATTTTATACAAGTTTAACTTCTCATGTACCCAAGTTTTTGAGTTGCATTTCACATAAGAATATTGTATCAGTTTTGAAGTGGATTTCATACAAGCCTAACCTCTATCTTTCAAAATGGCTAAGAGTGGCCTAGTTTCTAGCATATATTCAACTATCCACATCACATTGTCAAATTTTTAGAGCATCCATGAGCCCCATGAGCCATCTCAGATGATATCTATTTTATACCAGTATCACTTCATAACTTCATTTCATGAGACAATGATGGAGCTAAAGGGCCAACGATTGTATTCTTAAGCCACCTATTCAGAGGGATTAGACACACAATTTAGATATCAGTTATCATATGCATGATCATCTAGCTTCACTCAGTAGGTAATGATGGAGCCAAGGGCCAGCTTTTGTATTCTTGATCCACCTATTCAGATGGATTGGACACATAGTTTAGACATCAATTATCACATGCATGATCATCTAGCTTCACTCAGTAGATGATGATGGAGCCAACGGGCCAAAGTTTATATTCTTAAGCTATTTTTTAGGAAATTAAGCACTCAGCTCCATTCACAATATAACTTTTGGTATAGTATCATCCAGCATTACCCAACCTTACTCATGATCATAACAAGTTTTGTATTGGTTCACGTACCCAGTGAGGTGTATTCATTCCTTTCTCTTCCTTTTTATTTTACTCAATTTTTGTATGTTCTTGTTTTATATCACACATAATAATAATTAATCTATTCTTTATTTCATTTCATAGATTCACACTTGCACAATGTGCTCTCTATGCATTATCCAGCATTACTCATCATGACATAAGTTTCATGAGCTTCACCTTTGTAGGTAATTTTAGATACACTTTCTATTTTTTTATTTATCCTAATATTTTGCTTTGTTGCATCACTAGAATAAAGGGGGAGAAATGTAGTCATATAAAATGCAAAATTTAATTATTTTAATGTGGCTAATGACACCTAATTCATAGGTCCTCATACTAGCTTGTACAACCCTTTTAGGCTTTTCTTTCACTAATTCTTAGTCATCCATAGCCTTCTGGACTTAACCCTTACAGACCTAGATAACTCTTTTAGGCCTAGATCCATCCCCTAGGTCTCATTCCCTCTAGACAACAGTGCCCAACTTGGACAAGAGTACTGAAACCCAGGGTGTCATATTCTTGGAGTTATTGTCTAAGTGAAAAGTTGGATCAAATGATCATATTCTCTTATATCCTTATCCCAATTCATGTCAGCCTAATGTGAATTCATTTAACCCACGATCATTAAATCCCCTATAAAAGGCCATTCAAAATCCATTTAGAAGGGTTGGCACTCATTTACAAGAGAGAAACAAGAATACAAGCAAGTACACTCAAGCACTTTTCTCTATTCCCTGCATACAACCTTCCAATATTATTCTAAGCCTATTCAAATCCTTGCAGTAGTCCCTAGCCATCTAAAGTACACCTAGTTTCACATATAATTGCATTTTCATACACAATTTTACCAAGAACTTCAATGGGAGAACTATATTAGCTTGATCCCTCCTCTGAGTATTGGTATATAGACAGTGTGCCCATACATGGGGTGTGAAGTTCATCTAGTGTATCCTTTACACACTAACCCCTTCTCTCTCTTTCTCAAGCTACCATTCAAGTTCAAGTACAAAGAGCTCCTAAGACTTTTAAAGGTTAAAATAGACACACAGCATGCTCTGCAAGATTTTAGACTTTAATATTTCACTGATAGGGTAACACAGACCTATTGAGCAGAACCCAAAAAACTTAGATCATTTAGACAATAGCATCATAAAAAGACTATAGCATCAAACAGTAGGGTGTCCCACTTTCAACGCTCCTATCTAATCAAAAAACAAAGTTTAAGAACCTGTTTTTGACATTCTCTCAATCTCGTACCTAAATTATTTAACCCTATTTTAGACTGGATATTATAAAATAAGCTAAGTCATATTTTCTCTTATTTATTACTATTATTAAAAAAGACAAAAATATAATCTATTTACATAAATCAGTGGTTTAATTATTGCACATTGTTTATTGATTTACTTTACTCCAGACATGTTTATTAATTAGGAATAAAACTATATTATTCTAAAAAATAACAAAACACAAAGGGATGATTTTACCAAGAGGACTAGTGAGGATACAACTTATCTCATCTCCTTGAAGGCACTTGGCACCAACAAAATGAAGGGTCCAAGTATCTTCATGTAAATCAACATTTACTTTAGGTAATTCTTTGATGACTACTTTAGATTTAGTAGTATCGAGAATGATAGAGGAATCTTTCAGATTAATTGATTCAAGATCAATAGTGAAAGTATGGAAGTAATCTTTACTAGATATATCTTGGTTAAGACCTTCAATATAGAGGATATTATCATCGAGGAGATTATCTTGAAAGTGGTCGATAGAAGGTATGAGAGTTGTTATAAGTTGGTTAGCAATAATTTATCCTTTGACAACTTTTTATGTAATAATATGGAGATCAAATTCAACTAGAAGGACCATCCACTTGTCAATTTTATATCCAGAAATAAAGGCTTTATAGAAAAAGTGACAGAGTGGATCAGGAATGAACAATAACGTAAGTTGTTTGATAAATCATATAATGATGGAGCTTTTCAACTACAAAACATATGGTGATGCAACCATGTTCTACTTTTGTATAATATTTTTCATAGTCAATGAGGTATCGACTAATATAATAGATGGCATATTCTCTTCCAATATCATCTTGTTGTGCAAGCATTACCCCAACTGATACGAGTGTGGAAAAAGTATATAAGATTAAAATATGGTCATTAGAAGGTGGGTGAAGGGTGGATCGATAAATCAAATATTATTTTATATTGTCAAATGCTTTATAACAAGGATATGTCTATTACATAGCATTACCTTTCTTTAAAAGAGAATTAATATAATAGATGCAGCAAGCCATTTCAAGAATAAATCATATTATTACCCCAAGTTTGTCAAGGTAAGTGAAAATCTCTGAAATAAAATGAGAGATAGGCATGTTGACAATAGCATCATTTTTTGTGAGATCAACATCAATACCATGAAGAGAGATTAAGAAACCTATCAATTTACCATATATGATTCCAAAGACACATTCACAAGGGTTTCATCTAACTTTATATTTGATGAAGCGATCAAAGATGATAGCAAGATCAAAAAGATGAGTTTTATGGATTTTAGACTTGGTGATGAGGTCATCCACATATGTTTCCACAATCTTATGGATAAAGTCATGAAAAATGTGGGTCATAGCCTCCTGATAGGTAGTTATGGTATTTTTTAGGTCAAAGGAAATTTTAACGTAAAAATAGGTACTCCATTCCATTGTGAAAGTTGTCTTATTTTGGTCTTTAAGGAAAATGTGAATTTGATTATAACCCAAAAAACATCCATAAGGGACAACATTTCATAGCCAGTAGTGGAATGAATGATGACATCTATGGAAGGTAAAGGTAAGTTATCCTTGGGATAAGAAAGATAAAGATTATGAAAATTGATGTAAATGTGAATGATCATGGTGACTTTTTCCCAAATAGGGATAATGTTTGAGAAACATTCTGAATAGTCCACAAGTTTGATAAACTTAGCATCAAGAAGTTTAATGATTTATTTATGACATAAATGGGAAACTTTGGGTGAAAATTTTGTTGTTTTTATCGCATGGGTTTGGCATCTGGATAGGTGATGACATTATGCACCATGATTCTAGGGTCAATACTAGGCATGTCTTCATACGACCAAGTGAAAGTCTCACAATATTTATCAAATAATAAACTAAAGTTATCATGTTTAGTTGGTGTAAGTTCTCTAGATATTGTGATTGGTTGAGGACATGATGGGGTGTCATATTTGATTTGTGTATTTTTCTCAATAACCATATCATTTCCATCTTGTAAATGATATGGTGTATTAGGTAAAAAGGAAATGGGATTTGTTTTAGGATTAATGCTAGTGATGAAGTTGTTAAAACAAAGGGATTTTTGTTTGAAATTCTCTAGTTTATGATGTTAGCAAGGGAGTTGAGGTTCTATGGCATGATACAATTCAAGAATGGCTTTATTATTAACAAAATTGGGAAAAGGACCATAATACTCCACATCTACTTTGAGATATTTAATTTTGTTATCTTGGTGATCATATTCATAGTTTTTTTGACATACATATGTGGTCTTGGCATCTAGGGTAATCATAGGAGTAGGTGGAAGAGGAGATGAAGGTTTCCCCGATTTGATGGGTTTATCATTAACATTATTGATGGGGAGAGGATTGGATAAAATGGCTGGTTTGGTAGGAGGTATAGAATATTATGTAAATTCTGGAGTGGGGGGTAAGATTTGTTCCACCACTCAAGGGATATCGAGAACTACATAATTAATAGGAGGTACATGACCTTCAGGTGATAACTCAAAATCTATGAAAATGGTATGAACATCATGATTGAAAGCATGTATTTGAGCTAGGGTTTTTTAACAATGTTGAACATCCAAGTCTCGTGATTGAGCTTGCAACATGATGTAGTTATCATCATAAGTTGGAGATATTTTACATTGTTATTCTAGAGGAACTTTAGAAGGGGAGATCCCTAAATCACTAAATTTATGTTGAGAAATGATTAAAGTATCTTGGAATAATTTATCGACTCCATAATCATTGCATGTGAAGTCATCTAATATGTAAGAGGCTTCATGAACATTTTATGGAGGGGGAAATCAATGATCTCATTGATGAGAGGGACGATGTGATCACAAGGAAATAGAGAGGGAGGTAACCACTCTGAGATGTAAGGATGTAGCTTGGTAGCGTTGTAAGTATTTTGTAATTCATTAGGCTCATCATCATCAGAATCAACAAGAGTGACATGTATATATGGATTCATGTTGATGAAATCAAATAAAGGAGCACTATTAATCTTCAAAATGGTGGGAATTTGATATTGAGATTTGGTATGTGGAATATGAATACTCCAGGGGTTAGGATTAGTATCATGTTTATACCTTTTACCATTATGAAGGAACCTGATACATTGGCTTCCAGAAGAGGTGATATCCCTCATTCAATGAGTCCATAGACATCTTAGGAGTATGTTGTAAGATAATGGTAAATCAAAGACCATGAGCTTAGTTCGTATAGTCTTAGGTCCAATTGTAAGAGGGTAATGGGAATATTTAGAGTCTGCACAAGATTAACATTGAAATAATAGAGCCGAACACCAGGATAATTTAAAACACATTATAATATTATTTTATTCTCTATATGTTTTATATAATACATAGGCTATTAAATAGCCAATATGGTTTACCAACTTTCTTTTTAATAAGAAGAGTAAGAAACAACTAACTTGTTAATAGAGATACAGTTACAACTAGAATATATTATTTTTATAAATAATATATTTTACTAACCAACTAATATGTCTATGTGAGTTTTAACTCACACAATATCATATTTACCTCTCGATAAATATTCAAATGTAAATACTAATATAAAAACTATTTTCTAACATTCCTCCTCTTAGTTTTTACATGGTGCAAAAACATTCACACTCTCACCTATATTATGCTTACCCATGTGGCATGCCCAACTATTTGGCTCATGACCTTGATACAAATAAAGAATCACTCATTTCATGGTTTTAAATAGGTTTACCACAAACCTTGACATGAATAGGAACCTCATCAACTATCTACCTCTAATGGTCTTCTGGATCTACCACAAACCTTTTCAATATATATGAACTAAATTACATTGGTGCTTTTTGTCATTTCACTATATTTATACATTAAAGAATTATGTTTAAAAATTTTCACTAATTATATATCTTGAATAGGCATGAAATTTTGTTCTTATTTGTAAACATATTGCGAAAACTATATAAAAACACATCACATAATATGTCACCAAATCATTTGAACCCCATTGTTAGTGACTAATGAGAGGCTCTAGAACCTCCAGCCTTTATTTCTTTTGTTCTCTAGTATATAAAGTTGTTTGCTCAGCTAATATGTCGATGAAGCTCCACTGCATAAATTTTTTGAGGTGAAATCCCCCCATAATCCAGACGTCACGTAAAGTGAAAATGAATCTATGAGGCAAATATTTTTATATTTTACAATTTTTGATAATGACTCTAAAGACACCTAAGCCTAAATGACTTTGAATTTTTTGACATATGGACACTTTGAATTTATTGAATTAATTTTTTTTATGACTTTTTATGGACATTGACAAATAATGACTTCAAATTTATTTGATCATATCTTATATGACATACAAAATTTATTATCATGGATCAAATAAATACCCCCTACTCCTAAACTAATGACTTGACACTTTTAATAAGACTCTTTTAATTTTTTTGAACAACTTAATGACCCTCTAAATAAACATTTAAGAAAAGAAGTTTAAAAATAATCTTAAAATTTTAAACATAATCCAATTAAAAATTATACTAAAAGCTAATAAACTAAACATATACCAAATACTAATTTACTCTAAATGGCATATACTTTAATGACTTTACTAAGCCTAATACCTCTAAAAATGAAAAAAAAAATGTAAACTTCAAAAGACTAAAATAAATCTAAAACTTTAACAAAACTACAACTTAAAAGCAAAACCATCGTTATAGTAAACCACGTGCTTTAAATAAAATTGTGGGTTATTTTTTTTGTGATTAGAATGTCATAGTTTCTTTGAGTGATTAGTTTTATCTAAGCCATAAACTATGGTGGAGGAAATGATGTAGATTAGAGTCCACCTTCAAATGTTTGATGTAGGTCAAATCACCAATTTTCTAGATAGATGAATGTGAGTCTAGATGACTAGGACTATTTGACAATTGCATTAGATCTCACAATGAGAACGAGTACTAAAATACACTAAGATCCCCCAAACCTAAAAGGAGACTAATATTCAAACCGTGCATATAGGAATCTATCATATCCTTAGCATCTTTATCGATGCATTATACTATGTACATTGAAGTCAAGTCGTAGAAGGATGGTGCACACTCTAATAAAACTGAGTGTTGCTAATTTTTATAGAGTCAAAAAATATTGCTAACGTAAATAGTAGAATCAAAATATCCAAAACCACATTATTAATTTATTATCATTTAAAATACAAATGATGTAGATCTAGTCAACATTGGTGTGAAACATATCCAAAAATGAATACCAAAGGATGCAATGGATGGGAATGCAACAAGTAAACAACTCAATGATGAAACCCAACACACTATAAATACTAGATATTCAATATGATGGTAGGTAGATCATTTTAAAATCTTTGAAGAATTATCATAATGTTGTCAAGAGATAGGAGTCAGATCTCCTTCAAAGTCAGATTACATATGGAATAAATCTTGATCAATTATGACAAAATGTCATAGGAATGAGTGCACTTATTTAGGACATGTAGTAATCCCTACTAGCAATGCTAAGAAAGAGAAAACAACTATGCTGGTACTAATAAATTTGTATGCTAAACTAATTTTAGCTTAGCCTATATTAAAATTTTCACAATAATTTTGTTCTTATCTTAGGAGCGAAGCATTAAACAATTGTTCCTATTTTTATTCTAATCCTCCATCATAGAAATATCAAGCACTGCTCTGATATTAGATAATGGAAATATTTAGAGTCTACATAGTATTAACACTGAATTAATGGAGCTGAACACTAGAATAAATAAAAACACATTATAATATTATTTCATTCTCTATATGGTTTGAATAATACATAGGATATTAAATAGCCAAGATGGTTTACCAATTTCCTATAAAATAGGAATGCTAATAAACAACTAACTCGTAAATAAATATATGATTACAACTCAAATATATTATTTTTATAAACATTATATTTTACTAACCAACTAATCTATCTAGGTGAGTTGTAACTTACACAATATTATATTTACCTCTCGGTAAATATTTAAATGTAAAAACTAATTCATAATAGAGGGAGCTAAATACAACCAAGTGTCTTTTGATTAGTTTTGTCAAATCTATGCAAGTGCATTTATTTCAGATGATCTTTGTTATATAACTAAGTTGTTGGATAAGTCACAAATATGTCACATTAATATTAGACCCTTCGTCTACTAGGACTTTGCAAATGAGGGTGGTATTAATGGCTATTTTGAATAATAAGGGAAGATAATTGACTCAAATTAAGATCTCATCATTGATCATGTCTTCTTTGATTAACTCTATGGAGGTTTTGAAGAAAGACAAATTGATTCAATGGTATGCACTTTGGTTGGTTGAGGCTTATGATAAGGTGGTTCTTCATCTAAATAAGATGGCTCTTCAATTTCTTGAAGTTATTTCATGATAAACTTACAATGATAAGGATAAGTACGAACTAACTCCATAAGAGTAATTTTTTAAGGCATGGAGTTGAGTTCTTCTAAGAAGTTCCAATGGGGTTTGGAATAAGAACTGACATGAGGCTTAAAAGGTAAAATAGTTTTAAGAGGAAGAGAACTGGTTGTGGGTTCAAAAGGAGGAGATATTTTCTCATTAGTTTCTGAAGCTAAGTGAGTAGTGGTAGTATCTTTGAGGAGTTTCTCTTCCAAATATGGTTTCTTAGGTTTGGTGATGGGATCTCTGTGGGTTGATTTACATCGATAATTGACCTGAGCTATGTTTACATATTGAGAATTATTGTAATATTGATCATAATTAAATTCCATCATACAAATATCATTATTGACTTGTTGAGTGTTAGATGTGAAAAAAAAATTGGATGTTAGAAGAAGAAACTTTGGAAGCTTTTCATTTTTGAGAATCATTATTGTAATCTTGATAATTGAGTTGAATCATGGCTTCATGATGGAATGAATCACCAAGAATATAAGAGATAGTAAATTTGGTAATCCCTTTATAGGTTTTATGGGAATGTCTTATATCGACGTGGAAACAAAAAAAATTTATTAGGGTTATGCCATTTAGGAGGATTATTAGGATAAGTGAATGGTTTAGAGGGTGCTAAAAATTATTTCATTTGTTGCATAGTTAATGGTGTGTGAGGATGTAGGGGATGGTTGGCTTTGGAAACTCTTGGTTTAGGTTGAAGATGATTACCAGTTATCACATTAGTTGAATGTTAAAAATATCCTTTAACGATTTTGGTATTGGGTTCAAATTGTTTCATTAAGAAGTATTGACGCTTAGCTTAGTCAAGAGCTTCATGTAGCATTTTAAGAGCAAAAATTTGAACCTTATATTAAAATGAAGGAGTTAATGGTCTGATAAAGAGTTTAAACAAATTATCATCAATCTTGTTATGATCGGCCTTGTGATCCAAATATTTCCATCATTTGATAAATTCATGAGTTGATTCAGTGGGAGATTGCTTAGCATTGATGAAATGGCTAAGGCACTTCTTAGGAAGATCATTGTGTTTGAATTCTTTAACTATAGGATTGACTAAATCCTCTAGTTTACATATGAAATGTTGGGGAAGTTGATTATATCATTCCAATACATCTCCTGTGAAATTTTTAACTAAGAGTTTAGTTATGGTGAAAGTATTAGTTTGGATTCACTCCTTATAAATATTGTCAAATGCATTAAGAAAAGATTCAAGGTCTTTAGTCCCATCATATTTAATAGTCAGAGATATATTACCAATATAAATAGAAATGATGAAAGAGGCTAAAGACTCATTTTGGATGTGTTGAAGCATTTTTAATGTGCATGATAGTTTGGGGGATGACATTTCTTGTGACATCTCTAAAAGGTGAAGGAATAAAATTTTGATTGTTTTGAAGGAGAAAAATGGGAGGTTGAATAGACATGTTAATCAAATTATGTTGTAGTTACATCATTTTGGAGGTGTTAGATGTTTGCATTATGTTCATTTTTTGCACTATCAATGCAATAATTTGAGTACTATCAATTAGTGTTTTGGTGTTTGTAGGAGGAATAATCAAAATGGTTTTAGGGAGAGGAATATTAGGAGGTGAATTCCCTGTGGGGTTATTGGATAGACTTGTGTTAATTCCCCCCACATTATAAAGATATGTTTGAAGATGGGAATGTATTGAGAAGTATGAAATGGATCTGATCCACCAATCTCATCTTGTGGAGTGATTTGAACCATGTTTCAATCTAAAGATGAGGGAGGAGAAGAAGTAATCCAAGAGTGAGGATCCTCTTGGAAAGTAAATAAAAGAAAAAAAGAGCACTCCATATAGTGTTTAAATGGATTTAGGATGTCCAACAAGATTCTGATAGGTAATTTCAAGATGCTTGATAGAAGCTAAGATTAGAAAATAAGAGGAAAAATAGAGACAGAATCAGTCAGATAGAGAATAAAGGTAGCCAACAGGTATAGATTCAACTGGATCAATAGAGTTTTGTAAATAAAAAGTTACAAAATAAAAGTATAAGGATGCACAACCATGTAGGTCAACTGTGTGCTAAAAGAGATGAAATTAAAATGTGCTAAAAATAAATACACAGTCGTATGGGTCGACAGTGTACTACTGAATAAGGAACATAATAGAAATATAAGAATACACCTTCGGATAGGTCAATTGTGTACTATAGACAAGAATTCTAAATGGTCTGTAAGATATTGTATCATCTAGAACAATAATGTTTTGAAACCAAAAAAAAAAATTGCAAGATAAATTTGAAAAAAAATAAAATTAAGGACATAGGCAATTGGATCAATGTGAGTGATCCAATTGTAAACTCAACACAAACCTTACACCAACACTAGCTAATTAAAGTTTTGTAATACAACATACAATGATCAAAGAACAAGAAGCAACTAAAAAGTAAATGCTAACTAGTTGGTCGTTGTAAGTGCTAGTAAGTTATAAGAAAGTTTTATTTTAATATGATATGGAAGTTGGCTGAAATAAAGAACTGGAAAGAAATATAAATTTGGTTTCAAGATATTTGAGATGAAGAAGATCTATATTGGTGATGATATTCGGTTGATATTGGGGCCTACCCCTTCACTTCACAATCTTGCAGTGATAAGGATGTCAGGTGTTTTGCCAATATATACTATCAACTATGTATTTATACTTAGCTAAAAAATCAATTTGATGTCTCTTTTAGTGATGAAATCCAAGTAGATAGGCCTTGCAAAGACAAATATTTAATTTTTTTAATGTAAAGTGATTTGGTAGTGTGTGTAAAAGAGAAAAATAGTGTGATTAAAATGGTAAATTAAAAATTCACCTATTTAATTTATGTGAGTTACTCTAAGTATGTAAATAAATGAAAAGGAAAGGTGAATTAATTACTAACAAATATAAGTTAATTATTTGATTGAGAATAGTACAAAGTCGATTTAGGTGACACTATATGCAAAAAGCATAGAACAAAGTCGAATGGGTCTCTACTATTATACAGAAGCAATGTCTATAAGAACACATTCAAATAGATCGACTTTGTCTTCTAGATAGAAAATAAACTACAGAACTGTGTCAAACAAGATGACCCAATTCACTGCAAAGTTGCAATTTTATAAACTTTAAACTTGTAAAAAAATAATACTAAAAAAAGAACTAAAATGATAAAGAGAGAAAGCAAGAAACCTTGATGAGCTTGAAGACATTTTAGATTGAAGATTTTTATGTTATGATTCTCAAATTTTATTCCAAAATTATTCTAATTGGGCTGACTAGTTTGACTAAGTTTATAAAACCATGTATGCTGAAAAAGAAATGGTGAACACAGTCGATTAGTTTGACTATGTTTGCAGACTTGTATGTTGATAAAAAAAATAACAGATAGAGTCAATCAGTTTGACTATGTATGCCAATATAGAACTCAAGAATAATATTTTGTCAAACTAATCATTCCAATAACATGTATTTGGATAATACCTACACAGACAAAATAGAATCATTTTAAAATGACTGTGTGTTAAACATGTGCATAGAAAGTTATAACTATACCGACTAGTTTGATATAGTAATGAAAATATAGAAAAATATAATATGATGACAAAATAATGGTGTGAAATCAAACTTGCAAGGGTTAGATTCACGTTAGGTTCACCAAAATGTATGCCAAGTGAAATGTAATTGATATATTAATCAATCATAGCTCAGAGAAGATAAATCTTACTTACACTTTTGATTGTTAATATATTAGATATTAGGGGTCATGACCAAAATGAATCTACTAAACCTAGCCAAAGGATATCTTACCATAATAACATCACTAGAGAGAGTTCAAAAGCTTTTATTCAAGAAACACCATGCAATAACCCTAACTAGGTCCTATGTTTTCATATTCACAAAATATATAACAAGTAAAATCTAATCTAGTGATCACCAAAGCTTGTGGCACAAAATGAGGGTTAGTAAACATAAAAATAAACATGTATAAAAGAATATTAATTAAGCTATGTATAGGTAAGACTCTAATGCATGGAAAGAGCAATATATTCAAAATCTATTACTTATGATACTTCTATCTACTAAAATGGAGGAAAAAATTAGAGATACTTACCTTAAAGACAAACTTGTCGAGACTCAATCTCTCCCTTGGCTAAAGGTGTTTCCCAAGAAGTTATTGTGATTTTTACATATCACTAAGAAAGTCCAAAGCATCCATGACTTTTTCACAAGACAAGATTCTTCTCCAAGTATAAACCCTAAGCTATAACTCTTCAAGTAGAATGGCGGAAGATCATATTGTAAAAAAGTGCAAATGAATAATTAATTTTTGTCTCTAAGAAATGGCAGAATGAATGTGTATATATAGTTGAATCTAACCCTAAACTTTTTTGAAATTTTATCTAATAGGATCGACCCAATAGAATATGTATCATTATTGATAAATATAAATTAGGTCTAGGTCTAGGTCTAGGTCGGCCCCTAGCTGACCTAGACCATAAATATGTTTTATTAATTAGAGTACAGGGTCGATGGGGCTAACAGTGTAACGTAACTATTGGAAAAGGTTTTAGGCTTAGAGAAGGGATAATAAAGCATAAAATGGCTAGAGGAGGGTGCAAAAGAGGAGGCAAAGCTTAGAGAAGTGTTTTTAAGAGATGGTTGGATTGATAGCAAGTGTTAGTATAAAGATAAAAATCCTACGAAGCACCAATGATTTATCCACCCCTTTCTCAGTGCAAACTTTAAGACATGCACTCAAAAAAATTGAGACTCAATGGGTTCTTGCAATAGAGAAAGCATTATTAATTGATAAATTTTGAAAATATTATGTGTATACAAGTCTTATCTATATACGGGGTTATATCTATACCCCAACTAATTCAACATTAGTATTCATTTGAAGGGAGTGATCCCGACCAAAGGAAGGCTATATATATATATATCATCCAAAATAAATATAGATAAATATATTTGTTTTATGATTTACCCTATAATGACCTCAAATTTTATTGTATAGTTTCACTCAAATTTACTCAATGTATGGTAAATGTATGATCGAAAGGGAATGAACAATGTTCATGCCTCCATCACGACCTTAGTGTCAACATGTGTTAAGTGGAGTAAAAACATTTTACCCTTAAACTTGTAAACTTAATTGTTGTATATGTGCATGAAATAATATCATGGCCCATGAGTCTCAAACTATGTATAAGTGCATGAACCAATACCATATAAAAAAATTTAGATATGGATGAACCAATATCATGTCTCATAAGTCTAAAAATATGTATATGTGCATTAACTAGTATCATGTCCCCTAGATTTATATCAATTGATATATAATTCTATGCATCTATATATTAAATCTGAGAACCTATATCTTAAATGTATGTGTATATGAAAACTTGTAGTTCTTGATCCTATAAACTACGTGCATATGCACTCAAATGTGTATGAATATGAACTTAAGTATTTATAAATTGAGTTCATATACATGACACATACCGTCATAATTTGTATTGACGTGTTAGTATATGTTATGTAACTAAATTCATTTTATATCTTAACCGTTTTGAATCTCTTAAATTTATATTCTAATTTATATTTTTGTTCATGGAGGCTTATGTATATATAACAAACCCACTGTAATTTCCCCATTCTTAGATTAAGGATGTGTAATGTAAGTTTCTCAACTCAAAAATAGAATTAATCCTATCATGTCATATATGAAGTTAACACCATGTATAATAGTGTGGACATGTGAAGAATATGTGATCATAGTAATCCATATGTCAATCAAGGCATGCATGTAATGTAGAGAATGTAAATGTCATGTGTAGATAGATGTATTTTTCAAACAAAAAATAATAATCATCATTAAATTATAATTGAATAAGACTACACATTAAAGGGGCATGACATATATCATGGCACCACTCAATCTCAACAAACTTAACAAGTACAAAAATATTAACAAGTTTAAGAGTTAGTGTCACACATAAGGCCAAGGGCCACATAAAAGTGACATACAAATGTCACAATAAAAATGTCAAGGGCCACATGCAAGGGACATAAATATGTCACAAATAAGAAAGAGAAATAAATATTTCACATCAAACAAGCAAGGCCAAGGGCCACATGCAAGAGACATAAATATGTCACAAACAAGGGAAATAAATATGTTTTATAAAATAAGGCCAAGGGAATAACATAATATACAAACACACAATAACCTATCATGTAAAAGAGTAATAACATCAGTGAAACATAGAACAATTAAATAATAGTTTACGCCATTCATATGTATCAATGTCACATCCTATTATAATAACATATCCATGTAGTACTAAGTAATATATGAGTAAATAACAAGATGCGTAATAAATATAGATATCTCAGCATGGTAGATATGTCATAACAAGATATACCCTATAATAGTTTAATATGTGAAATAAGATGTCCCAAGTATCGACATGGCCATTGGATAGAAAAAAATCCAACATCTATATGTCCATGTGTAACCTATATGTCATACATCACACTTATATACCATGAAATGCATGTGTGTATGAAAACAATGTCATTTACTAAACATGTGATAAATAACATATGAAAATATTATAATTTAGTGATCAAGTTATGTTTAGGACCTGATTTTGATATTTTGAATATTTTGAAGGTTTTTAGATTTTTGAATTATTTGATTTTCTTATATTTGAATTTTAATAAGTTCTAACTGATGATCCCATCAATAGAAGGACCATGGGGAGTGCATATATCATATAGTGTAAGGGTCACTTATCATGAGTGTAGGGTACCACTAGCTATAGGTGTATTATAATTTGATAATAAATCAGATGCTACATGGTAACTACTCATAAAATCTCGTGTATGATTGGTAAATCTAAAAAGCTGGTGATGCAGAGCATCACAAAGTAACATAGGGTGTTAGTGTGTTTGAGAGTTTCATTATGACCATTTTTCCTTTGGTGTGAGTTTGAGAGGTATTTTAAGGTTCCCTAGGGTGTGTTGGAGTGATTAATATCCTTGGGGTTATGTGTTCTTAGCCATTTAAAGTTTCCAGCCAAAAAGGGGGAATTTGAAATTTTGAATTTGAAACTAGGTTTTAGAGTGGTATTTTGGGTTTTGTAAGAAATTCAAATGTTTATGTAGGTTTTTGAAGGGTCCTACTAGGTCCTATGATTGTGTGTAAAATGTGTTTCAATGTGCAAGTCATGAAAAATAAATGTAATACAAGAAAGGCAAAGAGTTATGGAAGTATAACTGCCACCTTACATGGAGTTGGTCTAGTGAGGGAGCTATCTTGCATGATTAGCATTATGAAATAAAAAATACATGTAGGTGAGAAGGAGAGAGTGGTATAATATTGGTAGGATAGGATAAATTATAATTATAAATGTGGAGATCTTCAATAAAGATAATAAAGATCAAGATTTGAAAAAACCCTGTCTACCTTGTAAATTATGTGTATGATTGTTGTATGAACAATGGGACTAATGAATGAAATAATACTTTAAAGTGTATATGTGAACTTCCATGAGATTAATTACATGTGATAAATATTAAATTGTTTATTTATTTTCATAGATTGGGTTCATATAATCATTTTCCAGATCAGAATAAGTTCATCAATAGCATAGTCCAATTAGAAGCAACTCTATGTCAACATGGTCTAGAAGGAAGAGAACAGTGGAGTCTTTTGAGTTTCATTTAGATGTTTTGGGTGATAGGAATGTGTTAAATATTATTTAATTTATAATTAAAATCTATTTGGATTCTCAAAAATCCTTTTAGATTGCAAGATTCAAACGAAACCTTCACACAGTGTTGTTGAACACTCAAAATTCTATAAACTTGCATATTCAAAGCTTTTGGAGATTGTTCATGCACAAATAGATATTTTGGAAACTGAGGTAAGATTGTTCATACCTAATCCAACTTTTATAATTGATTTAAATTGTTTAAAATTCAAACTAGCCACTTTTTTAGGCTTTTGGGCTTGTACAGGGTTGTCAAAACTAAGGCTAGGGTTTTCAACTTGCAACTGGAATAAATTTTGTTTCAACCTATCAAAATTCTTGAAAATTGGCAATATAATGTGTTTTTACATTATCTATAGTATTTTTAAGGTTTTAATATGGTACATGACCGTATAGTATGGTAACTAAGACTGTGTTAGTGAATTAGGCCTAAAGAGACCTAATTGTTAGGGAGGCTTGGTGAGTTAGTAGGTTTCCATCAAGATTTTTGACCTGAAACTTTAGGTGAATTTATAAGGGGATAAAGGGTATCTAAAATTTGTCTTATTTCTTCTTGAACCCCTATGATTTTTTCAAACCTACAAGCTTTATGCTAAAAATAGGGCTACTAGAGACTAGGCCTTAAAGAAGAAAAAGGGATTGTTTGATAAGAGATAGAGTTTTAGATTGGATTGAGTCATTATGTTTGGATGTGTAAGGGAGCTAAAATAGTCAATTGTGTGGCCATATGAGCCCTAATGTGTAGACAAAAACATTATGTATGTAATGAGAAATGTAGCAAATCTATAAATCAATCTTAGCTCGAAAAAGATAAATCTTACTTACACTTCTGATTGGGGATACATTAAATAATCAATGTCATGACCAAGATGGATCTGCTAGACCTAGACAAGGGATATATTACCACAAATAATATCATTAGGGAGAGTTCTAAAGCCTCTAGTAAAGCAAAACTATGCAGTAACTCTGGAATGATATTAATTCACTAAATAAGAAGAAATATAGCAATATATCATAATGATATGGAAATATAGAATAAATTATGAATAATATATAAGCCACTTCGAGGGGGTAACCTCCCAAATTCTTAAAATAATAATTAATACCCAAAATATGATGATGAATAACTAACCCTACCTCCTATATATAGTCTAACAAGGCCATGTGCCACCCATAATCCGACCTACTAAGTATATGAATAATAGAGAAATGTAAAATAATATGAAAAAGGGTTAAGCAAGCCACAATTTGACTACACGCATCCCTAAACATGCTAATGGTTAAGAGCGTAGCGTGCCCCTCCCCTTCAAAACAATGTTGTCCTCAACATTGAAGCAATCTTGGATGTTATTGCATGAATGATTCATCCTCCCAAGTATCATCTTTAGAAGGAAAATTATTTCATTTGATTAGATACTCAATAATCAATTTGGATTGTAGCTACTTAGTGCACGTTTGAAAGACCCCTTCAAGATCAAGAACAAACCTCTCTTCATCATCTAATTCTGGTAACTTGGTTTGTGTGGTAACTCCCTGTACAATGACCTTATTAAAGCAAGATACATGAAATACTGGATGAATGCGAGTGGATGGAGGAAATTCCAACTTGTAGGCCACATTACCAATTTTTTGTAAGATTTGATAAGGGCCATAATACTTGGGAGATAACTTATTATCCTTTTTTTTGCTCCAAGGACATCTATTTATATGGTTGCAAGCAAATAAACACCCAGTCACCAATTTCAAAATTCCTCTCACTCTTATGTTGATCTACCTATTGCTTCATGTGATTATGGGCTAAAGCTACATTTTCACGCAAACTAGCAAGGACTTCATGTTGATGTTGAAGGATTTCCTCCATGGCATACACATTTGGGTGGGTCTTCAAGGGTATAGTGAGGGATGGAGGATGGTATCCATATAATTCCATAAAAAGATACATTTTAGATTAACTATGTACTGAAGTATTATGCCATCATTCAGCCAAGGGTAACCACTGCACCGATTTAAACCTATTTATCTGACACAAAATAATGAATGTACCCTTCCAAACACTTATTGACTACCTAAGTTTATCCATCATATTTAGGATGATAGGATGATCTATGAGCCAATTGGGCGCTCAAACATGCAAAAAACAATTGTCCAAAAATTAGTAGTGAATATGGGATCTCGATCATTGACAATAATCTTGGAAGTACCATGCAATTTTTGAATTGTATTAAAAAAGGTAGAAGCTACTATTTTCACTTGTATTTTCACCCCTTTATAATATGCCGAACTCTCCTCATCTAAGTGGCATAATGGAAACATCTCTCTTGTTGTGGGTAACAATTTGATGAGATGAATCTCTAGAAGAGCTAGTTCCCTTGATGCACTCTTTGAAGTAATTTTTTGCTTATCAAATTTGGATAAAAAGGGTTAAGGAAAAAACTAAGAAATATAAAAAAGGTGATGCCCCAATATTGTATTTCCTCCTATTGACTGAAATAATACTACTTAAATCAAAACAAAGCTTTTCTTACATAAAACTCACAACACGGGATAGATTATTACATCAATGTTTCATAAGCTAGGTTTAATAAAGTAATTTTATACTTAGGAGGGAAATGAATGATTCTTTGAGATAATACAATCATGAACCACTTCTAAGACACTTACACCCTTGAAATATAACACTAGCAAAGACCTGTAACAATTACTCTTTTGCACACTTGGATAACATGCTAGAAAAGATCATCTTCTACTAGACAAGACCATGAAGATTATAAAAAAACTCAATTATACAGTATATAAGTAGGAAAATTTAATTTTTTTATTGCTTTAAGATCTATTTAAATACAAAATTGGCTAGGGTTTCACCATCAACCAATGGAGACTGCTAAAAAGAGCCAAAAGAGTCAATATTTATAACCTTTGAGAGAAGAGCAAGACAAGGGAAGTCCAAAGGTCACTTGGACAATTGTAAATTTGAGAAAATATGTTACAATTGAATTAAAAAGATATATTTAATGAACCATGAAATTTTAAGAGACCCAAGTATCCATATAAGTCATAAAACTTATGAAAAATGACATAAAACTCCTAGTGCTGGCTCAAAAAATTTCCTTAATAATTTGAACCTATTTGAACATCCCAAAAATGAGTAAGAATAGGTATGATGATTGGTATGAGAGTTAAGGCTTTCATACATACCTCTCCATGCATTAGTTCTGGTTCTAATCATCTGAAATCATCTGAGAGAAAGCCATCACTGCCTACAATTTAAAAAACACCTCCTTTCTATCACCCCTCACACTTGGCCTAAAAAATAGCATCATATTTCTATTAAAATCCATGGGAGGGAGTGAATTACACTTTTATATACTATCTATGGTCTTATACTAC
The DNA here is from genome assembly GCA_037957365.1 of Torreya grandis. Classification (NCBI taxonomy): domain Eukaryota; kingdom Viridiplantae; phylum Streptophyta; class Pinopsida; order Cupressales; family Taxaceae; genus Torreya; species Torreya grandis. Next base: position 3,380,930 of record JARHVA010000540.1, on the reverse strand, counting down.
TCAAGTACACCTTAAAAGGGCTCACATTTGGAGTTTTCACCCTTCTCACCCTTGTGTCAACTATGCAAGTTTTGACTAGTTGAGATGAAAGCTATTGTTTGAACACTTAAAAAAATTTCATAGGCATTGAATGACCATGAGGGGTTATTAAAAGTTTATATCCTTCCTTAAAAATTTATTTCATATTTTGAAACCTCTTATAACCTACAAAACACAAAAAATGGTCAAAAATACCCTATTTTACACCCTATCTGTACAATTCCATACAGTTCATCTTGGCAAGAGATATCCTAAGAGAATCCTCTAAATAGTCCAATATACTTCATTTCCAAACTATGTCATTATGATATCATTACAAGATTTTTTTCTCCATCGGGTCTTGATTGAAGGTTTAGTAGGGTTTTAGGTAGTTTTTGGTCTTAAGCTTTGTTCATAAAGCTTTGGATTTATATCTATCACTAAATGACACAAAAATTATGACAAGTGGCCCTTCTAATACCTCCCAATTCCTTTGGTTCCCATGCAAATCCTTAGAGGATATATGAATATTTGAAGATACCCCATGGAGCTAGTTTATGCATTTCTTGCATGTTTAAAATCTCTCTAAGATATAAGTAACTTTACCATAGGTTTTATTGTATTAAAAAACCTTATAAAGGTCTAATTTAATCCCCATAACATGTTCTAATAATCTACATATCCCACCAAGAGTTGGAAATGAAAATGGACCCTAAATTGGTTATAGGTCCCTTGAAGGCCTAATAGGCCTAACCTGCACCCAGCTAGCTTTGGCTACTTGAAATGATATTTCATGGTTTGGCTGGTTTATAATGCCTATTAATGTTTCATTCAATCTTTTCAAATCATCACATAACCTCTCAATCACTCCACTTCTTTCTATTCTTTTATTCACTAATTAGGCCTAGTGAAAGCTTGTCTAGTTGGACCGTGTACAGGGGTATTTGGGTCATCTTGGGAGGTCTGATCCTAACCTAGTGTTTATTATACTTTATTCTCCTTCCATAAACCTCATTAAATTTTTCCTAAGGTTCTCAAATATCCATACCAAACCCTTTGCCCATTTTGTACTCACTAGCTTGCTTTGTTAAAGCCTAATTTTCCTAGACTGGCTGACCTCTGAGATAAAATAGTGAGGGAAAAGTGAGTATTTTTGGAATTTTACCAAGTCTTGATGATGATTTTTACCAGAGAGTTTAGTTGGATTCCTTTATTTAGATGCCTAATCGGCTCAAAATGCCCAAAAAAGGCCTCTAAAAACCCTATTTTCTTGCATTTTTCTCAAATCTACCTAAGAGTGACCTCTCCAAACTAAACCACTGCTCCTAGGCTCCTTCAACATGTTCCTAATCCTCAATTCATGATTATTAATATTTTAATTCACCTAAACATCTTATTCTTCCTTGGATTTTTCATACTTGCCTATTGAGTAACATGGTTTCTTGGAGCAACTGTACGGACTCATGGATTTTGACCAAATAAGGAATGTGGATGATCAACTTGACAAAGTCTTGGGATTATGTAAATACCTTTTGACATATCATGAACCACCTTATATTTATTTTAACCTTCCTCTCTTCCCTTGACAAGTTTATGTATTACCCTACCTTCACTAGCTTATACCTTGTTGTAGGTGTATACAAGGGTTTTGGGGACCTATGTAGGCTTATTTTTCTCTTATTTGTCCTTATGAAGTCACCATAACCTTCATTGAGATGTCACATGTTATTTAATTAGGTGAAAACTCTTTCTAACCCTGCTTATGCTCCAGAGCTTCTTAATTTAGTCTTTCTCTATTAGACTGAGACATGTGCCTTCTGAGAGAAGCATGTAGGTTACATTTGCTTCCTTAAGGCTTAGTCATAGTGTGAAAATAATCTCCATTGAAACATGAGAAAAAAACCATTTGATATATTCCTATACATTATGCTCGCCCTATATACTCCCTGAGTTCAAAACTGAGTTTCTTTTTTGTTATGACTAAGACACCCTGTTTGTAGATTGTTGTAGGTGTGTAATAGCTAATTAGACTTAGGTTATGATGTTTGAAGACATTATTTGAAATTTTTATGGTCACAAGGCACTTTTTTGAAATAGCATTCTTTATTGGATAACTTCAAACACCATTCTATCATCAATGTTGGGTCACTGGCCTATACTAAGATACACTACTTGTAGCCTATTGTAGGTGTCTTGCTTCTATTTATGACTGTCCATGATACTTAGATACTCTCCTTAAACCTCATTTGAATCCCTTGAGATGATAATTTACATACATGAGCTATCATTCACTTATTTATAGTCATAAATCACCAATTAGGCATCAAATTAAGTTCACTATTTTAACCCTACAGTAGGTGCCTAATTCCTAAGTGTGGACACCTGTAGGTTGTCATAAACGTTGAAAATCATGCATCAACTCTACACTGATGGTCTATATGCCATTTTACATATCATTTAACCAATTGAACCATCCTAACCATGATTTTTTGTCCTATTTTCTTCTAGGATATCAAATATCATTCAAGCTCTCAAACTATAGACATTATTACAAGATTTCAATGTCTTTTAGGGCAACTTTGACGTATACAAATTCCACCTTGCATTGACTTTTTGATTTCCACCTTTTGTAGAGTCTTATCTACACTAGAGGCTACAAGATTCACCTCATTTTATACCTTGAAACCTTTTACAAATATGTCATAATGGGTCTACAAAAAACCTCTGGAGCTCTATTTTGATATTTTAGGGAAATCTTCCCTAAACTCAGTTCCTTATCTCCTCAACATGGTTGCACACTTATTTTTCCCAATTGCCACTTTGTATGGATCTATCAAGGCTTGACTATCATACCAATACTTCAAGGAGGTGTCAAAATATTTAATTCTCTCCATACAAACATTTTGGTCCCCTGCTCAGCCACCTGTAGGTGGATATTTGGTGCATAAACCATAAGTTGAATAAAATTAGTATGAAGACTATCCATGACTATGAACCTTGTATGCTTTCATAAAACATGCCAATACATTTGTATTAATCCTAAGAATTTGGAAACATTTCAATCTTTACTCCCCTCAACATGATGTTAGCAATGGCTCCTGTAGGTGTGTATTGGTTGTGTGTAGACAGTGAGGGTGGAAAAGAGCAACAAGGTGGATAAAAGGCCTCATGATCGACTCAAACCTATTGTCAAACTCTTCAAATTCATGATTTTCACCAGGAACAACTTGAAAAAAGTTACAACACCTATTTTCCAACATTAAACCACTTGCACATATCTAGAATAAAGCAGGCATAGGCATCTCATGACTATTTTAGCATGGTGAATAGGGTTGGGACCACACTTGAACCTTTTCCAAACATATCAATGAGCTATCTTCAAATCCTGATGGCTTGGATAAATGATACACCATGAATACAACTCTAGGAACAAGATGGACAAGCTCATACATGTGACTACAACTAATGTTAGGCATTAAGTTGACAATGGGGAATGACAACATTACAAGCTACCCAAGATATGAAATGGTGAAACCAAAACATGGAAGGAGGTAGTTATGACCATGAGACCTATGGAACACCATATTCAACTCACATGAAACCTATGAAGAAGACCATATTTTAAAACAAAGCAGAATTAATTGAAACCTCACAGTGGTGACACCTTCCAACAACATAGACTAACTTGCTCATACAGACATTATGAAACATATAACTAATAATGTATACCATCATAGGAGGTATCCAACATCTTATGGGGTCAACATCACCAATTGGTTCATACGGATTTGATTAGAATTAAACAAAACCTATAGGGTACATGGAATAGCTAGCAAAAAAGTATAGTCAACTTCATGAGGATGGATCATGAAGCACATGCCACTAAAAATTAAGGTATCTGAGTTTAATACAACCTCCTAAAATAATTTATCTTGAAACCTCTTCAACTATTTGTATTGAACAAAAACTTGAAGATCACTTCTGTGTGTCTAGAAATATAAAAAAGAAGCAAAATGGTTTTGGCCTTAAAAATACATTTTCAAAGCAAACCAAACATATAAATGATTGTTAGGAAGATGAATAGGCCCTCCAAGATCTTCTCCCATGTATCACACTTCCCCATGGGCCGTACAAGTGTCATTTTTTCCCTTTTTTAGTTATTTTTAAGATTTCAATTAAAGAACCTACAATATTTTGATATAAATGACATCCCTAATAGTTAAATTGACTTTTTGGATGCTTAGAAAGAAAAAATGACATATAGACACCTTGAAAAACATGCCACTTGCATTAATGACCTTTAAAAGCACATTAAATAACCCAAAATGACAAATAGGCTAATGAAACTATGACTAAGACTAGAAATACATTATATAACATCAATTTAACCATAATATAGCATATGACCAATATTTATACCCCTAGGGCATCTAAAAAATAAAAAAAATTACCTATAAGGGTCCAAATTTGACCTAAAAATCAAATTTGGTCAACAAATTGATGACTCATATAGGTAGTATGCCTTCTAGACTAAAGACTAGTAGCCTTATCCTATCACGGGCCAAGGTAGTTAATGAGTTCTTGAAGAAAACTAGCACCTAGAAAAAACAAGAAAAAAAAAACTATGTACAAAAAGAGAGGAGAACCTTAGTAGTAATGTTTGAGATATATCCCATTGATTGGGATGTGAATCTCCTCTCCATCCAACTTTGAGAGTTGAAAATCATTGTGTTGCTTGCATTGGGTGATAACATAGGGCCACTCCAGTAAGCATCAAACTTTGCATGTTTTCCAGGTCTAGCCCTATCTTCATCCCACTTAAGAACAATTGCTCTCTCTTGGAAACTTCTAGGCATTGTTTTCTTATCAAAGTATCTCTTTGTTTGATCTTGGTGAGTTCTCATAGTTTTGCATAGCTTGATCTCTTATCTCTTCAATCTCCATCAACTCACACAACTTGACTTCCATGATCTCATTCTCTATCAAATCTAGCTGATAAGTGAGATCCAAGGCTGGTAGCTTAAGTGAGAGCCAAGGCTGGTAGCTTAAGTGAAATAGGTAGTCTAGCTTCTCTCCCATAAACAAGTGTATATGGTGAGTTTATAATTGCTCTCTTTGGGGTAATCCTATCAGTCCAAAGAGTTGTCTTCAACTTCGAATGCCAAGTCTTTTGGTTTTCCTCCTTTGTCCTCTTTATGATCCTGATTATATTCTTGTTGGTGGGCTCAACTAGTCCATTCCCTTGTAGATAGTAGTTGGAGGAAGTACTAAAATAGATGTCATGTTTCAAAACCCACTCACTTGTCCTCATTCCAAGAAAATCCAATGCATTGTATAAAATTATAATTGAAAGAGCCCCAAACCTTGTCACTATGCCTTCATAGAATTTTAAAACTTAACTTTCATTTTTTTTCCTTGAGAGCTATATCCTCCACCCATCTTGTAAAGTAATCTATAGCAGTCAACACCCACTTGTGACCAACATTATAAGGTGGGTTGATTAGGCCTGTGAAATCTAGACCCCATTGCTTAAAGGGTTGGTCAACTTGAATTGGATGAAGAGGAAAGATAGCAAGTTCTTCTTTACCATCAAAGAGAACACATTTTGACACTTCCTTACCCAAGCATGGGTGTCTTTGAACAAATTAGGCCAAAAATATTCAGTTCTCATAATCTTAGCAACTGTGATTTTTGGAGCAAAGTGACCACCAACTGATCCATCATGAAACTCAAATAGTATTTTCTCATCCTAATCTGATTAAACACACCTCAATAACACACCTAAGAATTCCTTATTAAACAACACTCCATCAACAATCACATAAGGAATATATTGTAATCTAAAGTACCTTCTTTAGCTCTATCTAGACCTTGTGGACACTCATCGGTTTGAAGAAAATGGATCATATATTGTGTCCAAATTCTCATAGATGAAGGTGAATATGTCATAGGGACATCATGAAGTGATAAAACAACCTCTTTTTGTTCTTTCAAATTTGAATCAAGATGCTCACATAACCCCTTTCCTTTCACTAGCTTGGTTGTCTTGATTTCAACATCATACTTCATCACTTGTGTGATCCAACTAGCGCTTTTTCATTCAAATCTCTACTCAAAAAGAAGTATTTAACACCAAGATGAGATACCAATATGTGAATATTTTTGTTAGATAACATATGTTTAAACTTATTTAGACTTCTAACAACTGAAATTACTTGTTTCTCAACATAGGTGTATCTTACATCATAGCCTTCCAAACCTTGACTAAAGAAGGCAATAGGTTGTTCCAAGTTTTTTTCATTTGATTGAGTAAGCATGAAAAAGATTACATCCTCATTTCCAAAGGTATACAAGTTGAAATCCTTTGAGTTTTAAGACTTGCAAGAGTTGGAGCTTGGGCAATGGCTTGTTTAATCTCTTCAAAACTCTCCTTCCTTCTTCTTGTCCAAGTGAACATTTCATCTTTCCTTAGCATAGAGTTTAGAGGCTTGACTAAATTATTAAAACTGAGAATGAAAATCCTAATGAAATTAATTTTTTCAAATAAACTTTGCAAACCTTTTATGTGTTTGGGCAAAGCCAATGCCAAGACTGTACTCACCCTTTCAGGATCTATGGATAGGTCCTTATTTGAGACAATATGTCCTAAAGGTATATCTTCATGAAAAACAAACACACACTTCTTTGGGTTAAGAGAGATTCCAAACTCTTTACATCTCTCAAAAATCTAAGGTGATTTAAGTGATCCTTTGCATCCTTAGAAAAAATTGTGATATCATCAAGATACACCAACACAATGTCATTTATTAGTCCTTAAAAAGCCATATCCATTGCACATTGAAATGTAGCTCCAAAATTATACAAGCTAAAAAGCATTTCATTATAAGCATATTTACCTGATTTAGTAATAAAGGTTGTCTTATATTGATCACTTTCTTTCACCAAAATCTAATTATACCTAGAATATCCATCAAGGAGAGAAAACCTTTCACTACCTACCATAACTTGCAAAATTTTCTCCATGGAAGGAAGAGGATAATGGTCCTTCAATGAAAATCTATTCAAGTCCCTAATATCAACATACAACTTGATTTCTCCATTCTTCTTCCTAACATGGACTAAGTTTGCTAACCAAGATGAATGTTTAATAGGAAAAATGATTTTGGACTCAATCAACTTACTAAGATCCTTCTTCATGAGAGGCTCAATTTTAGGATTGATCAACATTTGTCTTTGCTTGATAGGCTTAGCATTCTCATCTAGTCTATGGTATGTTGAGCTAAGTTAGATCAAAGCCCTTCAAATCACTATATTCCCATGCAAAGACATCATAAAACTCCTTGCATAACTCAATGAAAGCATATTTCTCTTCACTAGTGTATACCTTCCCAAGTGCAAGAAACTTATCCTTGAAGATTTATACTTTATCATAGTTTTATTTCTTAATAGGCATGCTTACCTTTTCTTTCTTCAACTGGTCATCATCATTGAAGATACTCTCAAGTGTGACTAAGCATTTAGGGAGCTTGTTTGACTTCAATTGTAAAATTTTTCCTCCATATTACTGCTATAGTTTGGACTGATTCTTAGAAGAAAACTCAACCTCCTCTTATAAAAAAAGTGTTATTTATTGGTCACTATCAAATACTTTTCAATTAATGACATTATCAGGTATGGAGGGCCTTACAATCACCTTGAGATGTGTCTGGTTCTTATCTTCTATTATCCCTTTTAAAACATCAAACTAAGCTCCATTGCTACCAACCTATCAGCATGTTTGTTGTCTTTTATTGGGATGGATTAGATGTTGAAATCTTGGAAATCCCCCACAATATCCCACACTCTATGCTTATAGGACTTAAGCAAAGAGTTCTTAGTCACATTTTGGCCTCTTCCTTGATTCACAATCGACTCACTATCACCATACACTTGTAACTCTTTCACACTTTTTTTCCTAACCCACTCAAGGCCATGAATGAGAGCCTCATATTCTACCACATTACAAGTAAAAGAGAAATGGAATCTAAAAGTGGAATAGTACCTTTCCTTGGATGGGGAAACCAACATTGTCCCAACACCTACCCCAACTTTGATTCTAGATCCAACAAAGAATATCTACCATAAACCATCTATGTCCTCACTTGACTTCATCAATTTTGGCATGAAAGAGTCCTCCTTATGAATGCAATACACTCCAAGACTAGCTTCCTCTATGAATTTGTAATGATCGTGCTCAAAATGTTCATCTCCCCCTTCATCTAAATACAAATCAGAAACTCTTTCAAGAGAAGATGTTGGAGATTGATCTATGTGAAGTTTCTCCTCATCAATAATGGCATAATTGACATTTACCAATTTAGGAATGTAAGGCTCTAAGTGATTGTGATGGATAGGCTCTAATTCAATATTCACCATAGTACCATACTTTGTCCTAAACCCATATAAGACCAATTGCCTACCAAGTATCCACCTATCTTAGCTGTAAACTCTCTTGACAAACAAAGACCAAAGTATGGGGGTAAATCTACCACAAACACATCATGAGAGATAGAAAAATTGGGACAATTATGTAAAATCATACTCAAATCTTTGACTACTCCCAAGGTCTTTACTGGTAATCCATCCAATTTTAAAACTCCTTTAGCCATTGGTTCATACTTGAGGCCTAGTTTATCTGCTATACACTTGGGCATAACTAAAGTACTAGCCCCACTATATATGATGAAATTTTGAACTAAGCAATCACAAATAATCAAGGATAGGTAAAAAGAAAGAGTATTATATGTCTTCTTTATTTTTCCATCAATGGGTTGAGTTCCATTCACTAAGACAACATTCTCATTCTTAGCTGATCCAACTTGCTTACCTAGTCCTTGCAATTCCTTTTAAAGCATATCGTTTTGTCTTGTTATTGTCAATGAATCCCACAAGGAGATATTCATATGTAACTTCATCTGATCGACAACATTGATAGAAGTATTTCTCACCTTGAAAGGCTCTTTGGAAGCAGTAGTACCTTGTGGTGTAACTTGTGAAGGTGGATGTGTAGGAACATGCCTTAGATTTTAAAACTTCTGATTTTATTGCACTTTAGGGCCTAAGTTAGACCCACCCACCATTGGAGATGATGTAGGAGTCAAAATAGGTCCTTGATTATCCCCTTGTGTCTCTTCAACAACCCTCTTCTTAGACCTAGTGTTAGAAGACACACTAGCATTCACATTGCTTGAATTCCCCAAATGATTGATGGCACAAAACTCTTCCTCCAAGTCATTTATGAGAGTAGAATAAGATTGTGTTTGTCCATTATCCATTCCAATTTGAATTCCAATTTAAATTGTCACCTCAAACTTTTAAAACTTGAGATGCTTGATTACCTTACATAGTCATGGCTTGATTATGCATCTCATTGGCATAGGCAACTTGGTCTTGATTTTGGTCATAAGGAGGATAGCATGGTTATTCTTTAATAAAGTTGTTTTGAGTGGGAACAAGAGATTTATAATATGAGGGAGCATTAGTATAATAACTTTGGTAAGGTCTAGCTTGAGTGATTTGACCTTATCCTTGATTATTGCTTTGAAGAGGAGGCCTATCTATTTGTCCAAACTGATTGTAGAACTGATATGGCCTATAACTTTGAGCTTGTTGCCTTTTGAGGGAAACCATTTCATTATTAACACTTTGGATCAAAATCTTGACTTCATGAATCTCATTGGTGGGAGCAATGGTAGACTTTTCTTGACTAGGCAAAACAGTCAAGGTAGGTAATGCAACTTGACTAGGAGGCTGTAAATTAGAGAACAATGGCATTGATGGCCTACCAGCAATCTTCTCTACTTGAACAAGACAATTCTTAGCATTGATGGATATCTCATAGGTAGAAGGTAGTGTATTCCCACCCATGGATTGAATCATCATGGACACATCACTATTTAATTCTTTTAGATGGTACAAGAAGGCATAATTTGGGGTATGTCTCACAAGGGCTAGGATCCTATCCCATGTTTTTTAAAATCTAGTTTTAAAATCTTGCATAAAATCTTGTGGTACCCTCTTGATAGTGGTCAATTACTCAGCTAGTGATAGATGATCACTCTTCTTTCCAAACCTCTTAGTCAATGGATCTCCTAGTTCATCCCATGAACCAATAGAAATTTTAGGTAGTGTCCCATACCAATCTAAATATTTCCATTTGAAAGACAATCCCAATAACCTAATAGCCACATTATCTTGAGTGATATTATGGATATTGCAAAATTTTACTATGTTTCTAATGTGTTCAATGGTAGTAATAGGACTCTCTCTACTAAAATATAGAACACTCTTAAGGGTTGCTCCAGGAATTTGGTCATATTGGGCAGGATTCAAAGGAGATGATTCAATGAAAGGTACAGAAGGTTGGTTTCTAGCCATATTAGAATGTATACTATGGGTATTAGAGGTTGAACTTAGTAGGAACTTGGACTTCTTAAACACCAACTCTCTTGAATAAGGATGAGTATTCACAAACCTAAACCTTTTGATAGAATAAAAAGGCAATTGCACAAACTCAAAGGGTATACCTTTAACATCATACCGAGTGGTCACTTTTGGCATGGAAATTAGGGATTGATCAAAACACAAATAGTTGAAAACTTTAGTGGAGTTTTCAGGTACTGAATGTAGTGTTCTTATAGCTGCAACTATGCCAAGACCAACACCAATCTTCGATAATCTTCTAGGACATGGATTCCCACTAGGCATGCCAAAAAAATTTATCACTTAGATTTGTACCCCTTGAATATATGCCTAGATCTCCTCATCCAAGTGACAGAATGGAAACATCTCTCTTGCTATGGGTAAAAATTTGATAAGATGAATATCTAGAAGGGCTAGTTCTCTTGATGCAATCTTTGAAGTATTTTTTTGCCTATCAACTTTGGATGAAAAGGGTTAAGAAAAAAAATAAGAAAGCTAAAAATAGTGATGTACCAATATTTTATTTCCTCCTATTGACTAAATTTATACTACTTAGATCAAAACAAAGTTTCTCTTACACAAAACTCACAACACAAGACAGATTGTTAGATCAATGTTTAATACACTAGGTTCAAGAAAGTATTTTGATACTTAGGAGGGAAATTAATAATTCCTTGAGAGAATGTAGTCATGAACCACTACTAATACACTTATACACTTGAAATAGAACACTAACAAAGACCTGTAATAATTACTCTTCTACACACTTGGTGAATAATAAGGATTCATGCTAGAAAAGATCATCTTCTACAAGATAAGACCAACAAGATTGCAACAACACTCGATTGTAAAGAATATAAGTATGAAAATTTAATTTTTTTATTTATTCAAGAGACATTCTAGTACAAAATTGACTAGGGTTTCACCATCAACCAACGGAGGCTGCTAAAAAAGCCAAAAGAGTTAATATTTATAGCCTTTGAGAGAAGAGCAAGACAAAGGAAGTCCAAAGGTCACTTGAACACTTGTAAATATAAGAAAATAGGTTACAATTTAATGAAAAAGAGATGTGTAATGAACCATGCAATGTCAGGAGACCCAAGTGTCCATACAAGTCATGAAACTTATAAAAAATGGCATAAAACTCCTAATCTTGGCTCAGAAATTGCCTTCATAATTTAAACATGGTTTAACATCCCACAAATAACTAGGGACAGGTCTAATAATCAGGATTATAGGGAAGGATTTTACACATGCCTCTTGATGCATTGCTTTTAGTCCTAATCATCTAAAATCATCTGAAAGGAAGCCATCACTGTCTGCAGTCTAAAAAACTCCTCCTTTCTGTCACCCCTCACACTTCGCCTAAAAAATAGAATCATTTTTCCATGAAAATATATGGGAGAGAGTTAATTACACTTGGAAATACTATCCATGGCCTTATACTATTCAGGGACACCTTAAAAAGGCTCACATTTGGAGTTTTCATCTTTCTTACCCTTATGTCCACTATGCCAGTTTTGATTGGCTAAGATGAGGGCTATTGTTTGAACACTTAGAAGACTTTCTCAAGAATTAAATGACCATTAAGGGTTATAAAAATTCTATATCCTTCCTCCAAACTTGATTCCATCTTCTCAAACCTCCTAGAACCTGTAAAACAAAAAAATGGTCAAAAATACCCTATTTTTCACCATGTCCATACAATCTTGTACAAATCATATTTGTGGAAGGTATCCTAAGGGAGTCCTATACATGGTGAAATAGCCTTCATTTCCAAACTATGTCATTAGGATAGCTTTCCAAGCTTGTTTTCTCCATTAGGTCTTGACTGATGGTTTAGTAGGGTTTTAGGCAATTTTTAGTCTTAAGATTTGTTCATAAAAATTTGACATTGGATCTGCCACTAAATGAAAAAAAATTGATGCCAAGTGTGCCTACTAATCCCTCACAATTCCTTTAGTTCCCATGAAAATCCTTATAGGAGATAAAAACATTTGAAGATACCCCATCGAGCTAGTTTATGCATTTCTTGCATGTTTGAAATCTCTCTGAGCTAGAATTAGTTTTCCCACATGTTTCCTTGTATGTAAAAATCTTATAAAAGTCTAATTTCATTCCATTAACATGTTACAATCATCTGGATATCCCATCAAGATCTGTAAATGAAGATGGACCCTAAATTGGTTCTAGGTCCCTTGAAGGCCTAATAGGCCTAACCTGTACTTAGCTAGATTTGGCTACTTGGAATGATATTTAATGGTTAATCTAGTGTATAATTCATATTCATGCTTCATTAAATCTTTTTAAACCATCACATAACCTCTCAAGTACTCCACTTCTTCCTTTTATTTCATTCACTAACTAGGCCTAGTGAAAGCTTGCCTAGTTAGACTGTGTGTAGGGGGTATTTGGGTCATCTTGGGAGGTCTAAGCCTGACCTAGTGTTTATTAAACTTTATTTTCCTTCCATACACCTCATTAAATGTTTCTTGAGGTTCTCAAATCTCCATACCAAACCCTTTTCCCATTTTGTACTCATTAGCTTTCTTTGCTAAACCTTGATTTTCCTAGATTAGCTGACCTCTGAGACAAAAAAATTGAGGTATAACCCTCATCCCCAAGGAAAAGTGAGTATTTTGGGATTTTTACCAAGTCCTAATGATCATTTTTACAATATGGTTTAGATGGATTCCTTGATTTAGATGCCTAACTAGCTCAAATGCCCAAAAAACACCTCTAAAAAGCCTATATTCTTTCATTTTTATCAAATCTACCTAAGAGTGACCTCTCCAAAATAACCCACTTCTCCTAGGATCCTTCAACATGTTCCTCATCCATAATTCATTTTTATTAACCTTTTAATTCACCTAGAAACCTTCTTCCTGGGATTTTTCACACTTGCCTATTGAGTAACATGGTTTCTTGGAGCAATTATACAGACTAATGGCTTTTGACCAAATAGGGAAGGTGGATGATCAACTTGGCAGAGTTTTGGGCTGAATACATTTTGACATATCATGAACCACCTTATATTTATTTTAACCTTCCTCTCTTCCCTTGACAAGTTTATGTATTACCCTACCTTCACTAGCTTGTACCCTATTGTAGGTGTATGCAGGGGTTTTGGGGACCTGTGTAGGCTTATTTTGCTCTTGTTTGTCCTTATGAAGTCACCAAAACCATAATTAGATGTCATTTTATTTCATCAGGTTAAAACTCTTTCTAACCTTGCTTATGCTCTAGAGCTTCTCAATATAGTCTTTCTCTGCTAGACTGAGACACATGCCTTTTGAGAAAAGCTTGTAGGTTACATTTGCTTCCTTGAGGCTTGGTCATAGTGTGAAAATAATCTCCATTGAAACATGAGAAAAAAACCATTTGATATCTTCCTATACATTATGATCACCCTATATACTCCCTGAGTTCAAAACTAAGTTTCTTTTTTGCTATGACTAGGACACCCTATTTGTTGACTGTTGTAGGTGTGTACTAGCTCCTTAGACTTGGGTTATGATGTTTGAAGACATTATTTGAAATTTTTATGGTCACAAGTCACTTGTTTGAACTATAATTCTCTATTGGAAACCTTCAAACACAATTCTAGCATCAATGTTGGGTCACTGGCCTTTACTGAGATACTCTATCTATAGGACCTACTGTAGATGTCTTACATCTATTTGTGATTGTCCATGATGCTTAGAGACTCTCCTTAAACCTCCTTTGAATCTGTTGAGATGACAAGTTACATACATGAGCTATCATTCACTAATTTAGAGTCTTAAAGCACCAATTAGGCATAAAATTAAGGTCATTGTTTTGACCCTACTGTAGGTGCCTAATTCTTGAGTGTGGACACCTATATGTAGTCATAAAGATTGAAAATCATGCATCAACTCTACATTGATGTACTCTATGCCATTATATATATCATTTAACCATTTGACCCATCCTAACCATGATTTTTTGTCCTATTTGATTCTAGGCTATCAAATATCATTCAAGCTCTCAAACTATAGACATTATTGCAAGATTTTAATGTCTTTTAGGACAACTTTGAGGCATTCAAATTCCACCTTGCATTGACTTTCTGATTTCCACCTTTGGTAGATCTCTTATCCACACTAGAGGCTACAATATTCACCTCATTTTATGGATTGAAACATTTTATAAATATGTCATAAGGGGTCTACATAAACCCTCTGGAGCTGTGTTTTGATATTTTAGGGAAATCTTCCCTAAACTCAATTCCTTGTATCCTCAACATGGTTGCACACTTATTTTTCCCATTTTCCACTTTGTATGGCTCTGTCAAGGATTAGCTATCATACCAAGACTTCAAGGAGGTATCAAACTATTTCATTCTCTCCATACAAAAAATTTGGCCCCCTACTCAGCCACCTATAAGTGGATATTTGGTGCACAAACCATGAGTTTATAAGCAGTATGAAGACTATCTATGACTATGAAGCTTGTATGCTTTCATCAAACATGCAAATACATTTGTACAAATCCTAAGAAATTGGAATAATGTCAAGTTTTACTCCCTCAACATGACATCAGTAATGGCTCCTGTAAGTATGTATTGGTTGTGTGTAGACAGTGAGTGTGGAAAAGAGTAAAAAAGTGGATAAAAGGCCTCATGAGCAACTCAAACCTATTGTCAAACTCTTCAAATGCATTATTTTCACCAAGAACACCTTAAAACAAGTTCCAACACCTCTTTTCCAATGTTAAACCACTTGCACACATTTGGAATAAAGTAGGCATAGGCATTTCATAACTATTTTAGCATGGTGAATAGGCTTGGGACCACACTTTCACCTTTTTCAAACATCTCAACAAGCTCTCTTCAACTCCTGATGTCTTGGATAATCGATACACCATGAATACAACTCCAGTAACAAGATGGACAAGCCCATACATGTGACTGTAACTAAAGTTAGGCATGGAGTTGACAATGGGGAATGACAAGAGTGCAAACTATCCAAGACATGAGATGGTGAAACCAAAACATGAAATGAGGTATTTATATGACCATGAGACCAATGGAACACCATATTCAACTCACATGAAACCTATGAAGAAAACCATATTCTGGAACAAAGCAGAATTAACTGAAACCTCACAGTGGTGACACCTTCCAATAGTATAGACTAACTTGCTCATGTATACATTATGAAACATGAAAATAAGAATGGAAACCATTAGAAGATATAGCCAACATCCTATATATTCAACATCACCAACTAGTTCATACGTATTTGACTATAATTGAAAAAAACTTATAAGGTGCATGGAACAACTAGCAGAAAAGTGCAGTTAACTTCATGAGGATGGTTCATGAAGCATATAAAACCATTATTAAAACTCTTTATATTTAAATGAAGGTATTTGAGTGTAATAAAACTTTCCAAAATCATTTGTCCTGAAACCTCTTCAACTATCTGTAATGATCAAAAACCTAAAGGTCACTTCTGTGTCTCTAGAAATGTAAAAAAGAAGCAGAATAGTTTTGGCCTTAAAATGACATTTTCAGAGCAAACCAAACATATAAATGAGTGTTAAGAAGATGAAGAGGCCTTCCAAGATCTTCTCCCATGTGGCACACTTCCCCATGGGTCATACAAGTGCCATTTTCTCTTTTTTATTTGTTTCTTAGATTTTTATTAAGGAACCTACAATATTTTGATGTAACTAACATCCCTAATAGTTAAACTGAATTCTTAGATGCTTATAAAGAAAAAAGGACATCTGGACACCTTTAGAAACATGTTACTCTCATTAATGACCCTTAAAAGCACCTTAAATGACCCAAAATGATAAATAGGCTAAAACTATGACTAAGGCTAGAAATACATTATATAACATCAATTTAACCATAATATAACCTATTAAAAATATTTAGACCCCTAAGACATCTAGAAAACAAAGTTTTCTACCTATAGGGGTCCAAATTTGACTTAAAAGTCAAATTTAGTCAACATCTACTCTACTGGCCACCAATGGTTGAGATAAAGAATAAAAATGAGCATACTTTATGAGTCTATGCATAATAACCATGATAGCATTTCTACCTTCAAATCATGATAACCTGGTAATGAAATCCATAGATACCCCTTCCCATCATTGACTAGAGATGGATAAGGGCTGTAAAAGACCTGGGATTTTAATGGTTTCACCTTTATTTTGTTGACAAACCATACATTCAACCACCTAATTCTGTACATTCCCCTTGATTCTTTTCAAAAAAAATGCTTCTTGCATCTATGATAGGTTTTCAAAAACCCTTAGTGACCGCCAAGTTGAGATGCATGAAGTTCTTGAAGGATTTTCTATTTGAAAAGAGAATTCTGACATAGATATAATCTATCTTTGTACCATAATGCATTCCCTTTCCATGTAAACTTTTCAATCCCATAGGAATCCTACTGTAGATTATGAATCAATGCATGGGTAATAGTGTCATTCTCCCATTCTACCCTTGCTTTCTTGAGCCAGACTACTTTCTAAATGGTTATGGCACATAACAATGCCTTAATTGGTTTATCTCACCTAGATACTACATCGGCCACCACATTTTATTTTTATTTCTTGTAGACTATTTCAAAATCAAAACCTAACATTTTTGTCACCCATTTTTGTTGTTCTTTAGAAGATAACCACTGTTATAAAAAATATTTAATGTTATTATGATCCATCTTTACTTGAAAGTGATGACCCAATAGATAAGGTCTCCATTGTTTGAATGCATGTACAATATTCATCATCTCTTTCTCATACATGGGTTTGAATTGATTTTTACCCTTTAGATGATGACTTTCAAAGGCAATGTGCCTACTCTCTTGCATGAGTACTACACCCATACCATATCCAGATGCATCACATTCAACCACAATAGTTTTATAAAAATCTAGATTGGCCAATATCAGGGTGGTGCACTGATCCAAAACTCAGAGGTTTTGGTTGAAAGATAATTCAAAAACACAAAATAACACAATCATATAATGTTATCTATGGGAAAAGATGTTTTATTACTCACAAAATTGCAGAAAACATATGTTTATCTCTAGGAAGAGATGTTTAATCTTCTTTTTGGGCTACATCTATTTTTATACATACTTTAAAGGTGGAAGGTCACAAATCTCGAGGGAGATGAAGGGGTTTGACTTCATGATTTACAACATTACAAAATTTGAGAAATTACTATTTTTAGAAACTTACTATTTTTAGACTACACTATTAAAATTATGGCTTCCAAAAGTTTTGCCACCAATTAGGGTAGAATTGTCACCTAAAGTGTCACTTGAAGTGTTGCCTAGATCATTCCTCCCTCCTTGAGAAGCAATGGTCCCCATTGCATTAAGATTCATCATCAAGTGTGGCAGTTGTGTCTTGATTTGATTCTCTGTGAACAACTTACCTTGGTGGCTAAGCTTGCCCCTTTTGACCACCCAATAAAGTGGAATAGAGTGCCGTTTTTTGTCTTCATCCAGGTGTCCACAATATGATATTCCTCTACTAGAGGAAAAATCTATGGATCAAGTTCATAAATATCTAGTTGTTCTACTATGATTGAAGTGTCCAACAGAGCTAGATGATATGGTTTGAGGAGCTCCATGTTGAATATTGGATGCAGACCAAGCTAGGCTAGCAGGTTCAATTCAAAAGCATTTTCTCCAACTTGTCTAATGATGGTGTAGGGACCATATCGCAGAGGCTGATTTTTTTTATGTGGGCCTATGAGTCATTCCTTTTGAATCCACAACTAAACCTTATCACCTACAACAAAATGATGTGCAACCCTAAGTTTATCATGGCATTGCTTATACTTTTGATTCATCTTTTCCAAGATGTCATGAACCTGCTACTAGATGTGTTGGATTTGTTTAATGACCTTTGTTGCTTTTTTTGCCTCAGATCTCCCATGAGGTGTGTATTCTATGGTGGAGAATGGAATGACTATATCAATTGGTGCCATGGGTTGGAACTCGAGGCATACTTAGAATGGATTGTGCTTGGTGGAGCTGTGTAGGGCCCAATTGCATCTATGTTGTATGAAAAGAATCCCCTCATCTCATGTGTATAGATGTTTAGAGTGATACATCTTAAGCATATGAACAATCAGGCAGTTCACCACTTTTGTCTGACCATCAGTCTATGGATGGAAGGCCATGGACTTCATTAGCTTTGTATCCATCATTTTTCACAAAGTCGGCTAGAAGATACTAAGAAATTTGCTATCTTTGTCTAAAACAATGGACTTGGGGAGACCAAAATGGATCCATACATGACTAAAATCTAGTTGAGCAGTTTCCTCAATAGACAATTTTCTTACAAGAAATCATGATAGCCATTTTCAAAAAATGATCAAATACAACAAAAATAAAGTCCTTGCCATGTTTTGAAGTGGCCAAACCTGAGAGAAAATCTATTGAGACATATTTCTAAGGCCTGGTTAGTTCTGGGAATGATGTATTACAATCCTTGTTTCTTATTTTTTGGCTTGGCTATCGCACATGGGGTACAAAATTTGAGGTACCTTTCCACTTCCTTCCACATACGGGGCCAATAGAAGTGCTTTTGCAGAACTGCCAATGTCTTCCCTACACCAATGTGCCTAGCTATCTTGTTGAAATGTGCTTCCCATATCATCTTCTATTGCTCTAAAACTAGAACACAGATATGCCCCATATGACAAAGAACATTAATTTGCAAATAGAAATCAGAGACATGTTTACCTTCTTAAAGTCCCTGACATGTATCAGCAAAGGCAATATTTATTTCATACAGAGCACCACAAGTGGTAGTCTTGTATCCACACAGATCAAGAACTATTGTGAGTGCAGCAATTCGTAGATGGCTCAGATAATCTATGGTAGTATTTGAGCTCCCCTTTTTGTGTTTATCAGATGGAACTACTATAGATATGTGGCCCACTTCTGGTGCCATTTATTTCATAGTTTATTATGTATCTAGATGAATTCCAATGGTCTTTGGTCAGTGTGGATGATTATTTATTTCCCTAAGATGTAGTGTTTCCATTGTTTGTAGGCTTGCACAATGGCATAGAGCTCCTTGTCATATGTCAGGTATTTTTTGACTGTATCATTGAAATTTTCACTATGATATGCAATAGGATGGCCATGTTGCATGATGATAGCTCCCATGTCATATTCAGAAGCATTTGTCATCAATGCAAAAGATTTATGCAAGTCTAGCAAGGCAAGAATAGAAGATGAATAGAGTCTATTTATCAAATAATATTTGCTATATTTTTCTCCATTGAAATGCAGCTTTAGCTCCTCCTTTAGTCACTTGGTTTAGTGGCCAAGTAACATGTGCGAATCCAAGAACAAACCTACGATAAAAAAATTTAAAACCCAAGAAATATGAAGTTCTATGAGGTTCCTTGGTGCAAGCCATTCTTGAATAACCCAAATCTTTTTTGGGTTGACATGGACCCCTTCTTCATCCACAACATACCCCAAATACTCAATTGTTTTAATCTTGAATGTGCACTTGTTGAGATTTGCATACAACTTGTGATTTTAAAGAGTTTAATGCACCTTATGGACATGTTGCAGATGTTCCTCCCATGTTCTATTGTATATGAGTATGTCATCTAGGTAGACAACCATGAATGAGTTGGTGAAGGGTCGCAGGATGTCATCCATCATCCTCATGAAGGTTGTAGGTGTGTTAGTAAAGCCAAAAGGCATAACCAACTATTCAAAGAGCCCCTTCCTAAATTTGAATGTAGTCTTCCAAATGTCAGTGGCGTCGATAAGAATTTTGTGATAGCCAGATTTGAGATCAATTTTGGTGAAGAACTTCACACCACAGAGTTGGTCCAATAGGGCATCAATCTTGGGGAGGGGGTAGCAATTCTTCACAGTGATTTTGTTCAGGGCTCGGTAGTCAATCCAAAATCTCCATGTTCCATCCTTCTTTAGTGCCAAGATAATTCGGCTTCCACAAGGCAAAGATCTTGACCTGATGTGACCATTTTGTATTAATTCTTGAATCTATCTTTTTATCTCATCATTCTCTAAAATTGATCTACGATACATAGGGTTATTAGGCAAAGGTGATCCTAGAACCAAATTGATAAAATGTTTTACGTGACAGTGAAGTATAACTCTCATGGGTGACTTGAATAAGTTATCATATTCTCCCATGATTTGACCCATCTACTTCTTTTATTGTGTTGATTGTGTAGTCAGGGCTACAACATTGGCCTTCTTGGATCTTTGTGGCTTGACCACCATGAGAATGAATTACTTTATCTTCACTAATATTTTACATTATTTAGCACTAATTAGGGAGATAGATGTGAAAGGTGGTACCTCTAGTACCTTGGAGCATCATGTTCTAAAAGTAAGGGTGATCCTTCAGATTCTTAATTCATAGATGTCATGTCATTCATACATGAATGTCTGACTAAGGAGTACATCGTAGACATCTAGATTGATCACATCACACAAGACCTCATCTTGGAAAGGTTTTATTGCATATGAAAGAAGACATTGGTGGGTCACACAAAGGTCTCTCCTAAGGCTCAACCATCTAATACTGTATGGCTTTGGGTGAGCCTTCATGGATAGATTTAGAATTTTCAAAACATTAGGAGAGATTGAATTCTTTTGACTCCCACTATCAATAATAAAATGCAAAGGCTTACCTTTCACCCATACTTACAGTGAAACAACATTTCCTTGTCATATGGCCTTTCCCTGTGGGTTTGTGATGAAGCAACGATGGTATTGGGCTCAACATCTAAAATCTCTTCTTCATCCTCTTCAACTTTAGGGTGTGTATGAGATAGAGCAATAGATGTTGAGGATTATGACTCAAAAAGCAGGGACTTGATGGCTCGACATTCTTCTTTGGAGCGAGTTCTAGTTTTGTGGTAGTCACACTATTTCCCAATCTTCCTCTTCTGGGACTTTTTATTTTAGAACTCCTTGTTGCTTCTAGTTTTGGTCTCATGTTTGACCTTCTTTATCACTTTTCCATTTTGTACGCTGACTCTTATATTCTTTCTTCCATGCTTCTGCTCAAACTTCATTGCAAACTTGTACGCTTCACCAAGGGTTTCCAAATTGAAGATTTTTATTTCCCCCCTTATATACCAAAATAGTCCACCATGATATTTGAGAACCTTATGTTTCTCACTTTTCTGGATGCCCAATCTCGCATATAGAGAATAAAAAATGTTAGTGTAATTTTGAACAGATTATTCCTTACCTTGGCGAAGTTATTGCCATTGTATATATAGATCATCATGTACTCCAATGGAGTAGAATTCTTTCTTTACAACTTCCATGAAATCATCTCAAGCAGGTTCCACCTCAGGGCCAATGTCATCCGTACTGAACTTTTTCTTGTACACTTTTTACCAATTTTTAATGGGCAATGATGCTTTCAAAAGAGCAAAAGTGATCTTCTCTCCATTGGTGAATTTGTTTATAGAAAAATATGAAGACAATTGATCCAACCAATTTTTTACTACATCAGCATTGATTTTTCCTTCAAATGTAGGGATGTCAAAATTCACCTACCTTGAAGGGTGTTGGAGTATTGAAAGGATGTTCCATGGAGCCGGAGGTTACCAATGAGGACCCAAATTTTCTCATCGAGATTTGTTGGAGGATTTTAGAAAATTGTTGTAGCATTTGTGCTTGTTGTCATTAGAGGGATTCATTCACTATTTTCTTGAAGGGATCAGATGTCTCAGTGTTGTCCGTCATTTGAGGTCATTTGGAGTGAACAAGTGGATGGTTTGTTGGTTCTATTATTTTCTATCCAAGCTTCTTGTAGTCTGACCTTGTCCTTGGGATCATACACTCTAAAGACAAACCACTCTGATACCACTAATCCAAAACTCAAAAGGTTTAGTTGAAATATAATTCAAGAACACAAAATAATAAAATCATATAATGTTATCTCTGGGAAGAAATGTTTTATTGCTCACAAAATTGTAAAAAATATATGCTTATCTCTAGGAAGAGATGCCTCATCTCTTTTTTGCGCTACATCTATTTTTATACATACTTTGAAGGTGGAAGGTCACCAATCTCGAGGGACATGAAGTGGTTTGACTTCTATGATTTATAACATTACAGAATTCGAGAAATTACTATTTTTAGAAACTTACTATTTTTAGACTGTACTATTAAAATTAAAATTTGAGACACTTTTATTGAGTTTTTAGGATTCAAAAACCACTGAGCATAGCTTTATGCTATCTCATCACATTCTCCTCATTCTCAACTTTCCAATGGTTCAAACGAAAAGTCAAACAAAGCTATGATGTAAAAGTTAAGACTCCTAAAAGTTTTGCCACCAATTGGGATAGAATTGTCACCCGAATTATCACCTAAAGTGTTACCTAGATCATGCAGAGAGCCCTTTTTAATTATTAAAATGCCTTGGTAGCTATATTAGTCCACTGGAATGAGTCTTTCTTAAACAAAGAAGTGAGTGGTGCTGCAATACTACTATAGTGTTTGACAAACCTACAATAATAACCAATTAGTCCTAGAAATCCCCTTAGTTGCTTAAGTGTCTTAGGAATTTGCCACTTCATAATGGCTTGGATTTTTTTAAGATCAGATTTTATTCCCTCATGTGATACAATATCACCCAAATATTCCACTTCCTGAACTCTAAAAGTACATTTATATAGTTTAGCATACATTTGGCGTTGCTCAAGAATTGAGAGTACCTATTTCACATGATGCGAGTGGTCTTCCCAATTTTTGTTATAAATAAGGATGTCATCAAAAAATACAAGTACAAAATTTATCAAAAATATCCTAAAAATTGTATTCATCAAACTTTGAAAGGTGGATGGTGCATTGGTGAGACCAAAAAGCATGACCAAAAAGTTATAATGGCCTTCATGAGTATGGAAAGTTGTTTTAGGAATGTCCTCATGGATCCAGATTTGATGATACCCAAAGTGAAGATATAATTTGGTAAAATAAATAGCACCATGTAATTCATCTAAAAAATCATCAGTTACAAGAATAAAAAACTTATCTTTCATAGTGAACTTGTTGATCTCTCTATATAATCTGGGCACATCCTCCAAGTTTCATCCTTCTTTTGCATCATGACTATTGGAAAAGAATATTCACTTTGGCTATGGCAAATGGTTCTTACCTCTAACAAATCTTATACCATTTTTTTAATTTCACTCTTCTGGGCATAAGGATATTTGTATGGTCTGATGTTGGGTGGCATATTTTTAGGAATGAGTCTGATGGCATGATCATGAGTACGGCTAGGAGGAAGACCTTTTGGCATCGGTCTAAAAATAATCAAATGCTCATCTAATATTTATTATATCTCAGGATGGATAGACTCAGTTTATATAAAATCAATGCAAAATAAGTGCACCACAAATCCTTCAGCTCCTTTTTTCAGCATCTTGGTCATATGATGTGAACTAACCACTTGTGGAGATTAAAATCTTAATCCCCATATTTCCATTGGCTTGCATTCAGAATAAAAATGCATGAATAGTTCATGGAAATTTGTCTCAATAGTACGTAATGTGGTGAGCCATTGTACTCTCAAAACAATGTCAGTCTCGTCCATAGGAATAGCAAATATAGAAAAATCTAGCAAATATTTTTCCCCATTGCTAAATTAATATTGTGGCATTTTTTAGAATAATTGTATCACTATCTACAATCATGACTTGAAATTCTAGGGCTGGATAGATGAAATAATTCAAATGAGCATCCAACTTATTGTTGATGAAATTATGTGTACTACCTGAGTCAATCAACATTATGACCTTCTGTTTCTTAATGAAACCCACCACTTTAAGAGTCTGAGTAGAAATACCTACAAAGGCATGGAAAGAGATAGTAGGTTGAGAATCTATAGATTCATCATCAGGTCCTTCAAAAGCCTCAATAGATTTCTCTTCATCTTCTTCATCCTCATTGGCCCCTTCAATGTAAAATAATTTATTTTCAACGCATCGATGACCTTTGTTCCATTTGTTGTCACAACCATAACACAACCCTTTGGCACACTTCTCCTCAATTTGTTGTGGTGTCAATCTGGTAGGTTGAGGCCATGATGGAGTTGGGAAGGTGCATTCTTGACTAGTAGTGAAAGGATGATGTTTGATCATCTCTTTTTCTTTTGCCAAGTGTTCCCTTAGTATAGCTTCAGATATAGTTGTGGGGTTCAACATACAAACCTCTAATTGAATACTATATTTTAATCTACCCAAAAAAAGGTCAGTCAGATTTGCCTCAATGATATCCTCCACACGTAATGATAGAATCTGAAATTGATGAATATAATCTTTCACTATTCTTGTTTGTCATAGTTTGATTAATTGGTTAAAGTAGTTTTTAGAAACATTATCCCAATAGTGAGACATCAGTTCATTAGAGAATGCTAACCATGTAATATGAGCACCAGTTTTCTTTTGAGCACAAAACCAATGATACCAAATGAATGCCTCAGGTTCTAGATACAGATATGACATAACCACCTTTTGAGAGCTAGGAGTTTAGTGTAAATCAAATAAATTTTTAATTTGAGTGATCCAAGTGAGTGGATACTTACCATCAAACTTAAACATGTCTACTTTTGGCAACATTGGTTTTACCCCATATTGGTATGCTAATATTGAGAGGAGGACCAAAAAGAAAAAGTGGAGGGTTGTTGAGTGGTGAATGAGATGAATGGTAGCTAATTGTGTCGTGATCTAATGCAACTAATTATTCATGCCATTATGTTTCCCTTGCATTATGGATATTTGAGTTTGGAGTTGCACATCCTTCTACATTAGGCCATGTAGATTTAACTAGATTTTAAAAATCATATCAGATTATTCAGACTCCATGTCATCCCCTAAATGAGTTTTAGTGGTGTATTTTCATTTCCCCCATTCGTGGGTGTTAGGACCAACCATACAAAGGCTTGATGGTGAACCTTATTTTGCCCTGTCGACCCAACTTTGACTATGAATTTTTTTAAATATTTCATCCTCAAATCACAAATATCAAAGAATAGACCCAAAATATTTTTTCCAAAGTTTTCAAAAATGTAAAAAAAAATTGAAAATTTCTATAAATTGTGAGCTATGAAGCAAATTAATGTAAAACCCTAAAATGGTGATAAATTTTGAAAACATATCCAAATGAGCTTAAATTTTAATGGAAACTTGTATTATTTCTCAACTCCAGTAAAAAAATTGTAGATAAATTCACTATCATTTGCAAGATATATCCAAATCTCAAGATCTAGGGTTTTTGACTTGATGATGGTCTAAATTGACGCTCTAATACCACTTGGAAGGATATTAATTAATCAAATAAGTAGAAATATAGAAATATATCATAATGATAGGAAAATATAGTAGAAATTATGAATAATAGATAAGTCACTTTGAGGAGGTAACCTCCCAAATACTTGTCATAAAAATGAAAACCCAAAATATGATGATGAATAACTAACCCTACCTCCTATATATAGTATAACAAGGCCATGTGCCACCCATAAGCCGAGCTACTAATTATATAAATGTAAAATAATATGCAAAAAGGTTATGCAAGCAACAAGTCAACTACACATATACCTAAACACACCAATAGTTAAGGGTGTAACAAACCCTAACTAGGTCCTATGTTTTAATATTCACTAAACTAATAATAAGTAAAACAAAAGTATAATTTAGTGCTCACCAAAGATTGTGACACAAAGTATGGGTTAGTAAACATAAAAGTAAACATGCATAAGATAATTTCATTAAACTATGTATAGATAAAACCCTAATGCATGGAGAGATCAATAGTATTCAAAATCCATTACTCATTCTACTTCTATTTACTAAAGAGAAGAGCAAAGTTAGAGATACTTACCTTGAAGATAAACCCATCGAGACTCAATCTCTCCCTTGGCCAAAGGCAATTCGTAAGAGTTTATTATGGTTTTTAAGGATCATTATGAAAGCATCCAAGACTTTTTCACAAGATGAGATTCTTCTCCAAATAGAAGCCCTAAGCTAAGACTCCTCAAGTAGAATGGTAGAAGAGCAGATTGTAAGAAAAATTAAATGAATAATTAACTATTGTTATCCCCTTAAGAATGGTGAAATGGATGTGTTCATATAGACGGATATAACCCTAAACCCTTATGAAAGTTTAGGCCAATAAGGTCGATCAGAGAGACCTAGTATCATAATTCATAAAAACAAACTAGATCATGGACTATGTCAACTAGGGACTGACCTAGACCCTAATAAGCTTTGTCAATAAGAATACAAGGTCAATGTAACTAACTATGTAATGTAAACTATCAAAAAGGAGGTTTATGTCAAGGAATGGCTAATGAAGGTGGTAAAAGATTAGAGGAGGGTAAAAAATAGGAGGTCAAACTTAAGGGAATGGTTTTAGGAGAAAAGTGTGTAGATATCAAGTGGAAACAATAACAATAATCGTGTGAAGCACTAATGGTTAATCATGTGAAGCACCAATGGTCTTCCCATCCCTTTCCCAGTACACCTCTTAAGACGTGCACTTAGAGAGATTGAGACTTGATGGGTTTCTAAAAGATAAAAAGCATTAGTAAATGATAAACTTTAAAAATATTATGCGTATGCATATTCCCCACTTAAAACTTATCATGTGTCACATGGGTACAATAGAGGAAGGTGCTTCAAGAAAAAACATAGCAACACACAACACTGAGGCTAAAAAAATTTGTAATATTTTAAAGCATAAAATAACTAAAAGTAAATGATAGAAAGGAAAATAACTAAAAAATTAAATGTATGTATACATTGACTTACCTTTATCATTTTATGGTTGTATGTTGTGTTTATAGTTTTGGTTGTGGAGGGCATAGAGACTGCTTTCGACAAACCCAAGGATACAAAAATAAAGAGCAAAAATAATTCAATGTCGGAAAGCCATCATAATTAGTGCTATATGGATGGGACGTACTTATAAATTTGGAAAGATGGGGTGATGAGTGATATGTTAGATCAAATGACCAAGTCAAATTTTAGAGTAAATAGGTTAATCAAAAATTTAGGGTTAATAAAGACTGAAAAACTCAAACAAGTAAACCTTAAGTAAGAAAGGCAAACTCACCAAGTTAAACCAAGGATACATGTAAAAAAAGATGGTAATCAAACATCAATTTCAAAGCAAAAACAAACCTTGATTAAACAAATATGGGCAAGCTAAAATGGTAAAATAACATTGATGAGTGAGAAGGAACACTCCTTACACAATCATCAATAAAAAAGTACATGAAAGTAGAAACAGAGTCAAGTGCCTGAAAAAAGGATAGTATAACAATGACAAATGGTAAAAAAAAATAAAGCGAGTCTATAAATGTAAATCCATAGTCTAAAGAAAGTAATCCATAGTTGTTCAAGCATATTGTTTTGCTCTAAGGATAGATAAAACTAAAATAAAGTAGTGTTAGCATGTTTTTAAGATGTGAAAAAGAGGGAAGTATAGAAGAGGGTAAACAGATTTAGAATCACATGTTTTTGTCAAGGAGGGAAATTAAATAGGTGGAGGGGAGATTGAAGTAAAAACTAACGTAGAGGATTTATTTATCGAAGTCAAAACACTCAAATTAAGTTTGTAAAAACAAGACTTTCGACCTTAAGGACTTTGAAGAACTTCTCCTAGCCACACAAGTCTTAGGTCAACAAATGAAGTATGTAGATCATCCCATGAAGGTTATATGCATGAAAAATAAAATGGATCTACCTTCCCACAACATGTTCCTCGTTTTTTAAGACCCTTTACAAAGTCATCGGTCTACTGCAAAGATTGAGTACCTACATGAGAAAGTAGGTAACACCATAGAGTTCATTGAATTCTCTTAATCTAATCTACTAGTCTACCATACCCCAATGGAACTCGGCTCTATTGTGAGGCTAGATATGGAGTTTGAACTCCAATTGGAGATAGGATATATGCTTGTAATCATGTCTTTTGATGTGATTTTAACATTTAGAATTTGTATGTTATTTTTTTATTATTCTCTTTTGTTTCAAAGGATTTGGATTTTAAATTTCTTGATGGCTTTTTTTATTCTTCTTCCATAAGTATTTGGAAAATTAAACATGGGTGTTGAAAATGACTTTTATTTGAATAATTGGGACTTGGTTTCTAAGAGAGAGAACTCAAAGAGCATGGTGTCTAATATTCTTGTAAATTCAGGGGAAAAAAAGCGATATCTTGATTTTGACCTTATTTTATATAATGTAGAGTAAAAAAAAAAGAAAATTGAGAGGAATAAAACATGAAATAATTTGAATTACTTCAAATCACAAAAATGTGACAAAGGAAAAAAAGGAATACAATGATATAAAAATGTGATTCTTTATTATAAGAATGAGGGAAATGGAGGAAAATATGCAAACATAGATTGTTTTGAAATTTTCATCTATCAAAAAAAGTAAAAGCTAAAACTAAGAAAAAATATCCAAAATGTTGTAAAACACATTCTTGATAAGGAATGAAAGATTATTATTTTATGAGGAAGGCCAGGTCTTATCCATGGTCTTACACTGTAATTCATAAAATAAAAACCCAATGGTTGCTAAAAGTGTGTGAAAAATAAATAAAATAAATATAGTATTTATGAGGAAGGACAAGTCATATCCATGGTCTTATACTACAACTCACAAAAGAGAAACCCAAGGAGGTGTCAAAATGTATTGAAAATCAAGAAAACAATGAGGACAAAAGGAAATCATGAGGAAGACCAGGTCTTATCCATGGTTTTATAATGCAACTCATGATGAAAATGGGAAACTAAAGGACTAAAAAGGACTAAAGTTTTTGAAAAGAAAGAAGTGTTGCAGAGGGAGAGACCTGTGTAAGTATCCTATAAAAAGTGTTAGGTAGATAATATATATAATATGAAAAGGGAAGGATTTTACATTAACAACTATATCAAGGATGAGCATGTGAGAGACAAGCCTATGTGTCTCAAAAGGTTTCTTGAGTTTGAATTAATTTGGTATCATGCAATTTAGAATAAAACTGGGCATCGCAAGATGCCCCAATGGGTAATTGGATATATGGATGAGCATCACAAGTTACCCTAGAGTTTGAAAGGATATGTGGGTGGGCATCGCAAGATGCCCCAAAAGTTGAAAAGATGAAGAAAAATAAGAAGAAAAGAGCACCCCATATAGTGTTTAAACAGATTCAAGTTGTCCAAGAAGATTCTGATAGGGGATATCATGATGTTTGATAAAAGAAAAAGGATGCTAAATAAGAAGAATGAGAGACAAAAAACTAAGTCGATTAGATAGAAGAGCAAGGGTAGCAATCAGATACAAGTTTAACTGGGTTGATAAAGTACTGTTGAAAAGGAGCTAAGAAAAGTACATAGTCAACTAAGTCGATCGTGTAATGTTGAACAGAGGTTAAGAAAATTATAGAGTCAACTAGGTCGACTATGTACTATTGGATAGAAGGCAAAAGAGTACAAAGTCAAATGAATCAACTGTGTATTGTTGGACAAAAGGCATAATAGATAGATAAGAGATAGTCATGTTGGTCAATTGTGTATTCTTGATAGGAAGAAAGAGTTTGTAAGAGACTGTATCAACTAGAATGACAGTGTTTTAAAATAAGATAAAAAAATTTAAATATAAGTTGCAAAAAATGAAAGAAAACACACAAACAACTGAATCAATTTGAGTGATCCAATTGGGAAACACAGCATAAAACCTTGCACCAACATTGGCTAATGCAATTTTTTGCAATACAACACATAATGATTAGAGAGCAAGTAGTCAACTAAAAATTAAATGATAACTAAGTGGTCATCCTGAATGTTTTTAGATTATTAGAAAGTATTTTTTTAAGTGTGATAGGAAAATTAACTAAAAATAAGGAACTAGAAAGCAATC
This sequence comes from Torreya grandis, assembly GCA_037957365.1. Taxonomy (NCBI): domain Eukaryota; kingdom Viridiplantae; phylum Streptophyta; class Pinopsida; order Cupressales; family Taxaceae; genus Torreya; species Torreya grandis. The sequence goes on along the minus strand of JARHVA010000540.1, from coordinate 3,350,527 downwards.
TATAGATGCTTTCAAGACATTTAAGCTAAAAATGATTTGTGTTGGTAATGGTACTGACTTGTTATTGGGGCCTATCACCTCACTTCATAATTCTGCAATGATTAGGGTGTTGGATGCTTTTGTAAATATATATCATTAACCACATATTTATACTAGGATATAAAATGAAGTCAGCTTCCCTCTTGGTGATGAAATCTAAGTAGGTAGGCCTTAGGAAGACAAGTGTTAAATATATTTTAAATATTATGTGATTTGATAGTGTGTGCAAAAGAAAAAATAGTGTAGCTAAATGGTAATTTTTAAAAATACATATTTAGACTATGTGAGTTACTCTAAGCATGCAAATAGCTGAAAATAAAAGTGTGGATTAATTACTAGCTAATAATTATTAATTCTAAAATTTAGAATAGTAGATTTGATTCAAATGACATTATATGCAAACAGTACAAAACAAAGTTGATTAGGTCATTACTATTATGCAAAATTAAGAGTTTAAAAATAAAGTTGAATATGTCGACTCAGTACAAAACTAAGTTGACTTAGTTTATTTTATGCTTAAAATTTTGAAGACTGCTAACTTCCACAAAATAGAACTAAAATGAAGTACCAAAATGACTGAGAGAGAAAGAGAGAAACCTTAGTGATTTGGAAGATGATTATGATTTGAAAATTTTATGCTGAAGTGCCTTAAATGTTGCTTTCAAGTTCTACAAACTAAATTGACTGGTTTGGCCCAGTTCTACAAAACCTTATGTGCTAAAAAATGATAATATGACTAGCTTGACTTACTCAACCTAGTTTTTTGATCTAGATGATGATAGAGAGACTCAGTCAACTCGTTTGACCTAGTTTGTTGATCTGGATGTTGGCAAAGAGAATAAAATGATATATTCAACTTGTTAGACCTTGTATTCTCATCCAAGATTGAAAAAGAGTATTGTGTCAACCTATTTGATTTGATAACATGTATCTAATGAAGACTTTCACAGAAAGAATAGAGTCATTTTGATGTGACTGTGTGTTAAACTTATGCACATAAAGTTAGAACTATATCGACTGGTTTGATACAATATCACAAATATAAAAAAATAATAACATGATAAAAATAATAACATGAAAGAAAACCTATAAGGGTTAGATTCACGTCAGGTTCACTAGATTATATGCAATGGAAAATGCAGCAGATCTATAAATCAATCTTAGATCAGAGAAAATAAATCTTACTTACACTTTTGATTGAGAATATATTAGATAATTGAGGTCACGATCAAGATGGATCCATTAGAAATATCAAAGGATCTCTTACTACAAATAATATCACTATATATGGTTCCAAAGCCTCCAGTTAAGCAAAACTATAAGTAACCCTAACTATGTCCTATATTTTCATATTTATTAAACTAATAACAAGTAAAGTAAAAGTCTAATCTAGTGCTCACCAAATCTTGTGGAACAAAGTGGGCATTAATAAAAATAAAAGTAAACATGCATAAGAGAATCCTAATTAAGTTATGTATAAGTAAAACCCTAATGCATGACGAGATCAATATTATTCAAAAGCCATTTTTGATGTTACTTCTATCTACTAAAGAGAGGAGTAAAGTTAGAGATACTTACCTTGAAGACAAACCCTTAGAGACTCAATCTCTCCCTTAGCCAAAGGTACTTCGTAAGAGTTTATTTTGTTTTGTAAGGATCACTAAGAAAGGCCAAAGCATCCAACACTTTTCCACAAAACAAGAGTCTTTTTCAAGTAGAAACCCTAAGTTAGGACTCCTCTAGAAGAATGGCAGAAGAGAAAATTGTAAATAAGCACAAATGAATAATTAACTTTTGTTGTCCCCCTAAGAATGGCAAAATGGATGTATTTATATAGGCGGATCTAACCCTAAACCCTTCTAAAATTTTAGGTCAACAAAATCGACCCGATCGACCTAGTATCGTAATTGACAAAAATAAACTAGATCATAGACTAGGTCAGCCAGGAGCTGACCTAGACCCTAATAAGCTTTATCAATAAAAATACAAGGTCAATGTGGCTAACTATGTAAATTAAATTGTCAAAAAGGGAGTTTAGGTTAGGGAAGGGATAATGAAAGTGGTAAAAGACTATAGGAGGGTGAAAAAGAGGAGACCAAGCTTAGAGGAATAATTTTAGGAGAAAAATGTGTAGATAGCAAGTGGCAAAAGGGGATAACCCTATGAAGCACCAATGGTCTGTGTGCCTCTTTTTTGATGTACCCCTTAGGGCGTTCACTCAAAGATATTGAGACTCGATGAGTTCTTGAAAGATAAAAAATTTCAGTAATTGATAATGTGTGAAAATATTATGTGTATACACATTGGAACCGTACATTAGGCTTTTAGGTCTATGACCTAAATGAGGATGAGCAAGCTTGAAGAAAGAATAGAAAGTGTTGAAAATTATGTATGAGAGGATGATGTTTGTACTAAAGAAGAGACTGAAAAGATAGATGAAAGGTAATATGTATTATTTAGACACCTAAATCTAGCCACCAATAACCTTCCATCAAGGTTTTCACCAATTCTTACTAAAATACATAATTTGGCTTAAAAACAGTAAAGCACATTAAAAGCTGTGAACCTGATATAGTCAAATGTTGATTTTTGTCAAGGACTGGAAACCTAGAACAACAAACAGATCTGATTCCAACTTGTCAGGATCTTGCTCCTTAATAAAAACACAATATGATTACCTTGTATAAGCAACTAATCACCAAATTAAACCAAAATTAACAAGTAACTAGAATTCACAAATGACAGAATATGAGAGACAATACACAATCTTGTATTAATACTCATGCCAGAAGGAAATACAATAAAGATGCCACAATCTTCCACACCTCTCAGATATACAGATCTCTTTCCCTCAAGAGTTCACTTTCCTACCAAAAACGGTCCCAACACACAACTCAAACACAGAGTTGGTGTTCACCTCCAACTAGTCAGTAATAACCCTACCAATACACAAGCACTCAAAGTACTTCAAGTAGATCTTCCATGAACCTACAACAACCTGCAACTCAAATGATCTTACTTATCATGTAGAACTTCTCCCTGATCTTCCTGCCACCTGCAGATCAACTGTTCTTACAATTGGAAGGATCTCTTCCTTGCCTTAATCCTTCATTACAATACATGCCAATGGGTCTATAAATACATCCCATACTAAACAATAACTTAGACTTCTAATTACAATAATTAGACACGCAACTCAAGACCAAAAAATAGCCTTTACATGCAAACCACCGATTCAACAAACTAATTATTCATGCAATGAACAGTTCTAGAACTGCACAGGTGACCGACGTCAGTCCCTGTCTGCATGGAGGTGACTGACGTCAGCTGAATCCTATCGATGTTAGTTGCCCTTCTATTCACCTCTGATCGACGTCAGTTGCGTTGCCGACACTAGTATCTCTGGAACTCAGTAACCTCCTCCATGTTTGCATTCAGTGAAGCTTTTAGCTCCACAACCTAACAATCTCCCACTTGGAGATAAACAGCTGCACCTGTACCTATACCTGTACATCATCTAGTTTGTTCCCTAGCTTTGTATCCCTCTTAAAGATCACTCTTGAAGACCAACCACCACAAATCATGTGATGCACCTCCTGTCATCCAAATCACCTGCCACATCTGCATCTACAAACCCATGTAGAAAAGTACTTGACCATACATAGCATGTGCACCTGCTGCTGGTCCCTCTTAGATATCTGAGAATCTACTGAACTGCCCTCCAGTGTTTCTTTCTCGGATTGGCTCCAAACTTGCTGACAACTCCCACTGCTTGAAAAATCTTAGGTTTAGTACACATGTACTCAACCTCATCATGTGAATCAGGACACTGTTCATAGAACTATCCAACCATCGACATGCTAACCAATTTCACACAATCATCTAAAGACAAAGTCAACCTGTGACCTTCCATGTCTCTAGAACACACTCATGTCAAAGAATCTTGTTGCTCCCAGATTCCTCATGACACACCTCTGAACTAACTTTACCTTTAGTTCAGCAACTCCCTATATGTGTAACCCTACAACAAGCACACAATACAGTAACAAGATAATGTAGCTAATATTATCCAACCTGGTAAAGTGAAACACAATGGTCAAACCTCCATTGTCCTGCAACTTACTCAAGACCATATACCCTGGCCTTCCATCTCACGTGTCCATTCTCACTCTTTTTTATCTCGAACATCCATTCATCTCTCAGTGCTTTCTTCCAGCTGGCAACTCCACCAAAAAACTCTCGTTTGGTTCTTCTCCAAGGAATCACATCCTTCATCCATGCCAAGCTCCCACTATTTTTCGGATCTACATGCTCTGCTTCTTCAATAACTTCCTGGTTCTTGACCATCAGTGAGCAACAAGTAGTGTAAAGAAGGGAAATGATGAATTTGAGGCTTACCTACCCTTTAAGTCCTCTATATAGGTGCTTGAGACTCTTTGACAGCTTGCTATCTGCCTAAAATCCGTCTTAGTGACCGATCCCAGTCACATCTCAGTCTACACCCGACCGACATCGGTTCCATGTGATTGCCTCATCGCTGATGTCGTTTCCCCTTGATCGACACTGGTGTTTATTTGTTCAAAGTCACTGACGTTGGGCTGCACATAGCCGACGTTGGTCCTTGTCTGGATGTTGACACTGGTTTTCTAATCGATGTCGATCTCTGTGTTTTACTTGTGAGTGATGACTTCTACCCGCGAGCTCCTTTTGGATCAAACCCTTGTCCATATCAACCTTGCTCTACTAAAAAAATTTCAGCCCCTTGCACTAATCTCTGTCCGGCATCTTCTCTTTGAAAACCAAGGCTTTCCTATTCTTGTCATGAACATCGAATTTTTTAAGAAACGTCACTTTTTTCTTTTACTTACAGAAATCTCGATTCATGCTTTTCAAAACAGAAAGCATACCCTTTGACTCAAGAACATGCATCCCCTTCATATTCATGTGACCAAGCCTATTAAGCCACATCTTCAAATCTACAACTGAAGTAGATAAACCAAAAAAGAGAATCAGTAATATAAGTAGATAGATAAAGCGTACCTACTTTCTTACCTCTTGCTACAACAAGTGCACCCTTGAAAACTTTTCAAGAGTCCGCTGTGAGAGTTACTGTGCAACCCTCATCACCCAACTTTCCAATAGAAATCAAATTTTTCTTCAAGACTGGGACATGCATGACCTCCTTTAACACCCATGTGTTGCCCGTCTGCAATTTCAGCTTCACTTTCCCTTTGCCAACCATTTGACAAGGCTTATCATCCCCTAAATAAATTTCTCCAAAGTCTCTTTGGACATACTCATGAAAAAATTCCCTATTTGGAGATGCATGGAAAGAGGCACCAGAATCTAAAACCTAAGCTTCTAATTTATTCAAAGAACATACCAGAGCATCCTGTGCAACAATACCTACAACATCTGCTTCTTTAATTCCTTTTTGTTGATCTTCAACCAACCAACAATTTCTCTTTACATGCCTTTGCTTTCCACATTTCCAGCAGGGTATTTTGCCATACCTGGACTTGGATCTCCTGTCTATCTTTGACCTTGATCTCCCATGCTCTATCTTCTCTCTTTGTCTTCCCCTCCTTTCAACACTCAAAGCATTTCGTGATGATTCACTTGTGATTTTTTTGTGAATTTCTTTATTCAAGATTACACTCACAACATCATCCACTTTTAAGATTTTAAAAGCAGACGCAGTATTACTAACTGCCATTACCAAACTCTCCCAACTTTCAAGTAATGAGCATAAGATTAAGAGAGCCTTAATTTCATCATCAAAAACAATATTGATTAAATTTAACTGGTTTACCAAACCATGGAAATCACTAAGATGACTATGAAAAGATCCACCTTCCAACATTTGCAAATTAAATAATTGCTTCATAAGAAATACCTTATTCGAAGCTGAGAGTTTTTCATATAAATTTGTCAAAGATTCTATCAACTCTATCGTTGTCTTAACTTGTGATAAGTTAGAAATCACATACGATGTAAGGCTCAACTTTATAGATCTCAGAGCCTTTTGATCAAGAACCTTTCATTCTTCATCCTTCATATCCGTGGGCTTGCATGCAACCCCACCCAACGATAAGTACAAATCTTTCTGATACAGATAATCTTCAATCTACATCCTTCATAATTGATAGTTTTTGCCATTAAACTTTTCTATTTGTAGCTTACTTTCTTCTGCCATTGCTATACTCCCACTCAAACAGAAACCCATGTGAGTGACCTGTAATCAACAAACGCTAACCAAATCTGAAACACCTGTTAGTAACCCAACCAAAATCTTTGATACCAATTGTAAGGCACCTAGAACAACTCTGATACCACTTGTCAGGGACTGAAAACCTAGAACAACAAACAGCTTTGATTCCAACTTGTCAGGGTCTTGCTCCTCAATAAGAACACAATATGATTACCTTGTATAAGCAACTAATCACGAAATTAAACCAGAATTAACAAGTAACTAAAATTCACAAATGACATAGAATATGAGAGACAATACACAATCTTGTATTAATACTCATGCCAGAAAGAAATATAATGAAGATGCCACAATCTTCCACACCTCTCCGATGTACAGATCTCTTTCCTTCAAGAGTTCACTCTCCTACCAAAAACGGTCCCAAGACACAACTCAAACATAGAGTTGGTGTTCACCTCCAACTAGTTAGTAATAACCCTGCCAGTACACAAGCACTCAAAGTACTTCAAGTAGATCTCTCATGAACCTGCAACTCAAACGATCTTACTTACCATGTGGAACTTCTCTCTGATCTTGTTGCCACTTGCAGATCAATTGTTCTTACAATTGGAAGGATCTCTTCTTTGCCTTAATCCTTTATTACAATACATGCCAATGGGTCTATAAATAGATCCCATACTAAACAATAACTTAGACTTCTAATTACAATAATTAGACACGCAACTCAAGACCAAAAAATAGCCTTTACATGCAAACAACTAGTTCAACAAACTAAGTGTTCGTGCAACGAACAATTCTGAAACCACACAGGCGACTGACGTCGATCTCTGTCTGTCTGAATGTGACTGACGTCGGCTGAATCCTACTGATGTCAGTTGCCCTTTTGTTCACCTCTGATCGACGTCAGTTGCGCTGTCGATGCCAGTATCCCTGGAACTCAGCAACCTCCTCCATGTTGCATACAGTGAAGCTTTTAGCTCCACAACCTAACAATTTTGGATAGAATATTCCTAAATAAGATAGTGCAATTTATGGGTTAGCTAACTTTGATTAGATCATCTCCAGTCAAAATACCAATTTTGCACCTATGTACTCTGAATTGCTCTTTCCTATCAAATATCTTGCATGAGACACGTGCATTTGTTATTTGGTGTTGATAACATTCTAAATGGGATAACTAATTCAATGCATCTGACATTGACTTTCAATTTTAATTCAATCAAATTTTAGATCAATAATAAGGCATTCTAATCAATTTGAGTAATTTGTGCAAAAAGTGTTTAATCATGCTTAAGAGCTAGTTAAACCAAATTAGAGCCTAATTAAGAATTCCATGAAAACTTGTTGAATACTTATTTTTAAAAATAAATATTGAATATTTGCATCATCAAATGACCTCATTTCTTGGGAAGATATCTCTAGACCATAAATACCACAAATATCATGATTCATGCTTCTCATGCCTCATCAATACCTCTCATGCCTCTTAATTGCTCCTTTATCCCAAATATTGATGAGCCTATATATCAATTTTAATTAAAAAATTAGATTAATTTTTAGCCATACATCTCAATCCTGAGATGGATGGTTCAAGTTGATTTTACCCATTTTCAAAAAATTATAAATAGGAGGCCTTTCCATATGAATTTTAAGCTTGGATAATGCAAAGTTACCATGCCAATTTGACTTTAAATCCTCATAAAAATTAGTGTTATAATGCCAAATTGTTGAGCCAAGCCAAGCCACAAGCCACAAGGTGCCAAGGAGAAGAAGAGATAGCCAAGCCTCTTTTAATGAAGACTTCATGAGCACAAATCAAGCAAGCCAATCGAAGAACACTCTTGGAGTATCAAGGAAGGTAAGGAATGTGTTTTTCTTGCATTTTATTTTTGATTTGTTCATTTTTTTTCACTAAACTCCCCCTTTGAGATAGGCTTAAGGTGTTATCATTTAGTGTGTTTTGTTTAATTTTGATTTCATTCACTAACACAATACTAATCTCCCCTTATTGCAATTATATGTTCACATGTTGTAGAGAGAGAAGAGAACTATGTGTATGAGGATACTTGTGAGTCTAGTCAAAGTAAGAGTGATCAAGGGTATCAAGAGAGGAGAAAAGTACTTGTTACAAGCAAGAAAATCAAAGATCAAAAATGGTAAGAAAAGAGATAAATCAAATCTGGGTAAATGAATGAGATAAGTGTATGCATCCCTCTACATCATGTGGTATTAGAGCAGGTAAGCTCTAGAAAAAATTTATGATTTTGAGTGATAAAGGTTTTTATTTATAAGTTATAGGAATATAGTAAGATAGGAATAAAGGTTTTTGAAACCTAAAAGGTAAGATGTTGAATTGTAGAGAAGCCATAAAGGCTTGGAGAGAGAAAAGAGCTAGCATAAGTTCAAAAGAGAAAGTTCAAGAAGAGCTTAAAGTAGAAAAAAAAAAGTCCAAGGAAAAAGACTAATAGTATTAAAAGCTTAGGGTGAAAAAGACATAGGTGAGGTGTTAAGAAGCAAGTAGGATAGACTTGCTACAAGAAAAAAAGCAAAGTGAGACCTAAGGAAAGGTGAAAGAGTAAAGGTAAGAGATAAAGAATGAAGGATTTGAAGAAAAAAGTTGCCACAAGATGGAGAGAGAAGAAGTTAAGAAAGGAGAGTTAGAGATATAAAGAGAGATACTTGAGTTGACAGCAATCTTGGTAGGTATATATCAAATCTTGGAGGAGTAATGACAATTGTATTTTGTAAAAAATAGAAGGACGTGGTAATGGCCTCTAAAGAGACTATAAGAAAGAAGAGAAGGCAACAAGAAGCTAGGAAATTGAGAAAATAACTAAGGACATTAGTAAAGCAGCCTAAAAGAGAAAACAAAGAGGCAAGAAAGCCTCAAAAGTTTATATCTTATGATTTGTTGGCATATGTGTATGCAGGTACAAAAACGAATAAAAAATAATTCCACTTGGAGGACACTAAATTTGAAATCATGAAGGAGAAAAAGCATGAACAACATGGTTATGTTGAATAAAAAATTGATTGGGTAGTAATATATAGAGATAAAGTGATCTGTTAACCTGAAATAGGAGAGATGCTTGGAGAATGAGATCTTTAATAAGAAGGATGCCTATTTAAAGGTATAAAAGAAACAAAATTGAATCAAGAAGATGGAGTCAAGTTTGAACTGACTAGGCTCAAAAAGTATGAAGATTAGAAATCAAAATTTTTATTGCATGAATAAATCAAAGAGGTAGAAGATAAAATTTGAATTTTGAGTAATGATAATACAGTAAATATTGATAAGAATATTTAATTTTTTTATGAAAAACATCTCAAGTGATGAAGAGTTGCTAGATGAACAAGAAGACCAATTATTTGTCTATGAAAGTTGAGATCAAGTACAAGCAGATATAATAGATTTGAAGCATGCCATAAAAAATAGAGTAAAGGAAAAAGTATGTCCTCAACTAGAATTTGAAAAGATGAGCAATTGGCATGAGTCAATAGAGTTATAAGGGAGAGAAACATTGATGTATAAGAAAGCATACATCCTAAAGTAGCAAGGATAGATACAATAAGGATAGAGAGAGACTCAAAAGTCTCAAATTCTAATATATAATACTTTATTCAACTATATATCTGTAGGTATAAAAAGTGATTTACAGTATGGAGTGTCTAGCTTCACACATGATGGAGATGGATTCCAAATACAAATTATAGTATAAAATATGAAAGAACACAATGAGAAAGAGGAGTTGATATGGAGATAATTTATTAAAGAGGCTGAAGTTGATCTATTAGAGTTCCTAAGTCAAAGTAAAAATAAGGTGAAAGATTTCATAAAAGAGATACATAATTACAAGATGGAGAAATGAAGATTTCAAAGACAAGGAGAATGGTTCCCATAGGAACACTACGAGAAGATAAAATTACATGTCACATAAGAGCAAAAAATAAAAAACAAATAATGAGTTGCAAGAAAGAAGATGGACAAGTATTGGTACAATGTGAATCAAACCAAGTTGCAAGAGAAAGTAAGCCTAAAACTATGAACAAGCTAAACATATAATCATGTGAATTGATCAAAAAACCAGTATTGGCACCTAATGATGCAAGTAAAGAGTAAAATTTAAGAGGATAGGATAAATAACTTAAGAAGACGAAAGGGATGCCTAGAGAGGCTTGGAAGAATAATATAACAGCAAGAGATGATGGAAAGGACCATAAGATCCTTAAAGAGATTACCAAGTCTCAAAAATATAATTTGATATGTACTAAGAATAATGGTAAAAGTATAGATATGCAAGAGAGGGAGTCACTCAATGATCACATGGAGAAAATAAGCAATGAGGCACAAGAGCTCATGATAAAATAAAACAAAGAAGAGGATAACCATGTTCCTCACAAGGGAGATGATTGAATGAATAATGCATGTTTGGATGAGGACAAAATCAGTCCAAAAATGATCCAAGGAGTAAAAACAGGTCAACATTAAGAGAGAAAATAGAGGGTAGTCTTAGTATAAGTACCAATCCAAGTAGTATGCCAAGAGATGAAGAGCAAAGACTCATGGAAAGAGAGCTCCAAGTAGGTGAGCAAGAGAACAAGAAAATAAATAAAGAGCAAGGTAAGAAATTAATCTATTCAATTGGTAATGTTATAGCTGAATTGGTTGGAGGTATGCATGACAATAGTAAAATAAAAAGTTTCCAAGAAGAGTTATGTTATGATGAACTTAAATTGGTCAAGGAGATGTCATTATAAAATGAGCAAGGAGGTTATGAGAAGACTCACCATGAAAAGGTGGAGTATCATGAAGAGGAAACCAAAGAAGATATAAATGATAGTATGACAGGGTTGAAGGAAGAATAGATGCATAAGAAGACATTAGAGCATGAATAAAAAAGGATAAAGCATTGTTAAGAAGATAGATCAGCAAGGAGTGTATGAACAAACCATGACAAATGTGGAAGGAAACTATGGAGTAGGAGAAAGAGTGAAGAATAAGAACCAACGATTTGAGGCAGAGTATGATGGAGAAAAATCATAGATGGAGAAGATGGAATATGAAGAGGACAAATAGTTGTAACATATCATATATTTTATGAAGGTATAAGATGAGTTGGCAAAGAGTCAAGACAAGACAATCATAAGAGAAAAAATTGGAAAGCAAGGAGGAAGTCGGATAATGTGCCTTTGAATAGGAGCTCAAATTTTCCAACTTAAGGAGCTTGATGGAGACCATCACAAAGTAACATATGGTGTCAGTGTGTTTGAGAGTTTAATGATGACCTTTTTTGGTCTGGTGTGAGTCTAAAAGGTCTTGTAGAGTCCCCTAGGGTGTGTTTGAGTCATTAAGAGTCTTGGGGTTGTGTGTTCTTAGCCATTTTGAGTTTCCATCCAAAAAGGAGGAATTAGAAATTTTGAATTTGTAACTAGGCTTTGGAGTGGAATTTTGGGTTTTGTGTGAAATGCAAATGTTGATGCAGGTTTGTGAATGGTCCTAGTAGGTCCTAGGAGTGTGTGTAAAAGGTGTTTCAATGTACAAATTATGAAAAATAAATGTAAGCCAAGAAAGGGAAAGAATTATGAAAGTGTAACTACCACCCTACGTGGAGTTGGTCTAGTGAGGGAGTTATCTAGCATAATTGGCGTTATGAAAGAAAAATTTGCTTGTAGTTTAGAATGAGAGAGTGGTATAAGGTTTTTATGGTAGGATAAATTCAAAGAAGAGAGGTGGAGAGCCTCAATAAAGACAAGAAAGATCAATATTTGAAAGAACCATGCTTACTTTGCAAATTTTGTGCATGATTGTTGTATGAGCAATGAGACCAATGAATGAAAGAATGCTTTAGAGAGTATTTGTGAACTTTTATGAGATTTATGGCATGTGAAAAATCTTAAATTGTTGATTTATTTTCATATAGTGGGTTTGTATAAGCATTTTCCACATAATAATAAGTTCATATACAACACAGTCTAATTATAAGCAACTCTATGTCAACACAATCTAGAAGGAAAAGAATATGGGAGTCTTTTGAGTTTCATTTAGATGTTTTGGGTGATAGGAATGTGGTAAAGAGACTTTGATTGATGATTATAATCTATTTTGATTCTCAAAAATATTTTTAGAGTGCAATATTCAAATGAAACCTTCACACACAGTCTTGTTAAACACTCAGAATTCTATAAACTTACATGTTAGAAGCTTTTGGAGATTTTCTATGCACAACTAGCTATTATGGAAGCTGAGGTAAGGTTGGGAAGACCTAATACAAGTTTTATAAGTGATTTTAAATGTTTAAAATTCAAACTAGCCCCTTTTTAGGCTCTTAGGCTTGTATAGGGTTGTCAAAACCAAGGTGAGGGTTTTCAACTTACAACTGGAATAACTTTTGTTTTCACTTGTCAAAATTATTGAAACTTGGTAATCTAATGTGTTTTGACACACTCTAGATTATTTTAAGTCTTTAATATAGTAAATGGCCGTACCATATGGTAACTAAGACTATGTCAATTAATTAGGCCTAAAGAGACCTAATTGTTAGGGAGGCTTGGTGAGTTAGTATGTTTCCATTCACATTGAGAGTTTTGACCTAAAACTTTAGGTGAAGTTGTAAGGGAATAAATGGTATCTAAAATTGGTCTTAGTTCATCTTTAACCTATGTGTTTTGTTCAAACCTACAAGTTTTATCTTAAAACAGGGCTACCAGAGACTAAGTCTTAAGGAAGAACAAGAGATTGTTTGACAAGGGACATAGTTTTTGCTTTATTGAGTCATTATGGTTGGATGTGTAAGGGAGATCAAATAGTCATGTGGATTGCCATATGATCCCTGGTGTGAAGACAATAACCTTGGAATTTTTCATTAGGCTTTTAGGTCTATGAACTTACATGAGGATGAGCAAGCTTGAAGCAAGAACAGAAAGTAAAGTCTTGAAAATTATGTATGAGAGGATGGTGTTTGTACTAAGGAGGAGATAGTGCAAAGTGAGATGAAAGGTAATGTGTTGTAGAGAGAGAAGAGGACTATGTGCGTAAGGATACTTATGATTCTAGTGAAGGTAAGAGTGATCAAGGGTGAAAAGAGAGGAGTAGAGTACCTGTTACAAGCAAGAAATTCAGAGATCAGAGAAGGGAATAAAATAGAGATTAGAGTTAGGTAAATGGATGAGGTAATTATATGCATCCCTCTACGTCAGGTGAGGGATAAATGGGGTCCGATGTATAGTATGAAAATGTCTCATTGTCTATGTTCATTATGGAACACTAAAATATCTTAGTACATACTATAAGAGATGACAGTCTTTGTGAGCATTGAATAACTCTTTGATGTGATAGGTACTGAATAGTTGGTTGTATAGTAGATATAACTATTTTCCTTTGAATTGGGCATATAGAAGTTTCTTCCATATGTGTAACCAGTGGATTTATATATTGATCCTATATGGGTGTATTAACTGAATGTGATGGTGGTGGGGATGGAAGAGATATCAGTGGTTATATAGGTTACTCATCATACACCTATAATTGTGATTACTTTGTTGCAATGTATTTACTTGAGGCATCAATGCACTATAGATGGTATTGCACAAAGATTTTGCATCCAAGGGCATCCTAAAAACATGTCAAACACCATATTACTTAGTATAACTAGAGTGGATTGGCTAGTATGGAGGAGCCCACCTGAAGAGGTATTACTATGTGTCTAAGGGTTTTTTGTTTCTATCCATAAAATCTCTTAACTATTTTTGATGTATTTTGTATATTCTACTGTACGTATCAAGGGAGTGAAGAATTACCATTGTACATACGTTCTCACTTGACATGTTATCGATCATGACACTATGTATGGGTTTCTCATATATATATGATCATATGAATAGTGCATGAAAATGTGAATCATCATCGATAATATCATTGTCATCGATTGTGATCATAGGATGCTATTATGAAGTGCCTATAAGTTTACCATTAATCATGTTTATTGGGTAATCATATGTTGTTGGTGGAGGTTGCATATTATATGCATAGTGTAATTATGAAGTATCCTTGGTCTCTGTCATCTCATGCTTGGGAAATGGATCTTTAAATATTTTCAACTTATGATTTTCATTATTCTATGGTTTAGATTCCTTTGTGGCTGTGTTCAACTCAATAGTATTGACATCAATAAGACATTGTAATTTATGTATTAATTTGAAGTATTTATTCATATAATGTCCCATAATTTGATGAGAGTCACAACATGCATTGCTATCATAGTTCTTTGGTGTAGGCTTGTTTGAATCAAACTCTTATGGAGGATTAAGAGTGATATGATTGCACTAAAGTAACTTTTTTAATAATATATGAGGAGGTGATTGTAATCTATAAAATTGTCTCTTTATGGCATTGATAATTGGAGTTCACTTGTAGGTTTTTGATACTACATAACTATAATATTTGCCTTGTTTTTTACTTCAGTTGGTTTAACCTTGTAGCGTGGTTTGCTTTGAAACTTTATTATTGAAGTAGCTATAGGATTTATTGTATATTTGAGTTTGTTTAAGCTATGAGCTTAACTTCTATGTTTCTTATTATGTGGCATAACTCATTGAAGGATTTGAATATTTTGAAGATGATTGAATAACAGAGTAGTGAAAGTAAGCTTTTCTTGAATATGTCTTTTAACTCATTTTTGGCCATAAAATTAGACATCTTGGATATCATAGTATTATACTAAACCACATAATTACTAATTGGCTCGTTGGACCCTTGCTTAAGTTTATAAATTTGTGCATAATATAGTTTCTCCTCGGTGTGCTAAAAATTGATCTTCCAAAAGGTTGAATACTCTCATGGATTAAAGGGGAAGGTCATATAACCATCATAAAGCATAGTGTTTGAGATTCTAGGGAATAATGTGGTAAATAATTTCTCATTTTATGCATAATCCAAGAATGTTGCATGGAATAATCAAAAGTCTTGTTTTAGATCATCTTTACCCTCATATAGTGGAAGCTTAGAATTAAAAAGCTGCAAGTAAACAATAATATGATATCTTAGGGGATAATGGATTAGGAATAAAGCCATGTGAATCCATTGAATGACTAGCTCTGGATGCACCTTGCTCTAACTGTAACACCTTGGCATGCAAAGTTGTAATAGTTTGCTTAAGGGAAAGTATAGTAAGATAGGTTGGTGATGTAACATGTGTAGTCATCATAGGAGAGATAAAGGTTACATGTGTAGTAATATGTTTATAAATTTATTTTAAGCCTTGTGTTCCCCCCACACCTTGGGTGGATGTCACAGATGTCATTGGAGGTGTTGATGTAGAGATAACACTAATAATAGATGTATAAACACCTACAATGGGAGTACTAGCTTAAAAGGATCGATTGATATCAAATAAGGGGTCATATTATTCCCCATATGTAGTAGTTTGATCCACTTTTTTTGTTCATATCTTGTGATATATAGCATTGCATCAATTTGATGTGGATTCAAGTTAAGATATTTAGTGAATTCTTGGTCATTAATGACATCAAATTGATATGTAGTTGTTTCATGAGTAGTATCAATCCTGACATTCATGATTAGTCCATAAATAGAGTGTGTAGCATGTACTATATAATTTGGAGAGAGAGTAAAAGGAATGAATAAGGCCATGTATGTCCTTTCCCATCTAGTGCTAACAAGGGGTTACTCAGATTGGATATTGTAATAATTTGACTTGGAAAAGGCTTATGATTATTAATTGTTAGTTTTAGCCTTATTACTATTCTCAATTTGATCCACTAAATTATATGATTGATCAAAATTTAACATAGCCAAGTGGAACAATATGAAAATATTACCTTCATGAATTGGATTAACAAATAATGTTCATTTATTTTTGACACGGGTAATTAGATTAACAAATAAGTACCAAATCCTCTATCAAGTGAGGCCTTGATTTGTATATTTATGGGTCCAATTGAATAATTTTGCATGCCACTAGCACACTAAGAAAAATGTGCTAACCCTAAGAAAATATTTGATTTTAAAAATTATCCATTTCTGAGAGAGTTAGTAACATCAAGCTTAGGTTAGTATCTACTAGTGATACTAACCTAGTTTAACATTATTGACCTATTCACGAGGATAAAACTAAGCATATGGGAATGTATGTGTAGGATAGTATGCACGTTTGAAATGGATAGTGAGGTTCACGTAGGTGTTTAACATAAGAATGAAAGATTCAAACTCATAAGGTAGCATGTAGGTGTGAAATAATGGTGGGTAGGGACCATAGTTGTGTGTGCAAGTTATGTATGGTAAATGTATGCCAAGCTTTTCATTGTTAAGTACTAAATAAAATATTTTAATATCTACATATAGTGATAATATTTAGTGGCATTAATACAAAAAATTGTATAGATCATTATACCATCTAGAAAATAATTCATCCCCACACCTTAAACACCATTTATATTAAAATTTTGTATAAAGACCTTGAAAATATAGAGAGGGATTTTATTATAATAATTAAAAATGTGAACCTATAATGATTTTCAATGAAAAAAACTAGAGATATACATGAGCATAATACAAATCTTGGGAATTATTAAATACACCAACATAATATCCCATAATAAATAAGGGTTTTACAATCAATCAATCTTGTGGTGGCAAATATGCCTACACCACACCTTAATGGAACCAACTCTATCAATTTTTTTCACTTGATTATTCCTTGAAACAATAAGCAATAAGATAAGATTATCCTTTCTTATGATGCACCCTAGTGTGATATTATGATTGATGACAAAAACATATCATATTGAATATAATATAGGCTTTTTACCAAATGGATTGACCATCCATAATAAAATTGAACTTAATATTGCTGGATTTTTTACAGTTATTTTTATGCCACTTTCATTCATTGTGTCTAATTTCTTTGCTATCACTACATACAATCAATACACTACTATCTTTCCTATTGTCCTCATTATTGGTGTCATAAGTACATCAACCCTATATAATTGTATATATTATTCAATGCATTAAAAAGAGAAAAGTGTTATAACACCATTTGAGAAATTGTAGGTGTATTAAAAAAATTTCTATAACAAAAATAATTTTAAGAATGGACCCTTAAAATTTTGTATAATATCTTAGTGAATGCTAGACAACATGCATAATTCCATTGTATAATATTTGACAAAAAATCTATGCAAGTATGAATCGATTAGATATTCCATTGGCTCTTTCAACAAAACTTATAATTATCTAGTAAACCAAAAGTAATATTGAAAACAAGATATAATGGCATCCCATCCATTATGGACTGTTTCTTATCAAAGTGACATCTTTTCTCTTGTTGGCTCTTTAAAAATTCATTATCAACTCGTTTTTTGTAAAAGCAAAGGTCATCATGCCAAAAAAAATAAAGATAGTGAGTTGGTTGATGTTATTTTCCTAAGCTTAGCCATAAAAATGCCTTGAACATATCTAGTAAAATTAAAATAACCTCTCCTATGTTTTTTGAAGACTGAGTTAAACCCTAGTGTTGAGGCTTAGATTTATATTAGAATGAACAAATATGTTTTAGACTCAGATTTAAATTAGATTCAATGACCATATTTTAGAGTTGAACTCAATAAACTATATATATATATATATATATATATATATATATATATATATATATATATATATATATATATATATAATTTTAACATTAATTTGTTATTAAAATTCAATATTATGCATTCTAAAGAATAATAATGTTAATAACATAAACAATTAACCAAAAATTATTCTTTTGTAGTTTTTGCTAACCTCACTTATTTTACATTTTTTTAAATGGGGGCTTATCCTCTTTGTAGTCCATAGGCTATTAGGATGAGAATATATGAAAACTTTATGGTGAAATTATTAACTTGATATACATAATTTTCTATTTATACTTTAACATAGACTTTTAACATACTTCAAAAAATCAAATGTATGATATATCAGTGACTTATGGCTTAACATGGTATAATATGAATCACGAAGGTGTCATTATGTAAATTGTTGCAATATTTTGGTTCTTTGCATACAAAGAAACATTTTTGAAAATGCATAAATGTGTTAAAATGAATGTATGCATAGTGATATACGAATCTAGTTATTAAACAATAACAAAATACATTCACACATAACAGGAAAACCACACATAGAGGTAAAAAAAAACATACATTAATTATTCATTTGATTTAAGAAACCAAATTGACCCAATACAAACATCTTTCCTCTCCTCACTTCTCACTTCTCTTCATAGAACATTGAATTTATTTGAATAAACTTTGAATGAAAGCTTTGTGTATTGTAATGCTCGAGGGTGGTGTATTTTATTTTACCACGTAAAACATTTTTATATATTACGTGAACCATTGTAACCAACGAGTTCAACCTCCCAACCGATCCACAATGGTAAGTTTTATAATTATTTATTTTATTGTTTATTAACATAAGTAGTAACTCATGTATTGTAAATGATAAAGTATGTTATTATTTTATCAATGTAATTTGATGTGTTAATGTCACTCATATACCACTTAACTATTAATTATTTCAACAATCTCCTTTGATGCTAAGTGGTGATATATGTCATAGCCACCTTTATATTATATGAATTATACTATGTAAACCATTTATAATTAATTTAAGACACGTGTAATATTTGAAAGATTTAAAAAACTTTTATCATGCCAATGGCATCTTTTGAAATGAAAGGAATTATAATCTATAAACTACTTAAAGTAAATTTAGGTTGGCACGATCGTGAGACTACATCTCATAGTTTATAATGAATAATCAACCAGATATTTAAAAACTTTTTTTAATATAAGGACTTCTATTACAAGATATGTTTTTAAGTATTAAATACATTGTAAACTCACATATGGTGAAGGTTACCAAAATCACATAAAGTGACTTATTATAATGCTTTTACAATTTGAAAAGAAATATAGAGAAAAAAGAAAACACATGGCCATTAGAAAGCGATGTCATGCACACTCCCTCTCAATGAAAACTTCAAAAGGCCCAATATTATACAAAACTTGTAAAACTTGGTAGCACGAAGTAGTTTTATGAAGATATCCACCATTTGTTCATCCGTAGGACAAAATTAGAGATCAATATCACTATTGGGGACTTTCTCTCAAATAAAATGCACATGATCTTCAATATTATTAGTTCTTTGGTGTTGCACTAGATTTTTCATCATAGTTGTATAAATTTGATTATCATAAAGAAGGGTATTACTATGAGAAACATTCAAATGCAGTTCTAATAAATTTCACAACGACGTGGCTTCTTTAATAGCTTCCATAACACTTTTATACTCTAATTCTATATAAGAGAAAAAAAAAAGTTGATTTTGATTGCTCCAAGTGATAGCACCTGTACTAAATTTAGAAAACATATCTAAAAGTAGATTTGTGATCTAAAATATCACCAACATGGTCAGCATCAAAATAACCATATAAATCAAAATTATCAATAGAAAAATAAAATAAACTAAAATTTACAATTCTTTTAATATATCAAAGTATATGTTTTGTTAATTTTAAATGATCTAAGTATAAATCATATATGAATATGAAAGCAACGCTTACAACAAATAAAATATTTGGACTAGTAATAGTTAGATAAATCAAAATACTAACTAGTTATGTATATAGAGTGGGGTTAACTTTGTCACAAATAGGTTTTAGATCATACATAACACCAACTTCAACAGGGGTAGATGTAAGCTTACAATCAAACATATTAAATTTAATAAAAAGATTATATGAATATTGAGATTAAGATACAACAATTAAATTTTTATCTTGAAGTATATATTTATTCCTAAAAAATGATGAAGAATGCCTAAATCAATCATTTCAAAAGATTGACTTAGTTTATCTTTATATTTAATAATTAATCTAATTAGATTGATAGTAATAAGATCAACATATCCTAAGAAAGAAGATTAATTCACATATTTCTAAGGAGGGCAACTTCATCTCCTTGCCCCTCATGGCACAACTCAAGTGCCAAATCCCAGAGATGGAGTTGATAAGGACACGCAGTGACGAGCAGCGATGGGTGGATGCAGTTAAAAAGTTGGTGAAACGGGTGCTGAGATAGAACATGCATGCATCTCCCTGGTCTGAAAATTTGGGTTTCGAGGCTTCGACGCTGGTCACACCACCAAGCACCAATCCCTCATTGGCATCTTCATCTGGTGGGAAGGCCCCGAGGAAGCTCGTGAAGGAGGTTACAAAAGCAGTGGAGGAGAAGACGTGCAGAGACAGGGAAATCATTTTCCTGGATGACAAAGACGATGAGGTTTGAATGGGTCTTCATTGTTATTGGTGGTCTATCTTTCCCGTTGGTTTTCTGGTTTTTGTTGTATTCTATTAGGATTTAATGCTCTGTTCTTGGGTGTAGGGACTATTGTAGGTCAGTTGTTTAGACGGCTGTTGTTTTCTCGGTTCTCTATTTCATGTAATAGTTTGCAGACATGATGTTTTTCTTTGGGCTAGGGGCCCCCATAGAAACCCCGTATATATCTAACAAGAAGATCATCAAGATATACTACAATTAAAATAAAATGACTATTTTCAACTTTTACAAAGAGATTATTATCAAAATAACAATTAGAAAAACTTAATTCTTTAAAATAACTAATTTTTTCAAAATACAAAGCTCGAGAGGCTTGTTTTAAACCACAAAGAGATTTATTTAATTTACAAACATAATATTTTTTGTTAGGTTCAGTGAAACCTTTAAGTTGAGTCAAGTAGATTTATTCTTATAAATCACCATTTAGAAAGTCATTTTTGACATTCATTTGGTGTATAATCCAACCATTTTGAGTTACAAGGGCAATAAACAATCTAACAGTACTAATTTTTGTTATAGGAGTAAAGGTTTCAACATATTCAACATTGTTTTTAAAGAAAAACCACAAGCAACTAATCTAGCTTTGAATTTATTAGTTTCACCAATTGAATTATATTTGATTTTGTAAAGCCACCTAAAACTAAAAATATATCTTTTAGGCAGAAGTGAAACTAGATCCCAAGTTTGGATTTTAATTAAGGATTTATATTTTGCTTGCATAACATCTTTTCATTTATCATTTTGAGTAGCTTCCTCAAAATATTGAAGTTCACATTCATACAAAGTCATCAAATCATGATAAATATGTTGAATCCTATATAATTTATTAAGATTATCAATATTAGATAATTGAATTATCAATTCAACTCATTTAGGTCTTTTAATTTGAACATGAAGTGGATAAAGTTATTCAAACTCTAAGTCATCCAAAATTAGATCAATTTCATGTAGGGCATTTGTTTCTTCATGAGAAGTAATAGAAAAACCAAGTTCATCAAAAGAATCATTTTGAAAGGGTTCCCTAAAAGACTTACAAACATATTTCTTAAGGATTTAGACATTTTTCATTTAATCGATTAACAATCAGGTTGAACGGACCCGTACCCTTTACAACAGACAGTCAAAAGATAAACAAGACATAGCAAAAAGACAAAAAGGGATAAAAACACAGACCCAATAGTTAAAAACCCCTGTCGCCTAACTTACACCAACTATCAATCGAAAAACCTAATGGAAGCCAAAAGGAAACAGAGCTTGACAAACTATTCCAATTTAGAGTAAAAGACTAGTTGCTTGGTTTCAATACCAACACCTTTGTTATTTCTTCATCTGGTTCAACTGCCAACAAATCGATCCTTACCTTCATCCTATCTCTTCCGCTTGAGGCTGAAGGATTGAATCTCTGCTTTTTCATCCTCAAGATCTCGGGTAACTTCCTCCTCTTCTCTGTGTTGGGTGGGTTTACCTTTTGGGGTGCAAACCGAGTGATCTTTTCCCATATTAGTAGTTGTCAACTCCAAACTAAGGAACCCTTTAAGCTTATCAAACTCATCAGCGATTTCACCGTACAAGAGCTTCTGGATCGCAATCTTCATATTCAACTTTTGGAGGGAGTCCTCAATTTCTGCTTTAACATTGAACCCAGAGACTCCTTTACCTTTGCTAGGGAGCGGATGGACAAATATAAGGCTCCCCAAATTTGGTTTGGGATCCTCCTGCACTTGTTCAGTAGAATCCCCAACATTCTGCTCCTACTCATTGCCAAAATCTAACTGAATATAGAACCCTTCTTCCTCCAAATTTTCCTTTTCATTGTTGATGTCAATAGCTTTGTTTATAATCTTGGACCACTATGGCTCCTCATGCTTTATCAACAACAATATTAGGCCTTGATGGATTAAATCGACCGACAGGTTCTTTTTGAAATTTAGCACCAAAACCTCCAAAGATTGCAGTAAGAAAAACGGACTACTAATGGTATGGCTTTTAAGTAGTTGAAAAGAAGAAAGTGATGGGAAAAAATAACAGTATGTTTTCCCTCAAGTGTAATGTACCTCATAATTTGGAGATAGACTTTCGACCATTTCTTTGGCAGCTCAGTTTTCATAAAACCCTTATGTGACAAAATCTTAGGTTTCTTCTTTTCCTTCTTGTAGAAGATGCTCAGGAGCTCCTCCTTCTGCGTCTTATCTTTGAATGCTTTGACGCCATTGCATTCCATCCCAGTAGTTTCACCAATAAGCTCCTCAGTGATTAAGATTTTCAGACCATGCATTCTTACTTCACGATCTTTCTAGCCATGGGCAAAGTCCCTAGAGAGCATTGTGTCATGCCCGACCAGACATTCCATAAATGGTGCCAGTCAGCTCTTGACCATTTTATGCCATACGTAATCATCTTCCTTAACATTAGCATAAGAGATCGGTTTGAATCAATCTCTATCCTCACCCATTTTGTGAAATTGCAAACTACTTCTACAAAGTTCACAATACAAGCTCTTAAGGATGGAGATGGGGAGCTTTTGGAAAAACAAGCCATGATAGGTCATATGATGCAAGTTCAAGACGTCCCAAACATGCAAGGCCTTAGTAATAATAGCCTTGCACTTATAAAAGTCACAGCTTACGATCTGTGTTTGTATCATAATTAATAAACCCATTATGACTTTGTGTGATGTGTCCTTTCTCCAATTCAATAATCTGGACGATGTCATCCATAAAGTCACTCTCATGCCAAGTGATAAAATCACTTCTTAGGACTCCAATGTTTGCCATGTAATCAGTACCCCTATTGCCTTCCCTATAAACATGTCCTACGAAGACCCCTTAGAAACGGGTCGGCAAGTTTTTAGCATCGTTGGTGATCCTGAAAATGTTCCATAAGGAATGGGAAAGGCCTTGCAAATAATTAATAATGTTCATCGAATCTCCCTCAATCTGGATGAAATCCATGTCGAGATTAACTGCCAACTCGATCCCCCAAAGCGCAACAATGGCTTCTGAGACATGATTGGTTTGGATCCCCAACGGACTCGTATAGGCCGTTCTAATATTATCGAAAGAATCTCTAATCACACCTCCCGCCCCCGCTGACCCTAGGTTCCCTTTCGTTGACCCATTGAAAATCAGCGTAAACCACGAGGGAGGAGGAAGCGACCACTTGACTTTTGACCTATCAACCCTCTTCGCTTGAAATTTTCCTAGAATCACCAGATTGAGCTAGTGTAGAATCCAGGAGAAGAAAGGAGAGCTAAGTTGGTCAAAAGAGGAAGCAAAGGAAGACTAGTTTTCATGGACAAAGGCCAAGACTCCCTTGGAGGTGGAGGAAGGATTTGGTCTACAGTTCTCAAAGATACAAGATTTTCTAGCTTTCTAAATGCCCCAAAAAATATAAGGGAGACACAGATTCCACTAGAATTTCAGTGGGGAAGCTCCCCATGGTAGCTTCCATTGGGTGATTAGGTCCTTAATGGAGCTAAGAGTAACCCAAGAAAATTTTGAAATGCTAAAAAATAGACAAAGCAAAAGAGCAGGAGAGGAACAAGTGTTCGACAGACTTGGCTCCCTGCTTGCAAAAGACACATCTATTAAGGATTTAAACATTCATATTTTCAATGATTTGTCATTTATATAGATCTTAAACTCTTAACATTTTATTTTTTTCTCCATAACCTACAAAAATGCAATAATAGGAGGTAGGATCAAGTTTCTTTTTGCTTTATGAATAAAGATGGAAGCAAGACTACCAAATATCCTAATGTAAGCAACACTCGGTTTTTTATTAGATCACATTTGTAAGGGTGAATAAAGATGAAATTATTTACTAGGGACTCTATTTATAATGTGAATAAAAATATCATGCTTTCACCCACAATAATTTAAGAATATTTTCATAATACAACATTGTTCTAGCCATTTCAGGATGGTTCGATTTTTCCCTTTAGCAATTATATTTTGTTGTAGAGAATAGAGAGTTAATTATATATGTATAAAACAATTAATTAAAAATGAATCAAATTATTTACTAATATATTCACCATATTTATCGATTTTTAATCTCTTAATAGAAATGTTAGAAGAATTTTCAACTAAAATTTTAAATTTTTTGAATTTGGATAACACTTAAGATTTATTTTTAAAATAATAAGATCAAATTATCCTAGTGTAATCATAAATGGAAAAAAAAAAAAAAAACATATAAATAAATGTTAACAAAAGCAACTTATAGAGGTCTTCTAACATCACTATGAATAAGCTTTTAAGAAAGAAGAGAAGTTAGCATCTTAATTTTTGTGAAAGGGTTTAGTGTTTTGCTTACCACGTAAACAACTCTCACAAGTTTCATGATGAGAAGAAATATTAAGACGATCCAACATAAGGTCATGATGAGACATATCATATAAAATTATAAAATTAACATGACATAATCTTTCATGTCACAATTGAGATTTATTTCTACTTTGTGATGAAAAACATCCAAAAGAAGTAGAGAACATGTGTAAACCATTCGGTTGAATTCCTTTAATACTCAGATAATCAAAATGATTCTTAATAGACCATTTATTCTTTAAAAAATTACTATGAAATTATCATTTTTAAGTTGAGAACAAGATAATCAATTTTTCTTAAGTTTAGAAATATAGAAAACATCGTTTATGACTACATTTGCAAATTTAGATTTTCTTTGTTTAGTAACTTCTAAGAATAAATTATCACCTAAATAAATCCTTTCATATATATATTTAGTGTCAGATAAAATATTTTATAAACATGTCATGATTTAATGCACCACTATCTAAAATCCATTTATTTTCGTTAGAAGAAAATAAGGTAGCATACAATGCAATAGTGTTATTTGTTCCTAATTTTTATTTTAATTCTAGTTTTAATTTTTCTATTGATTCTGATTATAACCTGTTGTTCACCCTAAAACCCCGCCCCAAAAACACTCATGGGGTTCAGTGGTTTCAAAGAAAAGAGCAGGAACAATGATGGACTCTCGTCCTTCATTTAGGACCAATGTGAGATCAACCCAGGGCACGATTGTAAGTATTTGGCTTAATAAAGCTTCACTATTAAGCCAACATGGAATAGTCTCTAAGAGATATAGTGTCACCACCAAATATTCAATATTGATTGCTTAAACTACAAGTTAATTATTTGGTTATAATGCTAATGTTAATGCACTCTACTCTACCACTTTCTAAAATAAAGGGGAGGTAGTTTAGACTAAAATAAACACAACTGGATAGGGGAGAGTAAGGATGGAAAGGGTGTTCCCAGGTGAGAATGAGATTGATGCTTCAACAACTGAAGTAGTGCATCTGCCACAGTGATACCACTATGTGTTGAGTTTCACCGAAGGTTTTAACCCAATACCATGCAGTGGGAAGAGTTTGAGAAAATAGAGAAGAATGCTTAATTTATGAAACTCTCATTATGTATCAATATTCAAAATCCCATAGAAAATAACACATGGACTCCAATTCAACATGTAGATTAACACATATATTATAAATATTGTGAAGAAAACGAGAAGGTTTCACAAATAGGTTATAGTAGACAAACACATTATAACCATTGCATTCATTGAGTGACAAAACATTAGTTCGATTCTATTAATCACTAACATTCATTCAAAACTAGCAATGATATATATTTTAACACACAGAGAATGTATTTTGCAAAGAGCTAAAGATTGCATTCATTAAAACAGAAGTTTAGTTTAAAACAATATCGATCACGACCAACTTTTCATGGTTTGAAAGGGTGGCAGAGAAAACATGTGAAATCTTGACTTCAATCCGACAGCACTTTGGAGCTAAGAATCGTCGACCTTCAAAATATAATGGAGTTACAAATTTATAGATGAGGATGAGGGTTGCCTACAAGTAGCACGAGATGCCCATCCTAGGCCATGATGGCCACTCTTGGTTGTTACAATTGCATAATTCAAAAAAATGAGAAAATCCTCTCCGCTCACTTCAAAATGATCTACAAGGCACCACTTAATCAATACATGGAAGAGGTACAGACGGGTCGACTCCCCATTGTTTGGACTTTTCTTCCTTGGCTACCAGCGTTGCTGCCACGAGGTCGAATTCCTGATCCAACTTAGCGAATTTTATTGGAGGCTCTTTAAAGATCATCTCTGACAGGGCTACAAGCCTTTGGTAAACCTGGAGGGGAGCCTTCATAGCCACCTTGACTTCAAACACCTAGTTAATGATCATCGTGAACTAGGTTGAGAGCTCGAGTACTGCTTAAGCTCCATCTTTGTTTGCCTTGGCCACCTTCCTCCTCATAACCTGGTCAAAGTTACCCAGGTGGACACTAAACTCACCCCTACCCAGCAGAGTGTCATCCAAATGAAATAACATAGAGATGTTGACCTCCTTGAAGTAGGCCAATATCTTCTTCTTGCCCTCTTCCAGGGAGACTATCACAGTTTGGGCCAAACCCAACCATTCTTCCATTGCGGCTCTCATACTCCTGGCATATGTATGGTATAAGCTCAAGTCTAAAATGGGCATTAACTTCAACTACAAGAACATACCCTTGTGTAAAATGACCGCTAGCCTCCTACATTTGCTCTCAACGAGAGCCATTCACTCCAAATAGGAATGAGACTATTGGATGAGCACCCAACATTCTACCAGAATCTCCACCACCTTTCTTGTAATGTCCACTTTCTAACATTCATAGTATGATGTTGTCGTTAGCCTATTTCCCTATGGTCCCGTAGGCTAACCAGGATATTAAAGGAACTTAGAGGCCTTTTGGCCTAGATAGTTTCAGTTGCATATCTTTTTGAGCGGTTTTGAGGCAGTTTTGGGCATACTTACTATTTATAGTAAGTCGTGATGGACATGGCTGGACATTTAGGGGCAGTGACATGTCGATGGAAATTGTTTAAAATCGACAGGAAGATTTATTTATCATTGATATGTTTTATTGGGCATTAATGAAGTTATTTTATAAAGTTAAATTTAAATATTTAACTTTATTAATGCATATTCTATAGTTTGTGGGAATTATTTAAATAAAAGAATCCCCTTTATTTTATAATACATCAGATACATAAGTTACATAAAGGGAGTTAATGTTTTATCCCACATTGACAAAACGAAGGGACTCTTGTGAGAACTCTATAAAAGAAATAGAAGAGCTTCCATTTAGGGGTTTTTGGATGAGATTAATGTTATGCTATTAAATTTCCTGGAAATCTGATTTTCGAGCTTGGAGGACGAAATCCCTCTTTGCTAGCATTCTCTTTGTTGTTGAAAGACACAGTCAGGAGGATTGATGGTGTTTTTCATTCAGGAAACACATTGGGCTTATTGGATTTACAATAAAGAAGGGCAGAATAATGATTTGCTATAGGAGCCATGAATAGTGTTTTGCTACAGTACGTGTGAATAGTGTTTTGCTACAGTGCATGTGAATAGTGTTTTGCTACAATGCACATGAATAGTGATTTTGCTACAGTAACTAGTGAATAGTAAAATTGCTACAGTGCCGTGAATAGTGATGTTATAGTGCATGAACAATGTTTCCATCAAGTTTACTTGTTTATTCTTACTAATTAGAGGTCTGGAACGCTGCCATTTCATCTGTAGATCACTAATTTCCAGGGTTTTTCTATCATATTTTCATATCTAAGCATTGTAATTTTTTAATACAAATTTGAATATTTGTCGCAGCCCATAAGGTAATTGTATGTGCACATTAATATTGCAAATTAGTATTTAACAGCAAATAAAGAGTTTCAGGTTTTGCATGTATAGTTATATGTTTGTCAAGTGTTTGACAAAATGCCATGTTGATCATAAAGCAATTTAATTGATATGACATAGTAATTCACAAGTTTCTTTCATTGGAAAATAGGGGTGGTTATTACAGTGGTATCAGAGCTGAAAATCATGTCATCTTGAAGAGTTAAAAAATGTATAAACGACATGTCTAGTTTTAATCAGCAACCTTTCACTCACCATTACAACACAAGAAGGAACAGAGCAGTAATAAATATAGGGCCAGAGGAACAAGGGGTTCTAGAAGAACATAAAACTACAGGAGAACAAAACATTGACAATATGGGTGAGAGAAGAGACCCAGGTGAGGAGAGATTTCTACAGTTATTGGACACACTAGTTCAGGGACAACAATTAGCAGA
Source organism: Torreya grandis (assembly GCA_037957365.1). NCBI lineage: Eukaryota > Viridiplantae > Streptophyta > Pinopsida > Cupressales > Taxaceae > Torreya > Torreya grandis. The sequence goes on along the minus strand of JARHVA010000540.1, from coordinate 3,321,698 downwards.
GTAAAGAACACAACAACAGAATCAACGATTGGACCTATTGACACAGATGATGGCACACTAGTTGGGTATTGACATGAACGTAGGAGGTGGAAATAATGGTGGCATTAATCAGAATGGAGGTAATAATGGACAAAATGGAAATGGAGGTAATGGAGGGTGAAATGTAGGCGACAACTTGGGCCATGTAGCTAACCCACTAGAACGGTGAGCTCTAGACCGCTTCTACCTACCTTCCCACCTAGGGCACCGGCACAACCTGCCAATGAACCTCAAATCACAAATTTGCAAGATCAGTTCAGAAGAGATTGGGAGAGTGGAGGACCTAAATTTCAGGCAACTATATCTTTATGAGACTATATCAATGTAAGGATGAGACACATGCCTCGTGCAGGAGACAAGAACCAAAACTTTGAGTTACTGAAGAAAGTAGGAAAATTGTCTCTACCTTATTTTGATGCTTCTGGGAAGACTACAACACGAGCTTGGGTGCAAAAGGTGGATACCTATCTTTAGCATAATCCTATGCCCGAAGAAGAAGCCATTAAATATGCCGCTATACACCTTGATGGAGTTGCACATGAGTGGTGGCACCATGGCATGGTGACTATGGGACATGATCAAATCACTTCTTATGTTGAGTTTACAGAACGATTAATAGAGTGGTTTGATAAGAAAGATCCATAACTGCATTTTAAGGAGTTGGCACAGTTGAAACAATGGGGACTATTGGAGAACTATATCTCTAAGTTCCAGAGACTTTCAGTATTAGTCACGAATATATCACTGAGGAGACTTATGGTGCTTTTCATGGATGGATTGGTTGATCCATTGAGAGGGTGGATTAAAGCCCTCAACCCACCTACACTACAGGAGGCTATTAAGAAGGCTAGGGACATGGAGGCTTCTAGTTCAAAAAGCCGATTTCAGTCTAAGAGTTTCCCACAGAAAAAAGAAAAGGATAAGAGAAAATGAATCACATCCACCACGAGCAGATTCAGGGAGACTTGATAGTGATCAGTTGAATTAGCTCAGAAGGGAAAAACTTTGTTTTCATTGTAGAGAGCCATGGGACCCTTCGCATAAGTGTACAGTTAAGGCGAAGGCAAAACAGTTAGAGTATTTTTCTGCTGAAGAATCAGCGTCAGAAGAGTCAGAGCAACAGTCAGATTCAGAAAGCAGTGATGAAGAAGAGACTATGGCAGAGGAGGTTAGAGAAGATAAGACCATTGCCCGGCTTACCAGTACTAAACCGTCAATAACCTTCAAGGTAAGAGGTGTGATTCAAGGCCAGCGAGTTGTTTCATTGATAGACACAAGAGCCACCCACAATTTAATTGATGCAAGCTTTGTGAAGAAGCGAGGACTTCAGAGTGAGGAACATGAGGGATTCAGAGTGATGGTAGCTAGTGGAGACAAGCTTCTTAGTACTCGGATGATTCCTAATCTCCATATGCGGATTGGAGACTATGACATGGTGGGCAAGTTCTATGTTGTTGACATGGGAGATTATGATGTCATCCTAGGCATGACATGGATGAGATCTCTAGTGGAGTTCACCTTCAATTTGGAGAAATTGGAAATGAGATTTGAGCATCAGGGTCGGAAGGTGGTTCTCAGAGGGTTATCAGATGAGGGACTTAGAGTAGTCTCACTTAAGAGGATGGAACGTTTGTTTAGACATGACCAGATAGAGTGGGCAATAGAATGTATGATCATGCCTACAGCTATAGAGCAACAGGGTAAGGAGTACCATCTAGACATTCATGAGGTCATATCCAAACATATAAAGGTGTTTGGAAGCATTCCACCAGGTGTTCCACCAGAGAGAGGAATAGAGCATGTGATTGAACTGGAGGAGGGGGCGAAGCCTATGATTAACACCCCCTATCAACATCCTAAGGTGCATAAGGATGAGATCGAGAAGGCAATAAAGGAGTTGTTGGAGATGGGACACATTAGGCGTAGCAAAAGTCCATTTGCCTCAGCAGTGGTCCTAGTAAAGAAAAAAGATGGGACAATGTGTATGTGCATAGATTACAGGGCTCTCAACAAAAATACAATCAAGAACAGGTACCCCATTCCGAGAATAGATGAGTTACATGGTGCATGTTGCTTCTCGAAGATAGACTTGCGCTCTGGGTACCATCAGATTAGAATGAGAACAAAAGATGTAGAGAAGACAGCCTTCAGGTGCCATTATGGCCACTTTGAGTTTTTGGTTATGCGATTCGGGTTAACCAATGCTCCAGCTACTTTTTAGAGTTGTATGAACCAAGTGTTCAGGAGTCAGTTAAGGAAATTTGTGCTTATAATTTTTGATGATATCCTAATATATAGTAGGACATGGGAGGAGCACTTGCAACACTTGGAGGAGGTATTGAGCATACTTGAGACTAAGTCCCTTTATGCCAAAGAATCTAAATGTGAATTCGGCATGACAAAATTATTGTACCTTGGGCACATCATTAGTGTGGATGGAGTGAGGGTGGACCCAGAAAAAATCAGAGCTATAGCTGAGTGGCCTACTCCTACTAATCTTACCCAACTCAAGGGGTTCTTTGGTCTATGTGGTTTCTACAGGTGGTTTGTGAAGGGGTTCTCACAGACAGCAGCTCCACTTACGGATTTGACTAGGAAGGGAGCCTTTGTATGGACAGAGGTAGCTCAAAAGTGTTTTGAGCACTTCAAACAGTTGATGGCATCTTGTATGGTATTAGCACTTCTAGACTTCTCCAAACCATTCGAGCTTCAGTGTGATGCATATGGAGATGGGGTGGGTGAAGACTTAATGCAGGGAAGACATCCTATTACTTTTGAGAGCAAGAAGCTAAGGAGAGTGGAGAAGAGCTACTCTATATATGATCGGGAAATGTTGGCCATAATGCATGCATTGGCCAAATTTAGGTCTTATTTGGTTGGAGGCAAATTTGTGATTAAAACAGATCATAACAATATAAAATATTTCATGAGCCAGAGAGATCTTAATGATAGGCAGCAGAAGTGGATCACCAAACTACAGGGATATGATTTTGACATTGAGTATGTCAAAGGGAAGAAGAATGTAGTGGCCGATGCACTTTCTAGGAGACCACATGTATGTTCCCTGGTTGATATTTCAGCAGACTAGAAGGAGAAAATAATAGTTGAATATGCTAAGGATCAGTGGGCAGTTGATTTGATAGAGGGATCTCTATAGGACGATAGATATGTGGTGGTTAACGACCTTATCCTATACAAGGATAGGATTTATTTGGTACCTTCTTCGCACATCAAAGGTACTATCTTAAGGACATTCCACGATGCACCTATGGCTGGACACCCGGGGTTCTTCAAAACATATCAACAGATTCGTGAGAGGTTTACTTGGAGAGGACTCAAGGATGATGTGTAGAGATATGTTATAGAATGTCCAGTTTGCCAACAAAATAAAGATGAGCATACTCCTCCAGCGGGATTACTACAGTGTTTACCCATTTGTAACAGGAAATGAGAAAGCATTTTGATGGATTTTATCACAGGCCTACCCAAGGTGCAGGGTCGAGATTGTATTTATGTGGTGGTGGACAGGTTAACTAAATACGCTCATTTCTTTGCTATTACATCTACCAACACAACAGCACAGGTGGAAGACTTATTTTTTTGGGAGGTGTTTAGGCTTCATGGGATGCCTAAGAACATAGTCAGCGATAGGGACAGTGAGTTTTTGAGCTTATTTTGGCAGGGGATTGTTAATAAGTGGGTTGAGGGGTACTTGCGAAACTATGTATCAAGGCAGTAGAAGGCTTGGATCAGAAGGCTTTATTTAGGGGAGTATTGTTATAATACTACCTATCACATGACGATCAAGATGTCTCCGTTCATGGCGTTATATGGGTAATGAAGCTCCTAGCTTCACAAATCTTTTTGGAGATAGCAGGGTACCGAGTGCACAGAATTGGTTACAGGACAGCCAAGATATTTTGAGATCACTTAAGGAGAATATTCAACAGGTTCAGAATTAGCAGAAATTATATGATGACCAACACAGGGTGGAATGCAATTTTGAGGTTGGGGATATGGTATACTTGAGACTTCAACCCTATAGGCAGTCTACACTTAAGAAGAGTGGAGCAGAGAAATTGAAACCAAGATTTTATGGGCCATTCAGAGTTGCTCATCGCATTAGCGAGGTGGCATATGAACTAGAGTTACCAGCAGATAGCAGGGTGCATAATGTGTTCCATGTCTCCAGGGTTAAGAAAGCGCTTGGTCATAGTGTTGTTCCATCTGCAGATTTGCCCCCCCTAGATGAAGAGGGTAAGTTGATATTGATTCCAGAAGCCATCATTGATACCAAGGAGAGAACACTCAGGAGGAGAGTCATCAAGGAGTACCTAGTCAAGTGGAGGAACCTACCAGTGGAGGATGCTACTTGGGAAAATGAGCAGATATTAAAGCATTCAGAGTTGAAATTGCTTGAGGACAAGCAATTTTGGGAAGGACATACTGTAATGTCCCCTTTCTAACATTCATAGCATGATGTTGTCGTTAGCCTATTTCCCTATGGTCTTGTAGGCTAACCAGGACATTAAAGGGACTTAGAGGCCTTTTGGCCTAGACAGTTTCAGTTGCATATCTTTTTGAGCGGTTTTGAGGCAGTTTTGGGCATACTTACTATTTATAATAAGTTGTGATGGACATGGTTGGACATCTAGGGGCAGTGACATGTCAATGGTAATTGTTTAAAATCAACAGGAAGATTTATTTATCATTGATATGTTTTATTGGGCATTAATGAAGTTATTTTATAAAGTTAAATTTAAATATTTAACTTTATTAATGCATATTCTATAGTTTGTGGGAATTATTTAAATAAAAGAATCCCCTTTATTTTATAATACATCGGATACATAAGTTACATAAAGGGAGTTATGTTTTATCCCACATTGACAAAACGAAGGGACTCTTGTGAGAACTCTATAAGAGAAATAGAAGAGTTTCCATTTAGGAGTTTTTGGATGAGATTAATGTTATGCTATTAGATTTCCTGGAAAAAAAAAAAATTCGAGCTTGGAGGACGAAATCCCTCTTTGCTAGCATTCTCTTCGCTGTTGAAAGACATAGTCAAGAGGATTGATGGTGTTTTTCATTCAGGGAACACATTGGGCTTATTGGATTTACAATAAAGAAGGGCAGAATAATGATTTGTTATAAGAGCCATGAATAGTGTGTTGCTACAGTGCGTGTGAATAGTGTTTTGCTACAGTGCATGTGACTAGTGTTTTTGTTGCAGTGCATGTGACTAGTGTTTTTGCTACAATAACCAGTGAATAGTAAAATTGATACAGTGTGCATTAATTCAAAATAGGAAAAAATCCTTTCTGCTCACTTCAAAAAAATTTATAAGGGACTACTTAACCAATACGTGGAGGAGATATAGACAGGTTAACTCACAACTATTTGGACTTTGCTTCTTTGGCTTCTAGCATTGTTGCCATGAGGTCGAATTCTCAGTCCAACTTGGCGAGGTTCATTGGAGGCTTTCTAAAGATCATCTCTGACTACGCTACAAGCCTTTGGTAAAATTGGAGGAGAGCATCCATAGCCACCTTGACTTTGAACACCTAGTTGATGTTCACCATGGACTGGGTTGAAAGCTCAAATACCACCTAAGCTCCATCTTTGTTTGCCTTGGCCACCTTCCTCCTCATAACTTGGTCGAAGTGACCCAGGTGGACCCCAAATTCACACATGTTTAGTAGAGTGCCATCCGGATGAAATAGCACAGAGATATTGACCTCCTTGAAGTATGCCAATATCTTCTTCTTGCCCTCTTCTAGGGGGTCTATCACAGTTTGGGCCAAACCCAACCATTCATCCATTGTGGCTCTCATACTCCCGACGTATGTCTGGTATAAGCTCAAGTCTAAAGTGAGCATCAACTTCAACTTTGAGAACATACCCTTGTGTAAGATGACCACTAGCCTCCTACATTTGCTCTCAATGAGAGCAATTCTCTCCAAATAGGCATGTGTCTGTTAGATGAGAACTTGTCCTGCCAGAGTCTCCACCGCCTCTCTCAGGGTTGCAAGCAGTTGTAGAAGGACCTCCTTGACATGTCCAATCAACTCATTAGGGAAGGAGCTCTTCACCTACACTTCCAAGATTTAAACCTAATTCTGCATGTCTTCTAGTAGTTTTTATGACATGTCGTGGGTAGCTTGGAGAACTGAGATAGAATCCTTGGCAATCTTCTCTTCCCCTGTGGAAATCTTCACCTTAGTGAGGGAGAACAGATCCTATTGGGTCTACCAAACCACAGGGTTCCCCTCTTGTATAAATTTTTACGTGAGGATCCTTTGCATACTCCCCATGGTTCGATCAAAATCCCATTATATGTCTAGGTCACCTTGTATTGTCATTTATGGCACTTGTGACACTTGGACCATTCCCCGAGCTTGGGGAGGTATTGGTGGGGTGGTGGAGATGGTAGTGACATGTGTAGGACAAGGTGGAGGGGGTATGAAGGAAACAGTGGAGGAGGCATAAAGGCATAAGGAGGCAAGATGAATAGGTAGGCCCAGGGTAACATCTGCACTTGCCACTAACCTTGGGTCGTGCCAACATGAGGGGCGATGACACCTCTGTCAAGCCCAGGAGACTGACGCATATGGCGACAAGTGTGTGGCTTCGACAATGTTCTAGCATCACTGACAACTACCCACACAACATCCTTTGATTGTGACATTTTCCTCTACGAAAAACCATGAAATGATTAAGTGAAGAAGAAGAAAAAGCACGAGCAATTAAAGGTTCACCTAGCTGCCAGCTAAGCTTCCAAGGTGCCACGTACGACTCTAGGCCCTGATACTCTAAGAAGAGGTTGAGACTTCGAAAATTTCCAAGTGAGAACAATCTTGCAAAAGTTAGCATGTTAAATCTCCCAAGTGAAAAAAACTCAACTTATTCGCGAAGTATCACCAAGGCTCGACATGGTTAATATAAAAATTCTTTAAGGTTCCCAGCTCAGGGCAATCAACCATTACAAATGCACCACATGCTTCAGGAAAACCAGGGCAACAAAGGGTTTTAAAGATTTGTTTTAAATGGAGCTAACCAGAGTGAGATATAGGGACCGGGAACTTTGAACCATATCATTTTTAAAGAGGGGTCCCCCATTTCTACAAAAAAGAGGCATGTTGGCCACAACAGAACATTTCTTTCCTTTGTTACTTTAGAGGTTTTGTTATTAGATTTATTCTTGTTTTTTAACAGTCTTCCCTTTTATGTCTAAATTTACCACACAACTTGTAATTTCCATTAAATTGACTTTATGATTCATTACCAAATTTCTGGTTCTCATTTTTGACATTGACAAATTTAAGTTTAGTTTTCTAATTTCTAATGTTTTCAGGAATAATATTAAATGTCAAAAGTGCTCGAGTGATATTTTATTTAGAATCAAAATTTGACATCATTTTTTCTTTTTGAATAAAAAGAGTCGAAAGGGTAGTGAGATCAAGGATGTCTTGTTTTGTTTGATATTTAAAATAATGAATAGAAATTAAATTGCAAAACTTTTCATGAATATTTAAATGAATAATGAAATAAATAAATTGATTTTAAATAAATAATGAAAAAAATAAGTTGATTTTGAATTAAATTACAATTACATACATCTAACTAAACTTTAATGTTTTTTATTTTCACAGGAAAAATAATTACTTTTTCGTCACCTTTCATGGGAGTAGTAAGTAGTTCAAATATAAGTTTTATGATTTTTGAGAGATGAGTGCCCTCATGCGTAGATTAAAGGAGTTGCTAGGCATCATTTTGAAAAATGTAAAGAATGAATTATTACACAAGTATGGCACAGAAGGAAGAATAGGGCACAACATGGAAGCTTTCAGCAGACCAACACAGGGCCTAGAACCTTCATACAACCCTCCAAAATGAATCTTGAAGCATCCAAACATCTATAATCTAATTTTATTGCCTAAATTATGAATTTTTATTTGTTTTGCAATTGGTGCAACTATACAATGACACCAATTATTGATGTCAAAATCCTAGAAAAGAAACTGATGCCTCACATGCTCTGCACGAGATCTTACCGGGCCAAAGAATGATGTTTTGTAGGTTTAAAACTAGAAACAAAGAGTAGAAGCTTAAAAATGAGTTTTTCTCTAATTTTTTAATCCTTCTTAGGTCGTACAAGGCAAGACCGTCATGACTCTAGGTTTTTTTTTCTGATTGCAAGTTGGTTGTTTGGAATTTTGGATTGTTTTCTAAGTGTTTGATTAATACAAACACATATTCAAACTTCCACCAGCTCTACAGGCTACAAATACATTTTTTCCCCTCTATGTCATTCAAGGGCCATACAAAGACGCCCCATACTAGATTTGACTTTAAATTTGCTTGCAAATTATTTTTTGGTTGCTTTTTTTAGTCTTGGATTGAATGTTCTATAGAAATACAATGTTTGTAGGCTTAAATAATGCCAAACAAAATTTAACCAGTCTTTGAACCTCATATGTCGTACACCAGGGTGTGAAAGCCTAACTTTGAATTATATTTGCTTGAACAGGAGTATCCACAAGCCCAAAAAATCCAACAACTAGTCTTACCAATCAATTACATATCATAAAGCTCTAAAACCATGTTAAAATGAATATATGCACAATGATATACAAATCTAGATATGAATTGATAGCAAAATACATTCACACATAACATAGAGAACACTGGATGAAAGTGGGAAAACCTCACGCAAAGGTAAAAACCCCACAATTATTTATGTAATTTGAGAAACCAAATTGACTCAATACAAACATCTTTCCTCTCGTCATTTCTTTTCACTTGTTTTATAGAACCTTGAATTTGTTCGAGTAATCTTTGAAAAAAATATTTATGTATTTGAATGTTTGGGGGTGGTGGATTTTATTTTACCACATAAAATACTTTATATGTGAGTTGAACCATTGTAACACACAGATTCAACCTCCCACCCAATCCGCAATGGTAAGTTATATAATTCTTTATTTTATTATTTATTAACACAAGTATTAATTCATGTATTGTAAATAATATAATATATTATTATTTTACCGATATAATTTAGTGTGTTAATGGCACTGGTATACCAATTAATCATTAATTGCTACAACAAAATAGTTTTTGAATTTCACACTATTGTATGTTACATCTTGATTTTTCGCTAAACAAATTTACTTGATTATCTGGTGATATTTATAATTGATAATTTAATTTGATTATTATTAACTAAACTATAATTTATGTTGTTATAGGAGAGTTGAATGTTGTTTTGATTACATGATTACACTGCTATGAGTTAGCTTTAGTGTTTATTCTTTACATTGTGATCATGTTGATTTGATATTTCAGTAGTATTTTATGATGTATATATGTCATGATGTACGGACTAACTACCTATTTGTTGTGAGTTGAACACAGAAGAGAATCATCCTTTAGAGCATGACGGAGAGAGAACATCATCCGATAGAGTGACATAGATGGAGGTGTTGGGAGATGACAGAAGAATGACTAAAACCCTGCACACACCACGTTAATAGTACATATTAAATACATAGTTTAAATGGTTAGCGATAGTACATTCTTAATGATTGTTTGCATTTAGATGCTTGATTATGCATATTAATTATGTGTTAGCTTAGTTTAATGATTATGTGGAATTAATCTTGTGGGATTTGTGTTGTGGTTGTTTTAATTCAGTTTGTATAATAATATGTTAGTTGCCATTTTTAATGACAGAATGTAATCATATCAATAATAAATCATTATGATCATATATTTTAAGAGGTTATTTATTTTTAAAACATATTATTGTATTTTATTTTTAAAAAATACATAAATAACAAAAGTGAAATTAGAAAGTATATATATTTAGGAAAAGAAAATAAAAACATAAAAAGAGAAAACTCAAAGAATAAAAGAAAAAGAAAACACAAAAAGCAAAAAGCAAAAAAGGAGGAGCTTTAAAAAAAAACGTCATATTCTTGTAAGAGAAAAAAACAAAGGAGGGCGCAATTTTTAGAGAAGGGAGCAGAGCATGGAAGGGAAGGGAAGAAGAAAGAAAGAGAGCGAAGTGGAAGGTACAGAGAGAAAGAGCAGGGAAAAAATGAAAGTTATTTTATCGTGCCATTTTAGTCAAGAAGTTTCTCCAGGTCGGCGATATGTGCACGTTTGATATCTATGTTGGTATGCAATAAAATGTATACATAGCATTATGCATGTTTTATAAGCTACCGACTTCCAAAACACTGAATCGATTTAAATAAATATACAGAAAACAAGTGATTCATATACATTGATTTTATCAATTATATATATAGCGACCTATATATCTATCTACAGCACTTTAATCATAAACAACGATTTATATATTTGTAGATAAATATGATAAACTATGTATATATTATTCCAGCATTATATGCATCGAAGTTATATAGTAATCTAGGTGAATATGAATAACGTAGCACAGGTTTCATCCAGAATCAGCGATCTACAACATGTTATAGACTAGACTATAGACTATTACTACTATAATATATCATCGGATTACTTGAGGATTATCATCTTATTTTATATTAATAGTCATATAACCCTGAGTTCATATTATGATCTTACTGGATTTAATCGGATTACAAGCTCATCCACATCAAATTGATAGTAATATGTTAAACAATGGTAAAAAAAAGTGCTTGAGTCAATTATATAGTCCAATTATAACATGAAGAAATAACTATGAAGTAATACCTTTGCGCTTCTCTCTTTTCTTTATAAGATAAACGTGTTGAGACTCTGACTTGAGTGATATAATCAGATAAGCTATTCTATACCAGACAAAATTTATATATCCTTAGGACAGTATTCATATGGGTATTGGATATATAATGTGTTATGTAGCGACTTACATATATTACTATGGTTTGTAGCGATCCAAATATATAAAGCGATCTGCTTAATATCACTCATATAAATTAAACTTAGTGACCTAGTTTTAATAAGTATTAGGCAATCTGCAGAATGGACAACAGGGTGAGCTTAGTGTTCAGTGCTTGGAAAATCGACCTACGCAGCTTTTATAATCCTTTACATTTGCCACAGGGTATATAAATATCAAATTAAAATTTGGATATAGTTCTGAATAGTCATATTGAATGCTATAATAGTTTGAATATGAAGTAATAATTCTAAACTAATTTATTATGATTCAAAAGTATTTATAATGGGTATAATAGTAATAGAATCATATTGATACTTCTGAATTTGAGAAATTAGTTTTATGTATATTGAATGTTCAGGAAATTGCTATATTAATTCATCCCAAATATAATTAATAAATATAATTCCCATATGGGATGGCTACGGTGAATAAATATTCCGTCCCTAGAAAATAGAACCCTTGCAGCATGTATTCTATGTGACATTTTATGTTCCATTTGATAGTGTGTAAATATTTCTTGAAATTGTGAAAATTTAGAAAGAGCTACTTAATAGGTTATACACAATTCCCCGCTACATAATAATGAATATACTATTTGACTAATATATGTGGAAATTTTGGTGTAGCATATATATATCGAATAGCAATGTATATAAACAGTAAACTGTGTAAAAGGTTTCAACGGAGAGAGTAGAACTGAAAACCATGCCAAGTACGTCTACATATTTAATTATGGACTTTGAGGCACTGTGGGTGATTATAATCCAAGTCAAATATATATAAGTATGAATTCATTTGGCACAAGGACTATATTAAATCTCATATTGATTTTACCATCTCTGCGTAATATACAATATGTTAAACTCTTCATTCATAAGTATACTGGTATTACTAGATAATATAACTCGTAATGTATAACTAAATATTGATCTAATGGTTAGTGGTTAGTATACACTATGATTGTTTCATTAATGGTTAATATAATTACGGACTGTGTAATGTTAATGAGTAATATATTGTAACATGGTCCACTAATACTTCTTGAGAATTAATGATTGGTATATTTTATATTGTTCTATTGAAAATTTGAGTACAGTACGTACCATGAGTGTACTAATATGTACACGTACAGATACATATATAGTAGTGCATGTGATGGGGGATTATATTTATAATTTTATTGATAGTTCAAAACTAAGTCATAGACTTATGAGAATAGAACCCTACTTATACATGCATACAACCTCATAAATATATAACAATAGTTAAAACGAAAGATTATGTATTCGTGAGAATTATGACTTTCTAATTATCATTGGATGTTGAAATTGAGTAGTGTGTACAGTACTTGACATAGAATATTATGCATTTGTGTTTACTTACGAAGATTTGAGTATGCAGTTTAAATATGGGTTATACTTGGATGGTATAAACTGTAATTATTATACTTATTATTTAGATGAAAAATAATATTGTGGAGATTCACTCATACGTTTGACAAACTAAATGTATGCATTTTTATTATTCATGTGTCTAGCATATTTTATACTCGTCCGTAGGAAGTAATTTGTATGAATCTGATGGTTATATTTGTGTTAATCAAATCTCGCATTGTTGGTACTGAGTAAGTAGTGAGACGGACTTCACCATCTTACTAGCATCACCAATGCTAGATGAAGGTAATCCAATCAAATAATGTGTTTAAAATTAACTTATCCTAGAGATCAATGACTCTTGAAAACTTTGGTCAAAGCAATGTTAGTTAGACATTGTCATTTCATATATATGATTTACATGTTTGTGTAATATCATGTTAGAATGGGTTTCTTTATAATACACTGCATGCTCTTAGAAATCATATAGCACACAAATACTAGCTTGTCTCTCTGAATTTTTACACCGTCACTATTTACTTACCCGTGAAGGGAGGGTCATTTTCTAATGGGAGATTGTGCAAGGGATCGATGGTTTGTGGTTATGAAAAAATATTCAAATGATGCTCTTTCTTCCCACAACAGTATTTTGAAAACGACACTTGAGATCGCCATAAATACTAGAGTTCAGGGAACTCATGCTCCGTGGAGCCTTGTATCTTGTACATTGTATTGTATTTTTTATTATTGAAACATTACCCCTGATGAGATATAATTATTTACTTATTGTATATTGATAGTGGTTGTATGATTGTACCAGTCGTGGCTGGATATCTATAATTACTTCTACATTCAGTGATGTTTTGTTTCATATGATGATAGTGATCAGTGATGGATAAATGTCACGTGTTTATTTTACATGCTATCATACTTAGAGTATTTTTATCTAGATCACTATTGAAATTCTCGTGGTGTAATCTAATGAAAGAATGTGTTGTTTAAAATTTTAAAAAAAAAATACGTATTTCTAAATGGATCCCAGTGGGGATGTTACATTGTATTAGGTTCATAATGGAAGATGGTATGAAAAATCTCTCAATACATGTGTCACCCCACCTTGAAAAATAATCTTACTCATATTGTCCTATATGTGTGTGTGCATGCGCGTGCACTAATGTCTAGCAATTATACCCAAAGCTAATAAAGAAGACAAAAAATCATTTTTTTTATTTTATTTTTTTTATAGATGCACATAAGGATAAATCAATTTACTACAAAGGCAAAAAATGGAAAATCTTGCACACGCAACAATATTGAATATTCAATTTGTTTTCCGAGATTTCAAATGAAGGCATTGAGATAACCATAAATGTATTTTGATATAGTTGGAAATAAATATAAATTCTAATACCTAAATGGGATGAAAAATGAGCACTTAAAGCATCTACTAGGGACTTAGCTTCCTTGAGCCTACACTAGACCAAATCATATTTTTTATGTTTTATTATTTCAAGAAGTTGTACATTGTAAAGGAAAATAAATCTATGGAAATCCATCTGGTCCATTATATACTTCCCAAGTAAAATTACACCTCCCACAACTATAACCAAATCTTGAATGTAGCCTTTCAAAAAGGCAACAAACTCACTAATAAGATAAGGGTTTAGCCTTTCATTTTTTTTTGGGTGCTTGCACACAAAGAGATCAAATGTCAACAATTTGGAAGAATGAAATAAATCCTTTCCTTGGGCTTCATTGCAGGGATAATCAATAATTGTACTCTTGAGTACAAATGTCTAGTAAATATTCAAAATAAAAATCATATTATTTTTAAGGTAATTACACTGCCAATTTTGTGGTATAAATTTATTAAGTTTTGACTAATATTTGAATCTACAATTAATTATACGGATATCAAGTAAATTTGTCCCAAAACATACTATATAAAAATAACCATGAGTTGTTTATAGCATGCATCTATTAAAACCATACTACATCTTTTTATATTTTTGGGTAAGTAAAAAGGTATTATCAATTAAGGTCAAACCCTGAAAGATAGACATGTTTCTTGACACACACTCAACCACGCTTTGGTCCTTTATAAGTGTCATAAATATCATGAGTTTTTTTAAATTATTCTTCACTAACCAGAAACCTTACATTGCTACATGTTATGATCCATGCACGCCATTAATTTGTTCATGGGCACATGGTATGGTTGAGCCTGATAGTTTATTACTATGAATAAATTTGGAAGAAAAAAGTGCATGAAGGTAAGTTAAAATTTATGGTGGCAATCTAGAAATTGGTTATGAAGGAAATACAAATCCTAAGTCGTCATGATTTGCCTAAAAGTAATGTTAATTGTTTCTGAGAAAATTATTCTCTCTTTTGAAAACTCAAAAAATTCATCCAAGTTTGTTCATGGAGTCCTTACTCCAACATTAAAAACTCCAACAATATACAAATATGTAGTCTTTTAAAATAAAACAGACAAATTATTACACAACTTGAGTTTAATAAAACACAAACTAGATACATATTGTTTCCAACAAGACCGTCTTCCAATATAAATTTCGGCATGCTTCCCATAAAAACATTACCTCAATATTTATTAAGAGAGAATGCAAGTGTTCAAGATACATGGCAACCCCCAAAAAAATCCCAAAACACATGCCTTCAATCGTAGAAATTCCAAAAATATCTAAATTGCAAACTCTAACAACACCATTGAGAGACAAGAAGAAAACTTACTTGACACTTCGAAAGTAATCTTTAAAATTGAGCTCAAGATAACCATAATATGTTTTCCTCAATCAAATAACCACACTTCTAGTGTTTTTTCCAAAAAGACAAAGGAATGAGGGTTTAGAATAAAAACCGTAGTAGCTTCTTAAGGGTGCTTCACAATTCTAAAGGTTTATAGATTCATTAATACAAGCTTAGCATTTCAAAAGTGGAGGTTCACTAATTAATTTTTGGTGGAACCTAAAATATTCCACTACTTTTATCCTTTTTTTCTAAAAATAAACTATAAATCTTCACTTGGATTTCCATGCCAATTAAGTTTCTAAAATCTAAACTATATCGCCAAATGTATACACCTAAATTTGGTATTAGACACTTACAAACTTCAACTTATGCATACCTTTACATACTTGGACTTTTGAGTACACATTTGACTCTCGTGCACACTTCCCCTATCTATATACCCATTAATTGTCTTGGCTAACCCAATTCACTAGCTACACATATTCATGATCACCCTAATCTGTGCAAAAATGTTGCATAATCCTAAGCAAGATGTCACCATAATTTAAATCACTGATTTCCCTCTCTTGATAATGTCGACAACAGTCATATGCTTGTAGTTTATTGTAGGTGGCTAGACACCTATGTCAAAAATGTATAGGAACCTTTAACGACTACTTCTCGATTTAAGACGTCTCCATTAGGTATGCCTAGACATGTTTCACATGTCAATCATTGGGGAAACATCAAAGAGACATAAAAACTAATAAATCCTAAGGCAATACTCACTAGGCAATTACTTGGTCATCCACTCTCTACTTGATGAAAAACTTTAAGAAATCCATTAGCACTCCCTTGATACATTGTCACAAAAGCACACACACCTGAAAACCCCTCAAAGGAGTAGTCCTAGAGCCAAGTCTAAACAATAAATGCAAGGTTGAAGCTACATGTTGTTAAGTTCTGAAAGCTTAATGTTACATTGCATTCTAGCACGATCATGATGATGCACACACACATAGGTTTATTAGTTTTGTAATGAGTTTTATTGTTATGTCAACTAATACAGGTCATTTTGTAACATGCTATATTCTAGCTTTCAGACTAATTTTGATGAACGCGGCTTTGTGTCTTGACTCTTTGAAAGGCTTCGGCAATATATATTAATACAATCTCTTTTCTGAATAAATGATTAAAAAAAATGGCATTTGTTAGCAAGTACTGAATGGCGAACAAGATAACCACCGACTTAAAAGGCCGAATCCCTTCTAGCCCATTTCCTGTGATAATGCAAGATTAGATGCAAGCTACAGCATACTGTTTCTCTCAGGTGTCAAAGATTTTGACGCTGAAATGAGTCTAACTCCTCCAACTTCGCCATGGGTGCTCTCACCATGACCGCTGACGTACAAATTTGAAGCCTTCAGAACATGATTATTCTGCCGAATAGATACAAGAAGCCTTCAAATCTCCGGGCCATGAGGTCACAGGTTCATGTGGCTACCGTGCCCTCGTCCAGGTTACTGTTATACGCCACTGACATGCCAGGTCATGCCATGATTGAGTCACGTTTAGTTTTGATGCAATGAAAAACTGTATATAAATGTAATGAGCATGGTTTGGGAAGTCCTCAGACTAGTTACTATGAGCATTTCAGAGAACGCATTTAAGTGCACATAAATACAAGATGGCATGTAGAAGCACTCGCAAGATATTTAGAAGTTCTAAACAACTCTATTCAATTTAGTAAGACCTACCAAATCAAAATACCAGTCCCCGGGTATGGAAGTTCTACAGACTGGACACTAATTATTTGCAACTCATTGATAGGCTAAGTTCATTGACTGCAAGGAAACTCCTTTAGGCCCAGAAAACTCTGCATTACTTGAGTGAATCCAAGAAAAATAGAAATTCACCATATTTATCATGAAGCCTCAAGTCTACTGACCATAAAAAAGCTATTTCCTATTTATCAGAAGTACTTGATGATTTAAATAGATAAACTAAATGATAGTATAACTTCATCAGTACCAACTTCCTGGCAGCATCAACGTAAGTGAACAGGTACCCTGCAAGGGTCCAATTTGTTTCACATAGCTGAGCCATCCTGATTACACATGACAATGAGAAACCTTAACCCTGCTAATAAAGCACAGTCCACCTAATGATCTGTTCGGAAATGATTAAAAAACAGATCACTATACTCTAGAAACTAACCCATAACTTTTGATCTATAGCAGTGGGAGAGAAAATAAAACAAGATGGCAAAACATTAAATGTGAAGCATTTCAAACCATAAATTAGCTATGGACATTTGAGTTAATCGTCGCTGAAACGAGAAAAATAACTTCATACACCAAACGGCATGATTGGCAAAACTCAACTATAAATAAATACCTCCTAGGTGTGAGATGGTCTTGCAGTGATGACCCGATAGGTTGGATTATCAGACATAAGCAATTCAATAATCACAGCATCTGTGGGTGGACCACTGAACTTTAGCCTTCGTTCAAGTAATCCTGCCATGGATTATCCAAATATGTAGTTAAAATATTGCAAAGAAAGATCTGAGAAATGAGTGTGGTTTCCAACTACTAGCAAAAACAATTGAAAACAAAACAAACCAGCATTTTGACAAGCCATACCAGGTAGAAATTTTCTGGAAACAACTGCATAAAATTGTTATTGTCCAGAAAACCCCTACAAAGTATTACACGTGAAGAAACCCAACTCAAAACAAAAAAGTCATACCAGGTCGAAGATTTTGGCTGCCATACAACATCTTAGCAAGTGGATTACTTGCCCATCTATTGACAGCAGCAGTAGTTTTAGGCTGAAATCCAAGCAGCAAATTCCGGTTTCTTGATAGTGTTACCTGTCAAACAAATAGGTTATGGATCCAGTAATCTCCTAAAGCCAGTTCTTTAAAAATCAAGGGGGCTCGATTGACCAATTTTTTCTTCTAAATATAGTATTTTCCGCAAGAAACAGCCTGTTTGCAACCACACTACAAGTGTGGATTATTTAAAAAGATCACAAGCACAAAGATACTACACATACCTAAGGCCTCATCCTATAAGTGTTGTTATTCATCATAGTAATATATTTCTACAAAATTTACCGAAAAGAATGAAAACCAACTCCAAATGTAGATATAACTGTATTAAGGACATATTAGTAATTAGAATAAATCCATCCACTATGGATGCCTGTATCTTAAACATTTATTCGAAAATACATTTCCACCTAACCACTGGAAAGAATACAACCAAAGGAAAAACTAACAGCAATCATACACTCTGGATACCTGTATCTTAGAAATCTATTGGAGAAATAAATTCAACTCGGATAAACGGTTCTCTTATCAAAAGGTAAAAGATGCAGGCAACTAAACTTCAAAGACTAGAAAGAGATGAGAATTCGGAACTTTGTGGCATCTATTCAAGATTGAACAAAGGAAAATATGAGTCATAACAAACAGATAGAGCATAGATATAGCTAAATGTACCTCATAAACTGCAATGTCGTCTGCATTAGGCTCTTGCAGATTATCCCGAATATGACTCTGAGAAACTGTAACACCCTTGGATACTTCTGCATGTTTCAGCCCTTGCTCTCCTGACTCATTCATGTTTTCAGCCTCATCATTGCTTGAACCTGATGCATCTTCCAGGACAGCAGTGGTTGGATTCTTATCCTCTGATCTAGCCCACTCAGTCAGGTTTTCTCCAGTCCATGCACCCTTTCCAGCACAGCTGTGTATGTCTCCTGGCCACTGTAGAGCACTCTTAACCATTTGAACAACCAAGGTACACATAGCCTCCATCTCTTCTGCTGAAACTTCCTCATTCTGAGGAAGCACTGACTGAAAAAAATGTGTTGATATTCTGGATGAGGATGGCCATTCCAAATAGAAAGTAGACTCAGATAAGAGAAAATAAATACTTTATGGACTACACACAAAGGAAAAGGCCGGCATGGTCGATGCAAATACTCTTTCGATGACCATATAAATCTTCAAACTAAACCCATAACAAGGATCAGAAATTGCTAGTGCACATTAACGATCATTTTAATCATAAAATATGGGCAACTAAATTTTTAAATGTTTCAAAGATTGGTAAGACGACATGTGATGTTTAACCTAATTAGCAAGCTGGCATTACAGGCTTGTAGAAGCATAAATATGTACTACATATTTCTTCACATCATTGTTAAAATATGAAGTTGAACCATGCCAAGTAGTGGAGTTCTAGATTAAAATTTTAGATGATTATATAAAGGATGACATGAATATTATGCAGACGATAATGTATGTAATAGAAATTTGAAGACTTATGCTCGTCTATATTTGGACTTCTATAGTTGTCATAGCCCCACCATGTATGTATTTGACAATTTATCTTGTAATTTCGTGCATATTTTTGACAATATATATCATGTCATGTTCAAAAACTTTAAGATGTAGATCAGTTTATTTGATTCTGTGAAGATTTCATGATAAAGTTACCAGACCAACAAATCTCAGATATAATGAAGAAATAGTAAAGTTTGTTTCTCTTTCATTTTTATCTTTATCTGCATATCTGAATGGTAATTTTTGCCGATTTCTCCTTTGTCATTTTTTTCTAATTTGTAAGTTTTGGTCATCACTGGTTGTTATTCTTTTCCTCTATACAGAGATTTTATTTTGGACTCTCGTTCATTGGAACAGCAACCTGTTGTTATGGAGACCCAGTCAACTATCAAGGCAATGGTGTCCCATGCTGATAGAGTTCTGAGTCTCACTAATGAAGCCGAAACCAAAGCTGAAGCCAAAGCCGAAAACGGGGGCATGATTGGGTTTTCTGCAAGAGACATCAAATTAATTGCTCAAACCCATTTTTTCAGGGCCAAACTTTAAAAAAAGCAGCAATTACGGTTTTTCAAATTAATGGGATAGTCTCAGAACGTGGGGGAATAGCCCTTTGATGGCAACAGCAGTAGGAAATTGGAAGCCAAAAACATATATTTTACTTCGATCAATGTGCCAGTAAACGCAGGGGCCACTCTATGGAAGCCCCACCAAGCACCCCTACTTTGAAAGAGACTATGAACGAAACATCGCCGATAGTTGCAAGTGGATCCAGGGACCAAAGTGGCATGCATGGCCAACAGAAAAGCTTTCAGAAACAGTTTTGTTATTGATAAACAAGGGGATCCATCCTCGCCTAAAACAAATGCATATCCTCAGCTAGGGGACTTTAATACAAACTTGACAAATGATGTTGAGATAAGTTGGTTGTTGAGCACTTAAAGAAGAAAGCTATCATCCTTGACTTCCTCCAAAGGATGCCGTTTGAGAAGTACCTTTACAAGCGGTATGCAGATAATTGGGAGCTAAAAGGATGGAAGGCGGAATGCTCTTGGGGCTTGGGCAAAGGATATGCTTGTGTTGTCTTTGACAGGAGGTAGCCCAAGGTGTTTATCAAAATGGAGTTTGGATGATTGCAAGAGCTTTAATCGATGTTCAGCCTTGGCATGACAACTTCAATCTAGAGCTCACTTTCACAGCATAAGTATCCTCTTGGATGGAGTTCCCTTGCCTGCCAGAACACTTTCGGACTTGCATACAGAAGATTGTCTAGCCATTTGGCCAATTGCTTGTGGGTGATAAACAAAGATCACACTCATTGCAACATAATGCTAGAGTTTGTGTGGAAGTCATCTCAAGCAAGTTACTATGTGAGGTTTGGCTTTTATTTAATGGGTCTCTGTTGTATCTTTCCCAATTGCTGTTTTGTATGCTATTCTCCCACTAATTTTTTTAACGACTGCCCTTTTTATATCAAAGAAAACGCTCAAAACAAATTTCCTAGAGTGATAAAACTATAAATACAAAGTCAAAAACTGCAGATGATTCCCAAGGGTAGCAAATTAAAACAAAGAAGAGGAACAACTTAATAAGAAGGCTTATCAATAGGGTAAAGCCTCTGATGTTGTGGGGAAAAAAATGGGTTCCAACTAGAAACGCTCAAATAAATGTTGTCCCTGATGATGGCAGTTCAGGGATGAAACCACAGGAGTCACATTTCAGTTCACAGGATAATATGGAGGTAATGACAAGCATCAGACGGGACAACAATGGAGGCCAAATAGGGGACACTCATGGAGACCCAACAAAATGCAGAAATGAACACCAATTTGAACAATGATAGGACCCCCTTCAATCAAACCAAAACCATACCAACTCTACAATAAAACTTGCAGGAAAAGCAAGTTGTGGTGAGCATGGACTTTTTTGATAAAAGTTCAACTGCATTATAATAAAATTATTAGTCAGATTCATTTCATTCAGATTCAGGTTATACAGCATTGATTCTGCTTAAACACTGTTAAAGTGCACCAAACAATGATTATCCATTAGCAATGGCCAAAAAACATTGATCCCTGATCCTTGGGGAAAACAACAAAAGTACAGGCTACTGATATCTCTGATAAAACTGCTAGAACTATCTGAAAGATCTAAAATCTGCATTACCCTCTGTGTAGGTTGTGGAATGAGCTTATTATGTGATAAAGGGCTTCTTCAAACTCCATGCTTGTAGTCCGTTGAACTGTCATTTATGAATAAGTATTGCCAGCATGTTTTGTTAAGTCTCATGTCTGCATTGGGAAGTTTGTAGAAAGTATCTTAGTTACGTCAGTTGGAATGGTTGTGTTAACTGCCAATCGTTTGGGCCTGTCCTTTAAGAAGCATAGTGATTGTGGGGGAAAGGCCCTGAACTAATTTGTACTAAGACTTATCATTGAGGAATGCAAAGCTGCTATTTTTGTGGACACTCGTACATGGTATGTTCTATTATTACAGTTATGTCTGTTCTTGTTGATAGTCTAATATCTCAGCAGACTTCATCTATACTACATTTTGGCGCCGTGGCCTTAAAATAACTCGGATCATAAGAAATAAGTAGATTGACAATCTGATTGACATCCAATCCTACTGACAACAACATGGAGAACCAATGGGTCAACCCATCCAAGAAGCATTTGAAACCAAACAAGAACAAAAACTCACCAAAGAATTACAATAATTCTGAGACCTTTATGTACGAGAACATGTCAAGGAGGAAAACGAACAAAACGAAGTGCCAACGAATTCCATCTGGGACACACTGGCTGTCACATAAGACTTAGAAAGTCTCCATGACCATCTCCCACAACTTCTTGCTAGGCATTATATTGTGTATTACAGAACCTTCATGCCGAACATGACCAAGAGGATTAGTCACAACGAATCCTACAAAGGCAAAGTCGTGAAGAGGAAGCAAGATCACAAGACCGACATTGATGCCACTAAACCCGAATGAACGGGAACAAAATGTAGTAACCTAAATCTGATCACGAATACTTGATTATGTTAGTTTTGGCCATTTTTCATTTTAATTAACTTGTGTACTTAATCAATACGTATTAGGCTATTTTGCCAACTCATTCTATCCTAAGCACCTATGAGGACCTACTTCTGTTTTAAATTGCTATATGTCACATACAAAAGTGTTTTGATTGTTAAAAACACCCTCATACATCTGTACAGCCAATCCAAGACCCAAATTTCATATATTTCCCTAAAGGACAGAATCGACCAATACGGACAATAATGGTAGTAGAATTTGTCCCTATGAGTCAATCATGTCCCTTGTCCTCTAATGCTTTGTTTTTACATTTAAACCCTCCCTTATCTTCGTGATTCATGTTTTTAAGGACTCTTAGTGTGCGGTTTCCCCTTTTGGATTGCTATAAAGGCACATTCAAGTCACTTATTAAACCACTTGGCAATTTCAATACAAAAGCATATTTACATTGTTGCACATTGACCAAAATTTCCCTAATCTTCCCAATTCTAATTTTGATCTCTACAAGCAGTCCTCAGCTAAGTCAAAAACTTATTTTATCCAACCCAAAGCAAAGCATGATCAAGTATTCAAGTTATCACTAGATGCATTCATATAGTCAAATGAGCACAATTGCACAAAGCACTCTAAGTGGGAGAACTACATGGAATTGATTCCCTCCTTGGAGTATTGGAGACGTAGGCAACGTCCAGTCATCGTGGGGTGATTGGAGTCAACTCAGCGCAATTACACCCCACATTTTTTTATTTGCAGGTTTTCAATCATTGCTAGCCCTATTAGGGTTTCAACCTTGGAGAAACTATTTGCAAGTCTTATGCAACCTTATGAAGGTCAAATCTTCAAATACAGAAATAATTTAAGCCATCACCAATGATTGTGCCCTAAATTCCTATTTTTCGACAAGAGACAAGATCGACCAAATAAGAAAATAGTGGGAGTTGATCATGTCCTTAGTCTGCAGATTTTGTCCTTGTGCAGTTTCAATCCCTGTTTTTGAGTGCTTGCAGATTCTATTCATGTTTTCATGTTTCCACCTTTTGTCAATCAGTACCATCAGATCTAGAGCAGAAACCACTGTCTTTTCAATTCATAGTTATTCTTTCAATCGTTTGCACTTTGTCAAATTCAATCTTTACTTTCATTCTACTTGTTGCAAGTCAATTTCTATTACTCTAATTTATTCTATTCAATTTATCTTAATTAAGGTTAATTGTCATATTAATTCAAATTCCAATAAAATGTATTGGTGAACCCATTTTTCATTCAAGCATTGCTTCAAAAAAATTGTTTTAGGCTTCAGATAAATTCCTGAACATCCAACACTAACAGAATTTTTTTTTCGACTTTGGATCTAAAACTAACACTAAAAGAACTTGCTTTCGACCTCAAATATAATTGTTAACACTGAAAGCACTTTCTTCGCACTTTGGATCTAATATCTGACATTGAAAGTGTCTTCTTTTAACCTTGGATTTCATAAGAGTACTAATCTCCATACACAATTTTTTGTCCTTTGCATGGTTTCTAAATTTCAGTTTTCTATTATTATCATTTGTTATAAATCTATGGCTCTATTGAATAAACATTTTAAAACACAAGCACCATTAATTAAAATTTTGCCAAGTCAAGTATGACATGGGTACAAGAGCACTCATATATCCAACATGCTATATTACTTTACATCATCTTGATGGACTTATTATGACCACAGAAAGTGATAAGACTCGTGCCTCTAATAACAATAGTTTTGACCTTGTCGATGCAAAAGAATTTGGTGAATACATTGATACTCATCCAGACGAAATTGACTCTTTGTTATTTGTATCACGACAAGAACAAAAAAAACATGACCATGCTAGTACATTTGAAGAACCAAATGATTCTGTTGAGCAACCCCTTGTAAAACCTATCACAAGTATTGTTACTTCTACTGTTGATACTGTTATTACATCTACACCTTTGGATTTGGAGGCAACTCAAAGCTTTCAACTGATTTTTATGCCTATGCCTAACCAAGTAATTCATCCAGAACCTTTGATAGTCAAATATATTACATCACATACCTTACCTACTCACAATCCCTCGAGTAAATTGTTGCATTTTTTCACGCTAAGGTGTTGCAGTTGGAGCAAGGTATTTCAAAAGCTATCCAATCATTACATTCCCAAGCTTTACTTCATGAGCTATTAGCACCTGATATTGCAACATACCCTTTTACCTACAACATTTGTAGTTCTTAAACTCCCATTATATAAAGGTAAAGGAGACCCAAAACAACATCTCAAATCTTTTCATGCAACATGTTTAGATTATACTTTTATGACAAATTGCTTACCAATTTATTCCCAAGAAGTTTAAAACACTGTCTTGCGTTGGTTTTATGATTTATCGGTTCAATCACTCAAAGCATTCAATCCATTGGAAAATCAATTTCTTAAATATTTTGCCATCAACATTGATGAAAAGCTTTTTTATGTGCAAATTGCTAAGTTTAAGCAAGGAACCAATGAGCCTATCAGTGATTATGTACTTCGTTACGAAACTATGCTTGCCAAAATAATAAACACCTTAGCAGATAATAAGTTACAACATATTTTCAAACAAAGTTTGTTTGCACCTTTGCATAAGTCAATCATTTTCAATAAATTCAGATCATTTAAGGAACTTTGTCATGCAATAAGAGAAAGAGAAATCAAGCTTCTTGCTTGGAACAAGCTCAAGTATGTACCTACATCTACTTCAACTTCCACAACGAACTTTCAAAACAAACCATCTTACAAAGCTAAGTCAACATATGCTAAAACAGATGCAAAGATCATAGTTAATGTTATCTTTCAACCTTCTAATAAGAATGTTTTATCAAATCAACCAAGGAGGCAATTTTTTAAATTACCACAACTACCTCATAAATTGCTACAAAAGTTTCTTGAATGTAATCTCATTACTCTATCACCACAAATATTTTGAAAAAAATATATCTTATGATTATTAGAAGATGCAATGGTCATTCCACTAACAAATGTTTCAAACTCAAGCACCTTATTCAGAATCTTATTGACAACAATGTCATTGAACTAGGCACTCCTACAAATGACATATACTCCAACAATGTCACATCATGATTTCACCCTATAATTAATAACCTTTAAATCCGTGGATTGGTATGGTTATTTTCTGATTATCATTGCTTTGACTTGATCTTTATGAGATATACTGGTATGGAACAATGATGTTGATTAGAATACATAATGTGGCAGTTGTATTTTATTATTCTGTACATAGAGGATGTATATTTGATAGTTTTGCATCATTAGTTGATATATATGATGACTCAGACTAACTACCTACTTGTTGCGAGGAGGATACAGGATTGATTCTACCCTCAGAGCTTGACGAAAGAGAGCAGAGAGCATCATCAAAGAGGGTGGGCTAGATGGAACGATTAGACGATGAAAAAGAAATTGCTAGTGACCCTACACACACATTAGATTTAACAATATTATGTGTAGCATGCTTTAAATGTTAGTATATGATTATGAAAATCTTGTTTGTGATTATTTTTGCATGTAGATATAATTCATAATATGCATAGATTAAATAAGATTTTTTTATTAATAATTATCTTGATTTTCGAGTTTAAATCAAGAAAATAAAAATTTAATTGCTATATAGATGCTCTTATTGCAGATACGGTTATTTGGCAATTAAAAGCAATTATTGACGTAATATCTATTAGTTAAATAAATAATTATCTTTGTTTTGATTATTTTCATAGAAATTGAGTTATCTTAGAATTTTAAACTTGAGTGATGGCAATCTAAACTTAGTTTTAATAAAACATGCATGAAATTCATTGAAAGCCAAGAATTTAAATATTATTATTTTAATGGGTCAACCTAAACTTAAGTTTATAATAACTTTGAAATTATGGCGTAGTGTTTAAATAAATAAATTAAGATATTTGTTATGAAGGTTACGTAAAGTTGACTACGGCTTGTAAAACAAAAGATAACTACAGAAAAGTGAAGTTTAAGAGAGATGAGATGCCATGTATGGAGGGGAAACAAAAAGAATTATAACATGCAAGGAAGTGGGCGCAGCAAATAGAGAGAGAGGTGAGTTTTTTAAATTAGTGAGAATTTTGGATGTTAAAGGGGGCATGGAGATAGAAAAAGATAATAGGAGAAGGTAAACTGGAAAACGGGTAAGAGATCCAGAGGCGTTTTTAAGCAAATTCTTCAAAGAGGTAGTGTTGACCAAATTTTGGCCCTTCAAGCCAAAATTGGGCACCCCTTTTTGCAAAAAAAGGTCTAAGTCTATACATTTGTCCAAGTCCAATATGCAGATTTCATTTAGAAGAAGTGTTCTTATACAAAGCCCGAAGTATTTTACATAAAAAACCCAAGTGTTTTCCTTTTGAAAGCTTTGTTCTTTAGTCTTTTGGCTAAGTCCTTTGTAATGAGTTCTTTCGGGTTTTTGTTCTAAGCCTTTGCCGAATTATTTCGGACTTTTGTCCAAGGCATTTTTCCCTAAGTGTATTTCTTTCAAAATTTCATTCGGCGGAATTCTTTCAGGAAAATTGTCCAAGGAGCTTTTCGAAGACGAAGTCTAATTCCTTCGGAAAAATTGTCAAGACAACTTTTCTAAAGGGTATGTTGCAACTTTTCCTAAGGGCTTTTTCAAGCTAAAGGACACTTCCATTTTTTCCGAATGGCACTTTAGCTCAGTTCAAAGTTCCCGAAGGGTATTTTTTCCTTCTGAAAGGTCACTTGCAAGAAGTCGAAGGGCACTTTCATTTTTGTGGAGGGCACTTAGTGGAAAATCCAAAAAGATTTTTTGGGGAAAATTGTCCGAGACAATTTTTTTGAAGGGTATGTTTCATTTTTTCGAAGGGACATTTTCAATTCTCCGAATGACTTTTTCAAGCTAAAAGTTCACTTGCAACTTTTCCAAAGGAATTGTTTCGGACATTTTGTCCGAAACAACTTTCCCAAAGGGTATCTTTCTCACAAGAAATGGTCCACTTCAACTTTCCCGAAGGGTATGTGACAACTCTTCCGAAAGGCATTTCACTTCTCCGAAGGGACGTTTTCAAAAGTCCAAAAGATTGTTTCGTGGAAAGGTGGACCATTTCAAAAAATCCGAAGGGTTTCTTTTATTTTCGGAATATCATTTCAAATAGCCAAAGGACACTTTCAACTCTTCCGAAAGGTCACTTGCAAGAAGCCGAAGGGTATGTTTGCTTTCAAAAAGGGTCTCTTTCACTTTTCCAAAGGGTCATTTCAAAGAATCAAAAAGGGCCAAACAAAAAGTCCGAAAGAATTCTTTTGAAGAAATTGTCTGAAGAATTTTTTCGAAAAAATTGAAAAGGTGCCAAAGTCCATTCCCTACGGACATTTTGTTCGTGAAAATTGTTTAAGACATGAAGGACCAAGCGAAAAGCCGAAGGAAAAGAACAAAAGAGAAAAGACTCAAACAAATTCTTTCGAGAAAGTGCCGAGACAAGAAGTCCAAAGAAATAAAAGTCCGAAGAAAATGCCCAAAGGAGTGACGGCCCGCAAAACGTCAATTTTAGACTACAAAAACTAGCCGTTGGAGTTTAAAAGAAAGGCTCGATTGGAACCAGAAGGCAAAGATAAAAATGACAAATGGCAAGATCTTGAGCATCTAGTGCACAGTAGGCATAAATAGGCAAGTCAACGTTTCAAGTTGTTGCACCATTACACAGCTTGATGAGCCAGTAAAGAGCAGCTAGCATTGAAACAGAATTCCAACAGATTGACTCATCTATAGCAAAATGCAGTTCGGAATATCTTGATTCCGTTGATGTAACCATGGGAAAAGCATCTTACAGAATGTAATGTAATTGTTTCTTTTCTCGGGGTGACACATGTCCAAGTGACCCTTGAACTCCCTTGGCTCGACCTCTCTCTCAAAGGCTATATATATGCCTTCTATTGGCTCATTTTGGAGCCTCCACTGGTTATGGTGAAACTCTGGCCAAATTTGTACTTGCAAAACTCTTGAAAAAATAATACAAGTTTTTGCCACTCACATGTACTATTGTGTATCAGTTCAAATCGTGTTGTTCTTGTTTAGTGAGAGTTTATTTTTCCTAACCTATTATTCTCGATTGCCTACCAAATGTACAGAAAGAGTATTGTTACAAGTCCTTGTTAGTATTCCTTCTTAAGTGTATAGACATTTTAGAAGTGGTTTAAGACTATATTCCTTCTTGGAATTCTTTGTTGCTCTCCTGAATATCGAGTGCCTTCTTGAATCTAAGATGTGAAACACTGATGTGACAATGCACAAAGAGTTGTGGGTTTTGTGTGAAAGAAGCTTTGTTGGTTTTTAAGTAGTGTATTTTTAGTCAAATTGGGAGGACATTATTCATTGGTGCATCACCGTTTTATTTTTTTAGTTGTTTTCTTTACCCTTTTCATACATACTTGATAGATTAGAGAGAGTTTTTAAAAGTGCATCAAGGGGATCCAGCCCCTAATCTAGAGATTCATCTCAACGAAATTGTCACCCACAGCAAGAGAGATGATTCCATTTTGTTGCTTGAATGAGGAGAACTGAGCATCTCTTCAAGAGTGCAAATCCAAACGTCAACAGGTAGGTTCTGTAATTATTTTCCCTTGTGCAATATATGCTTATTTGAAAAGCGTCTTCTTTAATTAAAGATGAAAGAAAGAAATTGTCTTTTGAATATGCATAAGCAACACCTTAATGCTACCCATATGTTTAAAAAGGTGTAATTTATTTATACAGCATCTAAATTTAATAACTTTATAGTAGCAACATATAAAGTTAAGTTGACTGTGTATAACTTGAATTTAGTGGCATTCTATTATTCTATTTTATGTTAGCAACACTTATACTATATGGCTGCGTCACGTAATGATAATGCTGAGTTAATAATATGTTGAAACATTGGGTACAAAAAAATAACGCGGAGTCTTAATTCTTGCAGCACTAAGCATTAACATGAAAGTTGAGCCATTAATACCAAAACGCCAGCGTTTAGATTGAAATGCCACACTTCATTTCAAACGCCAGCCTTTAGATTGAATGCCCAGACTTATATTTATTAGCAACATCCCATCTATATTACGGACTGCGTGATATAGCAGCATATATAGTAAAAAAATTGAACGCTGAGTCTTATGTTAAACGCTGAGTCACATGGATTGAAACCCCATGATTTAACTGAAACGCCAAGTCCAAAATTTGGTGTTGCCTATATTTATTAAAAGCGCTTAGCTAGGTATAAAAACGTTGAGTATTTTTAGATAATATGCTGAGAATATCGCTGAGCTGCGCTGAGAATATAGCTGGGTCTTTTTGAAACGTTGAGGTATAAAATTGAAAAAACTAAGTGTTTAATCAAACAATGAATCTTAATAATACAACATTGAGTCTTAATATGAAAAGTTGTGTATTTATTACAATGCAATGTATACATGATCAAACACTGAGTTTTAATAAAATACACGAGCAGCAATGGTCCTTGGCTGCGTCGTACAAAGTATGTCCATGTATATTTTGATCAATAAATTAAATTATTGAACTGCATCCCACTTTTTAATCGCTGCATATTGTGTTGATGGCCTGCATATTACTATTTGAATAGCGCCTTGAAATTATATATACAACATTGAATAGCCTTGGAATAAGCGCTATATATATATATGAACATCGAAAGGCTAAGTATTTAATTAATTACCTGTGGATTTTGCGCTATAAATATATTTATTATGATTACGTTTTACAACAGAAGTAAAACGCTGGGTCATTAATTAAATCTTGAGTTAAACAATTATAACGTTGTGCATTTCTCGACATCATCCCCTGTATAGACTTCTAACATGTGAGCATCTAGTGACTTCTAGCTAGTCATGCATTGAATCAATGAATTAATCTCAGATTTGGGAGAATTTTAAGGCACGACAAAGCTTTAATGTTGTAGCATTTATTCTTCAAATTTTAATAGAAGCATGCCTTTTAAAAAGGAAACCATGTTTCCTCTTTAATGCAAGATCGAACATTCGATGGAACTTTTCTCTTAGCCTTGGATTTTTGTATTGCGTAGCCAGCTCAAGTTGCATTTTAATTTAGCATAAAATATGATTATCATAGGATCCTTATGAGGAAAATTAAAAAAAAGAGTAAAAAATTAATTGGTTTGTTAATTACTCATACCTTGATCGGAAATCAATGTTGGAATGCTTGTGTGCTTGGTTTGGAAAGGAATAATAAAATGGTAGATATGACAACTTATCTTTGTAAGCCATTGTCATATGATGATCGTGTTTGAAAACAGATGTACATGATTTTTAGAAAAATGATTGGAATTATTATATAGTTTTTTTGCTTTATGAAAACAATAACAAAGATAGATATTTCTGCGGAATGTTAATACACTCCCATTTGATTAATACTTTATCCAGGATTGATATAATTATATGATCTAAATATTTACTATGGCATTGCTTAGAACGCTCGTAGAGGCCAAGTAGTATATTTGTAACACAATAGTGTTATGTAATATGTCGACAAAGTCAAATTTGTAGAGTGATGTATAGATGAAAACTTGTGTGCAATATATTTTGTAAGTGTATTTTTATGTACAAGTGATTAGACATTTCTAGAATAAAATAGTGCATCATGATGTTTGCCTAGAGATTATGTTTTCTGATTATAATTGAGCAATATAAACTAGGGTATATCCAGGTGGTATAATCCTGTGATTGCTTCTTTAATAATTATAGTGTAAAGTTGTTGCTGATGTTTGAGTAGGGTGCTAATGCACAATGAGTTATGATAGTATGGAATATCATAGAATACTTCAGCTTAAATGTATATGCCCGAATGGTACATACTATAGCTATATGTCTAGACTCTCACTTATGTTGATTGATTAAATGTATGTGTTAGCTATTACTTGAACATTATGTTTTGTAATAGTTAGTAGGACATGTATGCATGCATACAACTTGAAAGTGTAAACGAATTTTAGTTTAGACTTAAATGTGTTTGCAGGACTTAATTTGTTATATATACTTGCTTGGAAAAAAGTTAATGATTTCATGACTACTTAATATGACTAATTGTGGAAAAACTAGTAGTTGTGTTTAAGAACACTAGACTATGATATTATGGGATATCATAAGTGTAGTTTGGATCTTATTGTGGTAGTTGGGAATCTGTAGTTTAATATGAATGTGAAACATACTCGGGGGGTATAAATTGTAGGTATTAATCCATGTTTGAGTTAAATAATAATGTAAAATTCATTCATGCGTAGATAAATAAATGTATACTTTGCTTACTCTTTGTTTGGCATGTGATGTAATATGGTTGCTAAGCAGAAATAATTAGCATGAATCTTGTAGAAAAAATAATGTATAGTGAGACATTATCTTTTGGTATGTATAATTTACATGTTAGTGTGATATTTTGCAATAGAACGGGTTTTCTATGATACACTGCATGTTTAGTTTTATAACATCATACACACACGGGTACTAGCTTGTTCTTTGGATTTCACACCGTTCTATCTACCTATCCATGAAGGAAGGGTCATCCCCTAATAAGAGATTGTGTGGGGGATCGTTGATCCGTAGTTGGTGTGGAAAAGCGCTCGAATGACGTTATCTCTCCTCCACTGTAGTACTTACCTGGGGACAACACTTGAGATTATCAGCAATATACGAGTTGGTTCGACTCGAGCTCCGGAGAGTTTAGTATCCATTTATTGTGTTACCCTGAATGCATGAAGGAAAAGTAATTTTTATGAATGTTTGATTATACTTGAATAGTAGTTGTATTATGAGACTAGCCGTAGCTGTGTCCTATTGTATTTACTTTCCTTGGAGTTGTATAAATAAATATTGTTTTCGGCTTTTTTAGTACTATTGCTCTAAGTTATAAATTGGATGTTGTAATGTATTATTCTGTGAAATGAATGTAAGTAATTTGTTTTAAAGAAAAAAAAATTACTACATTTTCTAAGTACAACTTGAGGGGTTAGAACAGCAAAGGTTTCAAAAACAACCAATGCAAAAGCAAATTTATCCGAAAAACTATATCTAATTCTTAACAAGCACAATTACTTACAACATCTTCCAAATTGGTGATACACATATCACAATACTCCTAAAAAGGCACAACATTTGGCACAATCTAAATTACTCCTTATCAGATTTCATGTCATTCTACATCTCCTACAGTGACTCCTACATAGGATTACACTAGTGGTCTAGATAGTTTTCTTATAGCACAAGATGCATTTTTTGATACTAATACATGCACATCTAGCACATTTGTTCAAGTAATCCATTCACCGCTTATCACAGATTGTTATGATTTTCAAATTGATAAGATCATTGGTTAGCTTGTTGCATTTTTTAATTTTTTTAAAAAATAAAAAAAATCCAAATAATTCAAAAAACCAAACTATGATTATACATAACTTCTTAATTGTTGCATCATGTTTGTTTCATTGCTTGCGGGTGCAATCAATTTAATTAATTCTTCTAAGCCCTTGGCTCTTGTTGACTTGTTGGCCTCTTGACTCTTCTTTTTCATTTTTCAAATCTGAATAGTTGACAACAATGATCAATTTTGCTATATTTTGTCATTTAGTTCTCTGTTTTCACAGTATGCATTGATCAAATGTCATTTTTTGTCAATGACGGAATCAACCAGTAGGGACAGGTGTGACTGCCACTACTGCCCTCAATTAGTTGATCTTGTCCTCCGTAAATTTTTACCTAGAAATCACAATATAAGCACACAGAGCCTTAATACTTCCAATTTTTAAATATTTCACTCAGTTGCAATATGCAAATCACTGTTTTCCATGCAAAATCTTTCTTTTCTTGAACTGTATTGTTCATACATGCCACATACTTCAACAAGTGTATATTTGATGAAACAAAGATGTACAATCAGTGTGTTGCATACTATTTTTGTTCCTACATACTTTCCAAAGTTACAATTCATATACAGTGGGGACATCTTACTCATACATGGTCATACAATCACTTTTAGTGCGTATTTCAATTAACACGTCATGGATTGTTCAAATCTCTCCCTTTTTCTACTTTCGACACCTTGCTTATCACTTGTTTCTTTTGTTTTTGGTTGCAAAACTCAAAAAAAAAAAAAAAAATGAATATTGCAAAAATACAAAAACTTTCAAAATATTCCAAAAATCCAAAATCAGACCCGAAGCATGATTAAACACCTAGTTTAATCATTGTCTATGTTATTTATCTCATAAGTAGTACATAACATATTCTTTTTCCATCACACATGTATTTCACTAATATTCATGTGTTATGTAAAACATACAAACTTCTACAAAGACTAAGATGTTGGACTTGCCTTTACCCAGTAGCCTTGCTAAACTAGGTGTATCTTATCCACAAGGTACAATATATACAGATATTATCATTTTATGACTCATAAATCATAGCTATATATTCTTTACAAATGTCTTGCTAACATTTATATCTTACATGGTGTACATGGATATATTATTTTCCTAGAATATAATCACATTACATATGCAGAGTTTAGACTACATTCCTAGTTCTATGTTCCATTAATGCTATTACTTGTACATAGTAGATTAGATCTTGCTTGTCTATTGTGTACGGCCCTTGGCCCTTGTGTGCAAATTATTTGCACATCTCTATGAGATCTTTTTGGTATATGCGACATTTGAACATGTTATTTGTTTTTGGCCCTTGGACGTATGTTGTGTGTGACATTTGAACATGTCTCTTATTTACGGCATTATTCATGTCATTTGTGTGTGCCTTTTGGCCTTGTGTATGCAATATTTCGTTCTACAATATTTGAACATGTCCCTTGTGTGCAGCCCTTAAATTTTTATAAGACATTGTGCTTGTTGTGTTGTGTGTTTGTTGAGCTTGTTAAGTTTAATGAGTGCCATAGTGAATACTAATTTTACATGCTATTCCTATGAGTTTCATTGACACATTTCTATAGGCTGTCTCATATGTTACATAATTCAAATGATGCAAATCTTACTCTGCTAACATATTTTTCGCATATGTTACATTATTCAATGATTATATCTTACTATGTATGTTGTAGTTAACTTCTATTTTGAAATAAGTGACTTTCAAAATCAATTTTATCATTTCAAAAAGAAGACATTTCAATGGACTTTTCATACATGACAAGTCTTTTCAAAAGCAAAAATCAATTTTGATACAAAATACAATTTCAAAAGTTACAAAATGATTCAAAATTCAATCACTGGCACAGATCATAGGGGCATGTGCACTCACATTGCAATATTAAAGCACAAATTCATATAATTTTGAGTGCATGATACAAGTTCATGTACAAGTTTCAAATGGAATTTACAAATTGGCATTGACACACGATTACAAATTTTACAGTTATCAATAAGGGCATGATAGAGATTCATGCCATGCTTTTCAATACTATTTGCTAACTGCAGACATGGTAGGAGCATGGATGTTTTTCATTCTGTTTTGATCATGCATTCAGGAACAAAGTTTCAATTGAATCTACAAGCCATCTGCATTGGTTCATTCAATTCAAGTGCATAATGCATAACCTAGAGATTCAGTGTTCTCTAGCATTATGTGTGCAAATCCATTTTGGATTTCAACCCATTTCACATCTTAAAATTACAAAGACCAGCTGAGTTAAATTGAAGCTTTTGTGTCCTTCAATGGGTGTTATTTTTTTTATTCAAGTGCAAACTTAATTTGGGACTTGATCACCCTCAAATTTTCTATCGATTCAGCTAAAGAACCAATCTCTTCAATGCTTCAAGGAAGCATCATCTCCAAACAAAGTCATAAAAGCAACATTGGTTTCACACATACAAGTGAATTCCTCCCTTACTTTCTTTTCAAATTCAAGAATTTTCAAATCTCAAATTCAAGTTTTTTCAAATTTCAGTTTTCAAAAGAACAAAATAACTACTGCATGTATTTTGCAGGGTTTGCCAAACACTACAATGTCTTGCACGATTGGAGTACTAACTCAAAGAAAAAGCGTGTCATACATACTAAAGTATATATTTTTTTTACTGTAGTAATTTCATTTCTAGGCTAAAGGAGGAGTAAATGTAATCTAAATCTAGTCACGAATACTTGATAATGTTCGTTTTGGCCCTTTTTCACTTCAATTAACTTGTGTACTTAATCAATACCTATTTTGTCACCTCACTCTATCCTAAGCACCTATGGGGGACCTATTTTTGTTTTAAATTGATATTTGTCACATATGGAGTGCTCCGATTGCTAAAAACACTTTTATGCATACGTACAACCAATTCAGAACCCAAATTTCATACATTTCCCCAAAGGACAAAATCGACCAATATGGACAATAGTGGCAGTAGGATTTGTACCTATGGGTCGATCATGTCCCTTGGTCCTCTAATGGGCCGATTTTAAATTTAAACCCTCCCTTATCTTTGTAATTTATGTTTTTTAGGACTCCTAATGTGTGATTTGTCCTTTTGGATTGCTATAAAGGCACACTCGAGTCACTTATTCTACCACTTAGCAATTTCAATACAAAGGGATATTTACATTGTTGCACATTGAGCAAAAGTTCCATAATCTTCCCAATTTTGATTCTGATTACTACAAGCAATCCTCAGCAAAGTCAAAAGCTTGTTTTATCCAGCCCAAAGCAAAACATGATCAACTATTCAAAGCATCCCTAAATGCATCCGTATAGTCAAATAAACACAATTGCACAGAGCATTCTAAGTGGGAGAACTACGTGGAATTGATTTTTCCCTTAGAGTATTGGATACGTAGGCAACGTCTACTCATTGTGGAGGTGATTGGAGTCAAGTCAGCGCAATTACACTCCACATTTTTCTATTTGCGGGTTTTCAATCATTGCTAGCCCTATTAGAGTTTCAACCTTGGAGAAGCTATTTGCAAGGTTTTTGCACACTTATGAAGGTCAAATCTTCGCATACAGACATGACTTAATTTGTCACTAGTGATCATGTCCTAAATCCCTATTTTTCAACAAAATACAGGATCAACCAAATAAAAAAATTGTGGGAGTCAATCATGTCCTTAGTTTGCGGATTTTGTCCTTGTGTAGTTTCAATCCCTGTTTTCGAATGCTTGCAGATTTTGTTCATATTTCCCTGTTTCCACCTTCTGTCAGTTAACATAATCAAATTTGAGGCAAAAACAACTAAGTTTGTCTTTTCAATTCATAATTAGTCTTCTTTGAATCATTTGCACTTTTGTCAAATTCAATCTTTTACTTTCATTATGTTTGTCGCAAGTCAATTTCTAGCACTGATTTATTTTATTCAATTTAATTTTAATTGGGGTTAATGTCATGTCCCTCTTTTGATGAGGACATGATGGAAGACCCTTAGCCTTAAAACCTCTCCCGAAGGCTAAGGGACAAATATAAAGGGAAGTTAGGATTGAAATGTTTTAAGTGAATGTGTAAAAGTACTTTTTTAAACGTACTTTATGTTTTCAAATTCACTTAAAAAGAGACCTTTAAGGGTTTTGATAGTTTAAGTATTTTATAAAATTAAAAGAAAAAAAAAATGAAAAGATCATAAGGGAAGGGTCTATTAAGATCCTTAAGTTACTCTCCCTTCTCAATTTTGGGTGCTTCACATGGAAGGACTACATAATGCATAGGAAGGATCATTTCATGGATTCGTGACTAATTTTGATAGCTATTTTCTTGGAGTCTAAGCATGAAAAGCAAGGGCTTGCACTTGGAGGATGGAAACCCTTCAAGAGTGCTGAATCAAGGACGAAAATCTTTGAATTCAGGGTTCAAACAACTCACCAGGGAGTTGTATTGAGTAGAAATTGACAACAAGGGTGTTTTCAACACCAAGGATCATTTGCAGAAGGAGTTGGACGAATGCATATGGGGCTGTCCTAGGGCAGTGAAGGACTATTTTTTAGGGCCGCATATTCCACAAGGGCAATGACTAGGGTTTGAGGGTGAGCGACCCACTTTGGGGTCATCACAAGGCCGTTGGAGGGTGTGGATCAGCGACACATATTTTTCTGATATTTTATCCTAATTTTTCAGCCATATATTTAACCAAAAAATCAAGTTTTTAGCTGGGTATTTGGCCAATAATATTGATATAATTTATGTTATTTTTGGAGACTTGAAATATTATTTTTGGAGCTATGTTCAAGGCGTATGCAACAGTATTTTGTCATTTTCAGATTGCTAGGGTTTGAAGAAAAATCTAAAAATTAATATTTTATTGTTGGAGTAGTTGAATAATTTCTTTTTTAACTAATACCCCTAAAAAAGGACATTACAGTTAATTGCCATATTAATTCAAATTTCGATAAAACACAAAGACAACATCGCAGGAGAGAGGAAATCAAAATAAGTTCAATCAAAGTTTAGAAATAACTAATAAGAACATAGGTAGGCTGAAAATAACTACATTATTATTAATTTCAAGAAGATTACATCAAATGGTAAATGTTCAGTATGCTCATTACATTATTCTTTCTCATACAAGTTTTTATAAGCTTGTCTACACTGAACTCAACCACCCTAATTATCTTATGGGCCCAACTACCCATATACAACCACCTAACTCACTAATTAATATTATTAAATCTAAGGGGGTGTCTCAAACATGAGATGCATGCCCCATGCTAATCATTAACATTTATTAAATTAAATACAAACATGGATCACAAGACCCGACAAACTCTCCCTTGATCCGAAGGGACCTAAAAGATCATTTGGAGCAAATGACTCTAACACCATCCAGCGTCGCAACTTGCCACTTGGCCCTCTGTACCTCTGGACTAATCGACTAGCATCAACACCACATCTACTGCGTCTCCACAGCCTGACATCTTGTGCCCTATGCCTACTACTTCTCCACGGCCTACCCTGACACAAAGATAAGCATTATTCTGGTCATACTCGTCCCCTCTAATCATTTGTACTAGTAAGGCAATATGAGCATCACCATGGGAATACTCAACTACATTGATTCTTATCTCGATGATAATTTGGTATCTCATGTAAGGAACATATATCCCTAGAGTCCTAACAACTCTAACCACTCTAAAAACACTACTGGTGCTAGCAACCTCTGTCAATTGTACAATCATTCAAAGACAAATCGAAATCAAAACAATCTTTTTCCCCTATCTGGGGAGAGATAAGAAGTATATGCAAAAAAAAACCACCAAATAATTGGTCTACTCCTTATCAATGATATCAAATAAATCAAAAACCAAAATTTGGGCAAAAAAACATCAAACTCCTATCATCTATCCAAAAAGTCACTAAAAAATCTGATCTCGGAGCTACCAACAAACTCAAGATGGGTGTGTCTCTAGCTCTGTCAACCTAATCCTGATGGACTTGTAGCTCACAAGATACGA
Organism: Torreya grandis; assembly: GCA_037957365.1. Classification (NCBI taxonomy): domain Eukaryota; kingdom Viridiplantae; phylum Streptophyta; class Pinopsida; order Cupressales; family Taxaceae; genus Torreya; species Torreya grandis. Next base: position 3,282,760 of record JARHVA010000540.1, on the reverse strand, counting down.
CATTGAAAACTTCGTTGGTACCGGCAGCAAAAAGGTATGAGATTACATCCATGTTGGTCATACAAAAATTTCCCATTTTCATAAGAAACCTAAGAACAGGGTGTCAAATACAATTGAAAATGCACCCGTTTTATATTAAAACACTTTTCTCCATTTAATGCATCATTCTCAAAAAACTCTAAAAGGGAGACTCAAACCAAAAGCCTAACTATTATGATGGACTCAAAATGGGCAAAAACGTATAAATCAAGTGGTTACATGCCTACCTTCACGCAAAAATCAAAAATAACAAAAAAAATTACTTAATTGTAGGCTATAAACCTAGAAATGATGGGATTTTAAAAATAAATTTTGCACTTAATGGCAATGGACCTCTTGACCTCCTACATGCTTTCAATGTCTTGAAACCACCTCTTTTACCAAGTCTCTTACACAACCACTTCATGTATGATGTTCACAAACACATATATACTGTATATTTGCATGATACTTCCCAGAGTTGATGCACTACATGCAAAATGAGGAGATGAGTGATTTGAACTTGTGACCTCTTTCTTTCTCAGGGACCTTATAAAACATCATTTTCCACTTGGTCTAAGAACACTCATATTTTTCAATGCAAACATTCTATAAGGCATGTTGCATAAATCTTTCAGATAGAAAAATAAAGTAGTAATTTATTTTATCCAAGAAGATGAAGATCAGTAAAAAAATATTGTATGGGCCCCACACCACAACAAAAAGACTCTTTTTAACGCATTTTCCAAAATTGTAACTCCACTTTGAACACCACACATAGGGTATTAGCTGCTCCCACAAAAATATAGCTCTTTCAACACTTTCCAATAGAGATTTGGCTCCACTCATGATATTTTTGTCATTTTTAATGAAATTTGTTTTAATGCCTTTCAATGCCCAACAAGAAAATAAACTCCAACATTCTTCCTCCTATGTACAGATCCTTACAACCAACCTTCATGCGTTCGTACAAAAAAAAATCCATACTTCTCTTGCATAAACAAAAATATGTATTCAAACATATTTCTCTGTAAATTTACCACAACTTTTCTCAGACAACCATAAAACACATATGAAATTAAATGTGTGTAAACAATTATATATGATGTCAATGTTAAATATGGCTTCCAGTAAAAATACATGCAACCCTTAAATTACGACAAAAGAAATTTCTTACTCTCAAGATTATCTCTTCACAAAGTAAATTCACACATCTCACGGGCCCACTCTTCAACACGCACCATGGATCTGATACCATTGATAAGAACTTAGGCTAAAAATAACTACATTCTTATTGATTTCAAGACGATTAGATCAAATGGTAAATGTTTGGTATGTTGGATACATTCTTCTTTCTCATACAAGCTTTAATAAGCTTGTCTACATTGAACTCAACCACCCAACCTAATTGCCTTACGTACCCAACTACCCGTGACTCAAATACCCGTGTACAACCTAACTTATTAATTAACATTATTAAATCTAAGGGGGTGTCTCACACATGAGATGCATGCCCCATACTAACCACTAAAATTTATTAAATTAAATACAACCTTGGATCACAAGAAAGAACAAACCAAGAGCGGGAAACCAAAAGCCGAAGTCAAGGTCGAATCCCAAGAAAAAGCGTAAGCCCGTGTACAAGTCAGAACCAGGAGAAGGTTCACTTGGTGTCGGAACAAGTAATTGAACATCCTCCACCACTCTCAGTTACATAGTGGGAGGAGATTGCAAGGCATCTTCTGCTCCGAAGATAGTTGGGGAATTCTACAATGGAATCCACGAAGGAGGTAAGTTTCCTTTTAGATCAAGAGATTGAAGATGACTTCTTCACAGAAGAAAAACAAGCCTCTTATGAAACTAACATCTGAGGGATTGGTGAATTGTTAAATGAAGATCCAGTACCAAAGACACTAGGGCAGCCAGAACAACCGGAACAGCAAGGAGGGGGCAAGGGCACAAAGCGGGAACCTAAGGGTGAGCAAGACACTACAAAAAATTGTTGAAGGATGGGTCGAGTACAAAGACATGTATGGAGCAAAGGAACATCTGATAGAGACCATCCTAAGGAGGAAGTTAATATTCGAAAGGCCACCTCAGAATACCCCAATACCCACAAACATGGGTAACCTGACTCCATCCCCTGAAAAATAAAGGTTGCCAAAATTTACTGGTGATGGATCTAAAGATCCGATACAACACCATTGTACGTGCATCACTATCTAGGTACCAATGGGCAGACAAATGAGCAGATGTGGTTAAGATGCTTTCCCACTACCCTTTGGAGAATGGCCATCGATTGGTACACTAATGCATCAAGTACTAACAAAGCAACATGGGCAACACTAAGGCAAGTGTTTGAAAAGGAATTCAAACTCGAAAGGGTCAACAACGAGATTGTCAGAAAGATCTACAACACCAGACAAGGTAAGCACAAGACAATTTGGGCTTACAATAGGAGACTCGAGGAGTTATTTGGCAAACTTGAGAAGAAACCAGCCAATGCGCTGAAAAGGTGGTGGTTTATTGAAGGGTTGGTTCTATCATTGAGAAAAAATGAAGGTAGTCCCACCTTCGTCATATGATGATGCCTATAACCGAGCGATGGCCATTGTAAGTGAGAATAAAACATCATCCTTGCACACAAGAAGACGAAGTGAAGATGAAGACTCGGATTCCAATGACAGTGAACCAAAATATATTCGACCTAATCGGAAGGACATGCTCCATATGATGAGAGATTTGAAAGCAAACCCTAAGGAAGAAGGGAAGGATCTTTGGTGCACCAATTATAAAATAGAAGGGCATAACAAGGCTAACTATTTGAACAAATTGTTTTGTGAAATTTGTCAAGTCAATGGCCGTGATATAAAAAACAAAGGTGCCCAAGTCCTCCTTACTCAAGGAGAACCATCAACGCCACCTACCACCCCAACAAAGTTCCAAGGTAATGGGGGAGCATCTTTGGGTACATCCCCTACAGATATAGAAACCAACGGAGCAATATATGACACCAGAACAATAAGGGGGGAGGTGGTAGCCACATCCAGTTTGATGAGAAAGGTCGACCAATGATTCAATGCTCAAAGTGTAATCAGTGGGGCCATTGCGCAAAAGATTGACCCACCAATCAAATCAACATCAGGTTCATATGTAGATGGTGTAAACTTGGAGATCATAAGAATGCCAACTTCCCATCGCAAGCAAATATCAATATGATCAATGTAAGAAATGAAGGGGTTATGGCAATCACTAAAAGCCAAGCAAAGGAGATAACTTACACCGAGCCTTGTACAAAAAATGAATGAATGGTTGACGCAATCGTTGAGCTGAAACGAGAAATGATGGAACAACAAAGACACCCTGGGGTGCTTACAAGTACACTGACCAATCAGCTTGAGTCAAACAAAGAAATTGCAATACAAGTTCTACAAACCACCGTACCCTATACAGCATTCCACATCTCAGGAATGTTATAACCACAAATGTACAAGATAACAAAAACGACATAGTGCAAGTGATACACCTTGTGTCAAAAAGAAGAACTTTGGCATAAAAAATAAAGGATGAGAAACAGAGATAGCCCATTGTTGAAACCCCATGCTCAGGGGATCAAGTGATTGATCTGATGCTCCTAACAATGAACTTAGCCCAGCATCAAATAATCGTCCACATAGAGATCTTAGGCTTGAACCTAACTAATACCACTATTGATTGCAGTTTTGGTGTGAACATGCTTTCAAAAGAAACTTGGAAAAGTCTTGAAGAACGCACTATTTGGCCACCAACTTTCCAATTAGTTGGGGCTGATCAAAGTGGAATTCAGGTGCTGGAAGTCCTGATGGCTTAAAGGGTAATTATCGGTACCCAATCTTTCATATCAAACTTTGTAGTCATCTCTTTAAAGAAAGCATCCTATGATGCATTATTGGGTCAAGGTTGTTTAATAGCAGCCAAGGTAGATCACAATTGGATAAGGAACATCCTCTCGATCGAAAACAAAGGCCGGAAGTACATCAAAGATCTAAAGAATCAGGCAGTAAATTAGGAGGAAGCCTCATCAGATTCTGATATAGACGATGTGGAAGAAAAACACTCATGACATTTGAAACAAGGCACACAGGTACCGCATGACGAGGGACTATTGGAGTTACACTCATGCTCAAAGGATGAAACAAACTCCCTCGACAGTTTGTTCCACCAGCAAATGAAGGACTACAAAGTATTCCAACCTGAGTGCAACTTCATCGAAATCATGGAGATAGAAGAATGTCAAGTTTTCGAAGGAAATGAGCACACACTAACAAACATCCCTGAACCAAAGGTAGAACAGTTTGTAGTCTCTAATCAAGTAGAACAATCATCATCAGACCCAACCTAACCTCCTAAGTTCATTGAATACCGAGTAGGTGATGCAAAGATAGATGAAAAACCTGCTCACCAATTCAGAGGTGTGGAAGACATGAAATACAGATAACCGACTACAGTCAAAATAAATCTTGGATCTAATAACAAACCTCAAATGATCAAGATGGGAGAGGACTTGGACCCTGTGTTGAAGGCTATGGCATTTCAGATCTTCATAGATTACAAGGATGTGTTTGCATAGACCTACAAAGATTTGAAGGGAGTACAACCAGAGGTGTGTACACAGAATTCCTTTGGTGTCAAGAGGTCAACCAGTTTGGAGACAAGCATATAGAATGAATAGGAACTATGCCGCTAAAGTCTAAGAAGAGATTGAGAAGATTCAGAAGCAATAATCAGCTTCCAAGTAGAGACAAGTGAATGGGTGCCCCCAATAGTAATCAGTCTACAGGAGGAGTCAGAGCAGGTAAGGATATGTGTCGACTTCAAAAGTCTGAAACCAGTTACTATCAAAGACCCACTCCCAATCCCATTTATAGGTTTTATACGTTGACTTAAAAAATCTGAAACAATTACTATCAAAGACCCATTCCAAAACCCACTTATAGATTCTATACAAGAAGTAGTGGGCCATGAAATCTATTCCTTCATAGATGAGTTCTCGGGTTACAATCAAATCAACATTGTCGTCAAAGATAAAATAAAAAAACGCTTTTATAGTGGAAGATGGAGTCTACATATAACCGAATGTCATTCGGACTTTGCAATGCTCCAACCACCTTCCAACGATTCATACTGCACATTTTCAACAAGATGCCTACAAGTAACTTCAAAGCTTTTCTCGATGACTAGTCAATATATAGTGGTCAAGAATTTCCCCTACGGGCCCTGACAGAATGCACGAGACGATGTAGAACAACAAAGTTGGCTCTAAATCCAAAGAAAGTGGCGGTTCATGGTTCCACAAGGCAAGCTCCTCTGACACGTCGTGTGCAAAATGAGACTGAAGACCGATCTAGACAAAATAAGGGTAATGGTGGAAATGGAGGGACCCAAGGATGTCACCGGAGTAACATCCTTCTTCAGAAGGAAAGGGACTCCATTCATATGGTCTAATGAATAGAAGCATGCATTTAAAGAAATATAAATTCTCCTATACTCATATCCAGAAAGAATGGGACAGAGTTTCATGTTCACATAGACACTTCCAATTATGGTATTGAGGTAACATTAGCACAAGTAGGAACTCGAGGGTTGGATCACCTAGTGTTCTTTGCAAGCAAACTCTTTTCCAGCTCTAAAAAGAACTACAGCACCACAGAATATGGAGCTTTAGGTATGGTATACGCAATACAAAAGTTTTGGCATTAGCTACTAACGACCCCCTTCACATTTTATGTGGAACACTAGGCACTATTGTACTTCAACAAACAAATCATTCGATGCAGGATAAGTAGATAGCCGATGTTACAGGAGTTCACATTCAAAACAATTGCGAGGCCAAGTAAAAGCCATGTGATTGCCGACCAACTTTCTAGGATACAATTAGGGAACCTGCAAAGGGTGTCAATGAGGATTTCCTAGATGCTCATTTATTCCAAATTGCAATTCTACTAGCATGGTATGAGAATATTGTCTTGGAGACATGTAACCTAAACTGCCAACCTAATCAAGTTATTGTCCTAGCTGTCACCACATCTCACTGTCAATCAGTGTTGTCAACATTTACTTTTCACTATTTTCTTTTATTTTTTATGATCCTGTAATCTAGGGAGGATATGTTACGAACAAGTATAGTTTTAATGCATTTATCCTTGTAGATTGGTTTCTCGCTCGTAGAGCTCTTCTAGCTCCTTCTAAGACTTCCAGAGATTTCTAACTACATCTAAGAGATTTCTAACTACATCTAGATCTTTCTAATGAGTATTATAAATATATGCAACTGCAATGAATAATGTATGCACTAGGTGCATCCCAGCTGCAGTTGGTAAGATGAATGTATTGGTCTCTCTTAGTGTTTGATCTATGAGTTGTAGCTCTTTGTTGTAGTAGAAACTGTTTTATATTGTTCAAATCCGTCTATCATTCTTGGTTGTTATGATCTGTGTGTTTGAATGCTGTTGTGAGTGGTTCCCCAGTTCTATCATATTGGCGACTATTTATCTTTGGCATCCTTTCCAAAGGATATGCAACCCAATGAGAGAAGGAAACTGGCACTGAAAGCCCAAACGTTCCAATTAATAAATGGGTTATTATATAAGATGGGTCTAGACCACGTCTTGCATCGATGTGTACTAAAAGAGGAAATCAGAGAAGTACTAGCAAAAGCCCATGAAGGACCAGCGAGAGACCACATGGGACCTGACATTGGTGCAAGGAAAGTATTATTGGCGAGACTCTAGTGGCCAACATTGCACCATGATTCAAAAGAGTGGGTGATGGAATGTGACGCTAGCGTACAAGGAAGTTGTTTAAAATAGACTTCATGCCTCTAGCCGTCACAACCATGGGAACTTTTTGAAATGTTGGGCCTAGATTTCATTGGGCCCTTGAATACAAGTAAAGTTCATCATTGCAAACACATCATGGTGGCCAACGATTACTTAACTAAATGGCATTGATCGACAACATTGCCTTGAGCATGGTGAAGTTCATATATAAACGAGTGGTGACAAGATTCGAGATGCCAACTCATATCACAAGCAACAAAGGGGGGCATTTTGTCAAATTGTGATCTGGTTGATAACTTCATAATTTTGTATTTTTCATTCCCTATCAAGCCCATACCACCCACACACAAATAGCCAAGCAAAGGCAACAACCAAAGTGTTAATATCAGTCATTCATAAGTCATGTGGTATAGAAGGAAGTGATTGGGAGGAACATCTACATGCAACACTATGGGCCTACAGAATGGCATATAAAGTCACTACCAACCATACACCCCTCCAATTGATCTATGGTCAAAAGGCAGTTGTCCCTATGGAATCCCTAGTACCAAGTATACAAGTGGTTGTGCAGAATAGATTGAGAGGAGCCGAGAGCCTCAAAGAGTGACTACATAATGCCTTCAATTAATTTAACTAGATGAACGCAAAGTAGCAGCACAATGGGCAACTAGAGTCGTGCAAAGGAGGAAACTCTGACATGACAAACATCTTAGACAAATGAACTTTAAAGCGGGAGCTCTTGTGTTAAAATATCACAGGAGGCACAATATTAAGCCAAGTAAGGTCAAAGTATTATGGTCAGGGCCCGTTGACCCTTCAAGTCACCATGACCTTGAACTCTTCTAACACAATGGGTGTGCACGCAAGGTGCGTGCACAAGGAGAAAAACCACCCCCGGACTCAGCTCAGTGCTTCATGGAGTACAGTTCCTTAAGGTTCACAGGGAGTTCGTGAGGAGGCTAGATTAAAAGGAATCAAGATTCCGCACTTTGCTAAGGTTTTGGCCTTCACAAGGATCTGTGTCCAAGGATGAATGCTCAAAGACAAGGGCACAAGGGTGCGCACACATCCAAAATGGAGTTGGGACCGTTGTATAAGTACTCAATGCCCGATCTGACCCAGTGCCCGATCCGACCCAGTGCCCGATCCGACCCAATACCTGATTCGGCCCAATGCCCAATCCGGCTCAGTGCTCGTTATGGCCCAGTGCTTGATCTGACACAATGCCCGTCTGCACCTAGTGCCCGAAGGTGAAAGCTACTTGGATGGGCGATTAAGAAGTATACTGTCAAGTGTCAGACCCTGTCGAAAAGGACAAATCCGATCTAATTTGCAGAATCAGAAGCAATCAACTCTGACTAACATAATGATTGAACTAGTGGCTAATAAGACAAAAGAGCATGGGAGCCTGTAGCAAACAGTAGGACATGACGTCCAACAAATCCCAAGGAATCCCTCCCACTACCTCCACGTCCAAATTGCAATCGAAATTCAATAAGCATGGGCTCTGACTTCTATTTAATCTTCTTGCCTGTATTTCTCCAATGTAATTAATGACCCATGGGCTTCCCGTATCTATAAAAGTCGGGTCTTTCATTGTATAAGGAGGTGAACATTTTTAGGCACAGAAATGCTGCTAGGATTTGTCCTCTATGAGCCCTTTGTTGCTTGAACCCAATGACTAATGAAAAGACTGAGTTTACCTCTCTCCATGATTCTTGCATTCTGTGTGTATTTTAATGGTTGTTGAGCTTTGTTTGTAAACGTATTCTCCCTCGCATTGTTGACCATTCATTCACACCCGTATGGAACTTGGCTCTCTCTTGCAAGTCGCATTATGTGCGAACTTGGGTCTATGCATGCTTTATTTGTGGACCATTTGTTGTCCCCATAGTGTTGCATTGTGTTCCCACGCCTCCATGCAAAATACTTATGCAAGTAGTGTCCATTTTGGGGACTATGTAATAGTTTCTCATTTTCTACAGTTGCTTCATGTTCTTTAAGGCCGTAGGGGTGCTCGCTCTATTCTCAGTGCATCACCACTTTTCCCTTCAGCAAACCCCTCACCCTCTCTCTCCCTTTTTCCTTGTCAAGATTAGATTTAGCATTAGCAATAGATTTCCTTTCTGCTCTTTGTAGGTTTGTGCATTGGTCCTAAACCAAATACACTTAGATTAGAAGGAAGTCGGCCTTCTCTGGAGGTTCATCCCAAGAAGCGCAAGAGTCCCGCACCTTGGGGGAAGATCCCATTGTTGCACCAAAGCCTTGAACTATTCACTCACACAAGAAGTCTCGAACGCACCCAGTGCCCGTTCCGGTGCCAAGCAATTGCGTCAAGCTCCATGAACTTCCACACCACGAATTGAACAAGGGTGCAAGCTTCAGGCAAAAACAATTTCTAGCACGCTCAGTGGAACACATTATACAGTTTAGCTAAGAGCTTGGCGCGGCCCTTAGCAAGTTTGCCGTGTTAAAGACACTCTTCAAGCACCTAGCGACTCCAAGTATTCCTAATTCTCAAGAGATCAGTTCTCCATCCTATGCCAAGACAAACAAGATCATCTTCAAAAGGCACTGACTTCCAACTTATTGGATTGCCTGTACCCCCTAGACAAAGAGTTAGAGCATCCTTATCTCCTGTTAGGAGAGCTTGTGATTCAAGACAATCATCCCCTAGAGCTCAGCCCACTCCACCTTTTGGAAGATTTCCCTAGCCTAGAGGGAGACTCTTTCCTATTCCTTTCATGGCTAATCCAAGAAACCAGTTGTTCGTGCCCTTTAATGGAGGTAGTCCTTTGGCTCTAGGTCAATATGATGATATTCCAATTGCAGCTCTTAAGAGCTTGTCATATTTTACTGGTGAGAACACAATCACCCCCATAAAACACATCCAAGATATTGCCAATATTTGCTCAATCCACAATGTTACTAAAGATAATGTGGCAGTTAGGCTACTTGCAACTTCTTTGAAAGGTAAAGCTCTCCAATGGTATAGAAGTCTAAGTAATTCCATTCATGATTGGGACGAGCTAGGAGATTGACTATGCAAGCAATTTGAAGATAAAAGTGATCCCTTATCCTTGATAGAGCAGATCACCACTATTAACTTATTAGGAGAGCCCCACATGAGATGATAGTTGATTTTAATTTCAGATCCCTGGGTCTTGGACAGAATACCACCTTTGTTAAAACCATCTCCAAATACTGCATTCTTCTATTATCTAAGGGCTCTAAACAGTGATATAGCAGTAATGGTCCAATCCATGGAAGAACTATACTACCTGATGCGTATGACGTTGTTGTGAGGACTGAGAACTGTCTAATTTATGCTGGAAAGATTGCTCCCAAGCCTCCCATGCCTTTCTTTCTAGAACCACCACCCAATCAGCGTATTGCTCAACCTTCATTGGCACCTACCCCTATTTCAGTCAACCCACCAACTACTTTTGCTGCCCCTCCTAGTGAACTGCATGAAGTTAAGTTGCTACTGCAGAATTTTGGGAATGAGCTAGTAACTTTAAAGAGGCAGCAAGCCCAACATTCTAGACCATACCAGACATTTAATCAGTCCTATCAACATGCTAGGCAGCGTTATCAAAGCAACACACAAACCCGAGGCCAGCTCACTTATGTCAGACCATCTAATACGCAAAGTGTCAATGCTGCTAGCACCTCAAAAGCTATGGTGTCTGTCCAAAACAACATAGCCCAAGATTATGAGTGGTGCTTTCCTTGCAATCAGCCATACAATCAGGGTACTTGCGCAAATGGAGTATTAAACCAAGCGCTGATGGTACAAAGCATATCATATTCCCACAAGCCAGCAACGGAGCCAACTTCACAAGGGGAGGAGGTACATGTATAGGGGCAGATACAAGGTGAAGCCACTTTGGTGAATTGGCATGAGAATGACTTCTGCGCCATAAATCAAAACCAAGTAATAGTAGCCAGTAATCTGATGGCATATTACATAAGAACCAAAAGCAGGGCGACGGAAGCATAACCATTTCCTTCAACTGGTTGGCCTTCTACTTCCCACACTCCAAATGAAGCTGCCAAAGGAAAGATAAACACCGAGACAGCCCAAACACAAGCGAGTCCAACTGCTCAAAAGGGGAGTCAGCCTCAAACCAGCCAAATCCCAAAGGAAGATGCCACCTCAAAGTCTCAACCAAAAAGGACACAGATCCCTTTTAACATAGTAGATCAGACGAAGAAAGCAAACCTCAATGTAACTATGTGGGAAGCTCCTTGCATCCCTTGTCAAAGGGATTTGTTGCAAGAAGCATTGCAGGCCTTCCAAGGGGAGGAGGTACATGTACAGGGGCAGATACAAAGTGATGCCACTTTGGTGAATTGGCATGAGAGTGACTTTTGCACCATAAATCAAAACCGAGTACCAGTAGTCAGTAATCCGATGGCATATTACATAAGAACCAAAAGTAGGGAGACAGAAGCCTAACCATTTCCTTCAACTGGTGGGCCTTCTACTTCCCAAGCTGCAAGTGAAGCTGCCAGAGGAAAGATAAACACCGGGGCAGCCCAAACACAAGCGAGTCCAACTGCTCAAAAGGGGAGTCAGCCTCAAACCAGCCAAATCCCAAAGGAAGATGCCGCCTCAGAGTCTCAACCAAAAAGGGTGCATATCCCTTTTAACATAGTAGATCAAATGAAGAAAGCAAACCTCAATGTAACTATGTGGGAGGCTCTTTCCATCCCTTCTCAAAGGGATTTGTTGCAAGAAGCATTGAAGGCCTTCCACCCGCACAAGCCAACAAAAGGTGCTTCAGCGGTTTCCACAAGTTTGTGCCAACCGAAAGGACGGGAGTCTAGAAAATGCTGCAAACCACCACCATTTTATATCTCCTTGATCATCGGCCAGCACCTTGCCCATAATTGTACGATTGATTTAGGTACAAGTAGCTCAGTAATGCCTAAGAAGATTGTTGATATGTTAGGCATAGAATACATCCCAATCACAAAAGGTGTTGTCCAGTTAGATGGCACAGCTGTTAAAACAGTCGGGATCATTAAGGACTTGAGCCTTACTCTACATGCATGTCCTAGCCTCTCCATCACCTAGGACATCTCTGTTATAGACCTCCCTCCTTAATTCACCATTTGTCTCTCAAGGGACTTCACTGCAAAAATGGGCAGCTACTTGTCATCTAACTAGTCACACATGTTGTTGAGGACTAGATATGGGACCAAGGTAACCATAAAAGCTGAGCCTATTTGTAGGGATCATATGGAGCCATACTCACCTAATCCCATCGACATGAATTGTACAATGCATAACCCAGAGGATAGTGTAGTCCTACACGAAACTACCATGCCCTTAGAGGAGGTTCCCAATGTAGCACTGAACAAGTGGGCCAATTAGCATTATGGGTTTGATTTATATGATTGTACAGAAGAAACGGGGTTGGGCACTTACTGCATTCATGAGAACCCTATGTTGCCAAACCTCATGAAGGATCAAGAGGACCTTGAAGGAATGTGGCAATTATATTTTGATGGCTCTCGGAGCAAGAATGGCATTGGAGTAGGCGTTGTACTGATCTCCCCTCAAAAGGAAAAGTACTTTCACGCATACACGCTGCAATTCAGCTGCACCAACAATGTGGCCGAATACGAAGCACTGACCCAAGGTCTCCAATTGGAGCAAAAAATGGGAATTAAGGCATTGCAAGTGTTTGGGGACAGCGAGCTGATTATAAACCAAGTTAGAGCCCAAAATGTTTCCAAGAACCCCTTGTTAAAAGCATACAAACATAGGGTATGGGATCTAATTGAGGACTTCAGTGCTTTCAATATCCAAGCCACCCCAAGGGTGCAAAATGTTAATGCTGACACACTTGCAACGGTGGGCTCCCAATACAATTTGCCTCAGGAGGTTATGAAAGGATCAGGACAACTTTCAAGCTCGTAGTAAGACCAACAGTCCCAAACAATGCATGTAACTGGCAAGTGTTTGACAATGATGAGCAAATTGACAATTTCTTGCAAGATGAAGTAGAGTTCTCCGTGAGGAACCAGTCACAGTGACAAGCCCAATATGAAGATCAAATCATTCAGCAGAAAAGCAACAAGCTACCCAAGGGACTGGTCACCTTGGAGAACATCTTCAAAGCCGACAATAAGCTTAAGGGCGAGAAGATGAACATAACAGTCAAAGAGGATAATTGTGAGCAGGTGGTCATTTCTAATGGCAAGCTCTTAAAGACTGGAAAGATATGTACTCAACCTGAAAACGAAGAGTTTACCCACCTTTGTGGAAACTATGATGACATATTCGCATGGAGTTACCAAGACCTCAAGAGTTTCAACCCAACCTTGGCCCAGCACACAATTGAGATAGACCCCGATGCCAAACTAGTTAGGCAAAAGCAAAGGCCTATAAACCCCAAGCTCGAGCCCTTGATGAGGAAGGAGCTAGCCAAACTCATAAAGGCCAATATCATATTTCCGATCAAACACTCCTCTTGGGTAGCTAACTTGGTTCTAGTTAGAAAGAAAAGTGGGGAAATTAGGCTATGTGTGGACTTTAGGGACTCAAATAGAGCGTCCCTCAAAGATCACTATCCTCTTCCACCCATGGAGCAGATCCTTCAAACAGTAGCAAGCACTAAGAGGTTTCACTTCTTGATAGCTATTCAGGCTACTACAATTAGATACTTATACAAGAGTTGGATCAGTTCAAGACCGCGTTCACTACCAAGTGAGGCACCTATGCATATAGGAAGATAACTTTCGAGTTGACAAACGCTGGGGCGACCTTCCAAAGAGCAATGGATATGGCCTTTAAGGGTCTCATCAACAATATAATCTTGGTTTACCTTGATGATATCATTGTCTTCTCCAAGCACGTAGCTGATCATTTGAGCCATTTGAAGCAGGTCTTAGAGAGGTGCAGGGAGTTTGGGATATCTTTAATCCCAAGCAAGTGCGTGTTCGTTGTCCATGAGGTCCAGTTATTGGGGCACATTGTTTCCAAAGAAGGGCTCACCATTGATCCAAAATGGGTGGAAGCTATTTTGTCACTTTCCCTTCCGCACCACAAGAACCTACAGAGCTTCTTAGGGAAGATAAATTTCGTAAGAAGGTTTATACCAGACTTCGCGACCCTGGTCAAGCCACTTACCTCTATGCTTAAGAAGAACGCCAATTTCAATTGGTCAAGAAAATGTAGGAATAGCTTTGAAGAATTGAGAGAGCCATCTCTCAAGCTCCTAGACTCGTAAATCCATGCTATGATAGGGACTTCATCCTCTACACTTTTGGAGGAGATGAAGACATCTCGATTGTCCTAGTACAACAAAATGATGATAAAATGGAACAGCCCATTGCCTTTTTCGGCCAAGCGCTCAAGGATTATGCCCTGAAGTATACTTTTGTGGAAAATCCAGTCCTTGCAGTCATAAGATCCCTTAATAAGTTCAGACACAAGCTCTCTAACAACAAAATTCAGCTAATGGTCTCACATCCAAGCATGAAGGAGTTCCTGTTGAAAAGGGACCTAAGCGAGAAAAGGGTTGGCTGAATCACTAAAGTGATGGAGTATGAAATTGACATCAAAATCATCAAGCTCGTCTATGTGAGCAAATGGTGGCGGACCTAGGCGTTGACGTCGAGGCAATCCTTGTGCTTCAAGAAGACCGACCAACTCACTTCATGCATCTTGATCATGATTCCCCTAGTTAAGACTCAAAGCATGAAGGGTTTCCTCCAAACAATCGCATATCCACAGGAGCTCGACAAGGCATAGAGAAGGCACTTCGGGTTGCAAGCCATCCCCTATGTGCTTGTTAATGATGTGTTATTCAGAAAGGACATCAATGGAGTCCTCTTGTGATGAATTGAGCAAGATAAAATTGACAGGGTCCTTCAAGAGTTCCATGATGGACTATCAGGAGGTCACTATTTGCCAAATACTACTGTTGTCAAGATTATGAGAGTCGACTATTATTGGCCAAGCTTGTTTCGAGATGCCCATAGGTGGGTAAAGAACTACAAGAAATGCACCTTCTTTATAGGCAAGTAGAGGGTAGCTGCCCATCCCCTGCACCCGATAAAAGTTGATCAGCCCTTCACCCAATGGGGCCTGGACATCATTGGCATGATCAAACCTCCCTCAAGCGTCGGACACAAATGGATCCTTACAGCCATAGACTATTTCACAAGATGGACAGAGACAGTGGCACTCAAAGAAGCAAATGAAACATCTATATTGGACTTCTATGAAGGTATAGTCACTAGATTTGGTGTTCCAACCACCATTATCTCAAATAATGATATGGCCTTCGTTGGGACCAGAATCAGTGAATGGGCCGTCAAGTATGGCATCTATTTGAGCACCACCTCAAACTATTACCCTCAAGGTAATGGTTTGGCCGAGTCCACCAACAAGAACCTAATCGTATCATCAAGCGAACCTTGGAGGAGAATCCAAGGACTTGGCACACCAAGCTCAAAACAGCCTTATGGGCAAATAGGATAACGCCAAAAAGAGCGATAGGCAACTCCCCTTTCATGCTAGTTTATGGGAGAGAAGCAGGGTTGCCTATGTCTCTTGAGTTGCCATCATTAGAGCTAGCCCACCAACTAGAGTTGATTGAAAATGATCCTATGACAGTCAGGCTAGCAGAGCTAATGGCATTGGAAGAGACTAGGAATCAAGCAATGTACACTTTGGAGCTTCAGCATGCGCAGATGAAGAAGACTTCAATAAAAAGGCTGCTGACGGAAGTTTCGAAGAAGGGGACCTAGTGCTCAAGTGGGATGAAGACAGAGCAAAGGCTGGGAGGCACACAAAGTTCGATGCCATATGGAGTGGTCCTTATGTCATAACTAGTTGCAAACAGGCCAATGCGTTTCAACTCTCAAAGCTAAAACAGAGAGGAGCTGCACATCCCAGTAATGTGATCCATCTCAAGCATTGCTCCTGAAAGTTCCCCGGAGCTTTGTATATAGTATTAGTTGCTTTCTTTCAAGTGCTTCTGCATAGTAGTTAGTTGTTTTTCGTTCCCTAAGTGCTTTCGCACATTGTTGTTGTTTCTTGCTTTCTTGTTTTGTTTTCGAAAAGTCTCAGTTCCTCAGATTATTCAACATTGGGCCAGGCATTTATCAGACTGTAGCGCATGCGGGATTTACACTTTCAGAATAGGTAGATCTCTCAAGGTTCAATGACTCTATGCCTAATGGATTGCTCACAAACTACTGGTCCCCACTTAGCAGGCAAGCAGCCGGCAAATGTTGCCAAAATGTTGACCCTTCAAGTCACCATGACCTGGAACTCTTCTAACACAATGGGCACGCATGCAAGGTGCGTGCACAAGGAGAAAAACCACCCCCAAACTCAGCTCGATGCTTCATGGAGCACAGTTCCTCAAGGTTCATAGGGAGTTCGTGAGGAGGCTAGATTAAAAGGAATTAGGATTCCACATGTTGCTAAGGTTTTGGCCTTCACAAAGATCCGTGCCCAAGGACGAATGCTCAAAGACAGGCACGAAGGAGTGCACGCATCCAAAATGGAGTTGGGACCGTTGCATAAGTACTCAATGCCCGATTCAGCCCAGTGCCTGATTTGGCCTAGTGCCCGTCCGCGCCCAGTGCCCGAAGGTGAAAACTACATGCTCAAAGACAAGGGCACAAGGGAGCACGCACGTCCAAAATGGAGTTGGGACCACTGCATAAGTACTCAATGCCCGATCCGGCGCAATGTCTATCCACGCCTAGTGCTTGAACGTGAAAGCTACCTAAATGGGCGATTAAGCAATAAATTGTCAGGTGTCAAAAGGACAAATCCAATTTTATTCACAGAATCAAAAGTGATTGGCTCCGACTGACATAATGATTGAACTAACGACTAATAAGACAAGAGCAAGGGGACCTATAGCAAATGGCAAGACATGACATCCAACAGATCCCAAGGAATCCCTCCAGTTACCTCCACATCCAGATTGCAATCGAAATTCAATAAGCATGGGCTTTGACTTCTATTTAATCTTCTCATTTGTATTTCTCCAATGTAATTAATGACCCATGGGCTTCCCGTATCTAAAAGTCGGGTATTTCATTGTATAAGGGGGTGAACATTTTTAGGCACAAAAATGTTGCTAAGATTTGTCCTCCATGAGCCCTTTGTTGCCTGAACCCAGTGACTAATGAAAAGACTAAGTTTACCTTTCTCCATGATTCTTACATTTTGTGTGTATTTTACTGGTTGTTGAACTTTGTTTGCGAAAGTATTCTCCTTCGCATTGTTGACCATCAATTCACACTCGTGTGGAACTTGGCTCTCTCTTGCAAGTTGTATTCTGTGCGCACTTGGATCTATGCGCGCCCTATTTGCGAACCGTTTGTTGTCCCCAAAGTGTTGCATTGTGTTCCCTCACGTCCATGCGAAATACTTATGCAAGTAGTGTCCTTTTTGGGGACTGTGTAAAAGTTTATCATTTTATGCAGTTGCTTCATGTTCTTTAAGGTCGTAGGGGTGCTCGCTCTATTCTCAGTGCATCACCACTTTTCCCTTCAGAAACCCCTCACCATCTCTCTCCCTTTTTCCTTGTCGAGATTAGGTTTAGCATTAGCAGTAGATTTCCTTGCTCCTCTTTGTAGGTCCACGCACTTGTCCTAAACCAGAAGCACTTAGATTACAAGGAAGCCGACCTTCTCCGGAGGTTCATCCCAAGAAGCACAAGAGTCCCACAACTTGGGGGACGATCCCATTGTTGCATCAAAGCCTTGAACTATTCGCACGCGCAAGAAGTCTCGAATGTGCCCAATGCCCGTTCAAGCCCAGTGCTCGTTCACGCCCAGTGCCTGTTCGCGCCCAGTACTTTTGTGCCCCATGCCAAGCACTTGCGCCAAGCTCCAAACACTTCCACGCCATGAATTGAACAAGGGTGCAAGCGTCGGGTGATAACATGACCATTTGGAAATATTATAAATTTTGGAAAATGGAGCAATCAAATTGAAATATTTAAACAGGAACCCTATTAAAGACATGGTCAATGGCTCTAAACTAAAACTTTATTGAGCAAGGACCGAGAATATCCACAAGATAGAAATAGGCGCTCCATCAAAAGAAGAGAATAAAGCAAAAGAGGGGGGGCCACATACAAAGATTGACCAAGTCAATCTTCTTAAAATGAAGGAGAAAACATTATAAAAATCAAAGGCATTTAAGGCAGTGTACAACCTCATATCACATATAGTGCAAAACCGTCGACCTTTTTGCTCCATGTTTGATCTCTACTCCCGTCGACCAGCCTACTGACTGTTGTTCGATCTCTCCTCTACACTATTCAATCTCCTTTGCACTATTTGATCCCTCCTCTGCACTATTTTATTTTTCTTAGCCAAGCCCCTGTCGTTCAACCTGATTCATACACATTCAACCTCTAGATTGTCCTACACCATACATCCTTGTTTGACATACCACGACAATATGACCTCCATTGTTGGAAGTTGCGCTATCGTTTAACCTATATGAAGGATGTGCAAAGTCGTTCGCACCACATCAATTGTCATATGACCTACCTAAAGCTTTTCAACAGTCGTACAACCCAGATCACTCACTATATTTGTTGCCACACTCGTTTGGATTTGCCAATGCAACCATCGGTGCATGCTCTGTTGCAAATTATTGTTCATTCTAAGTAGAAGGAAAAAATCGAAAGGGAAATTATAATCCCAGACTCCATTAGTAGCTAACAAAAATTTCACATTAGAAGAGTTTTGGTTTTTTTTTGCCAAAGGAACAAGGGAACCTATCAAATTCAACCCAAGCATTGAAACACAAATCCCAAACAGGGTTCTGTGAAAGAACTACAATTCAAGGGGCTCAGCCAATCTTCATCCAAAACCAGGTGGGGTTTGGCATTTATTCCAAGCTCAGCAAGACTGAATTAAATTCAGCAAGTATGCGCAATGCGAATACAAACCCCCTATTCTCTCGAACATCAACAAAACCATTATCAAGCAAAAAAATGCCTTACACTCTGCATTTGGACAAGTTTGGTATAGTTCACAAAATCCTAATAATTCCCATGCAAAACCCTATCCCAACCCCCAAAACGATGCAAACCTCCTTAACAAGTGGGAGCTCCAAGCAAGGTGGAGCAATGGGAAACAAGAAACAAAAATGGGGTGATTCGGGGCTGATAACTAAACCCAAGGTTTCACCCACCCCTGAGACCCTAACTTGGGAGAGCCTGCCAGCTATAGACCCACAAACATGGTGGGTGAGTAAACCAGACACATATGAGCTCAAGATCGCATACACAAAGCAGGTATGGATAACATCCTACAAAAGCCCTACTTCTCGGTTAGGGACTTTGAACCTTACTTGGTTGCATGGTATCTAGCTATAGCAGGGACACTTGATGTTCCATCATCTCCTACAGGGACAAGCAAGTAAAAGAAACATATACATCAAAAGATTTTACACAGGTGTTTGGGTACACTCACATGGATTGGTCGTCAGCAAGGCTGCCAACCCTCACTTAACTACACCATAGAAAGACTTGACACTCCAAAACCTATGCAGGAAGGATTTGACTAAGGAGGAACTTTGCAATATGTGGGCAAAAGGGCAACGAGACATTAAAAAAGAGTATTTGGCATCTGAGGAGTGACAGTGTATTATGGATGTGATATGATGTTGATTATTATCAACCTCTTGGGCATGTAACATTGCCAGATGGATGATAGAATATATGCTCAAGCTATACAGTGGTGAGATCTATAACTAGGCAGACCTATTATTTGTATTGGGTTATTCCTTGATGTTGTGCATACATAGGGTGCCATGCGGAAAGAATTTTCTTATCATAGTTCCAAACTCCAATGACTTGGCTTGGCCCTCAGTGTTGCGTTGGACGAATTTTGGCATTCTCTTAGCTGCTAAGGAAGATCACCCCAAACCTAGAGCAGCAATTAAAGAAAGAAAAACAATAGAATTGCCCACATCAGAGGAGGATGAAGAAGGGTCAGAATCAGAGGATCACAGCAACTTTGATGGTGACAATGATGGGTTTCCACCTATTTCTGGTTCCACCTTTTATGAGTCTATCATGATCACTTCCTCACCAATTGGGAATGGTAGACAGCAAGACCCCAAAATTGAATAATGGTTGAATCAATGTGGGGAACCAGTTAGTACGGATTTGGACATTCCAGAGTGTCCCTTGGCCCCACCATCACCAAATCATACTCTAACAGCTCGGGTTCCTTTGGTCACTTCAGAAGTGAGACTGTCTGAGTTAGAACCACTTGAGCCTCATGATTATGAGGTGGTGCCCTTGTTCCTCTTGAACCCCAATCCGACTAGCCCATATGAGACTTTGGGTCAATTTTGGTCGGCTATGAGACCCATGATTTAAACAATTCAAGGCATCCATTATGTTGTGGGGCAATTGGATGTGAATGGCAAGCCATCCCAAATTCGAATGATCTTGGATGTCGTAGTTCGACTTCAAAGGTTCATATAGGAAAATTGTCATCTCAAATTCACCAAGATCTACTTTAATCAAAATTGGCTGATTGTCAATACTCTTGAGATGCATGCACAATAGGTACCTCCGTGGGCTCCCTCTTCGGTCACTTCTCCCATGCAAAATATCTTACCCTCATCACTATTGAGGATACCTTTCAGTATCAAAACTTGTTACTCCAATCATGTAACAACAAAGGCAATTGGATGCCGAACGAGACAAAGCTACTTCTCTGACGAAGCAGGTTCAAATGCATTTGGATGATCAGCGTGGTCGGTTTCAAAAGCGGCTGAGCCAACAAACTCAGCTTACTCAAGTCCAGATAAACAGGGTTACCAAGGTGGAACAACAACTTTCTCAAGGGCTGGTCAAGTTTCAGGAGGCAATCTGCATGGTCAAATGTTCATAGGAGCAGGTACTTGTTGCCACTAAGCAATTACAGCACCGTACAAGGGAAGTATATGCCCTTCATGCAGAACTCCAAAAGCTGAAGTTGGGACATGTTACTTCCTCCAAGTGGTGTTTTTTCGGGCTCTCCTCCAACTCGCTCTTCTTTCAATACAAGGACATCTTCTTCCCCCTCCTCGTGCTCCTCCTTCCGTAGCTATTTTTTATATTGTTGTATTTGGAAGTGACTCCAACTTATCTAAAGAGGTGTATAATGTAGTCCGTTGAATTGTTATTTATGAGTAAGTAATGTCAGAATGTTTTGTTACGTCTCTTGTCATCATTTGGGTAGTCAATAGAAAGTATCTTAGTTATGTTAGTTGGGACGGTTGGGTTAACTGCCAACCGCTTGGTCTTGTCTTTTAAGAGGCATAGTGAATATGGGGGAAATGGCGCTTGTATCAGGTCCTCCCTAAACTAATTGATTGTTCTAGGACTTATCATTGAGAAATACAAAGCTGCTATTTTGTGGACACTCGTACATGGTATGCTCTTTTATTACTGTTCTATGTATGTTCTTGTTGATAGTCTAATATCTCAGTAGACTTTATCTATACTACAATGCCTGCCTTCATGGGTGAGTTTTCTTTTGTTATTTACTAAGTTTTTCAGCTGAAAAATGAAGGTTTCAGCTTTTTCCTGGGTCTTGTTCTTGCTTTTGGTGGCCATATATTTGCGCTTTGGTTTAGAGGAATCTGCAAATTAGGTGAAAAGTACCTGATATGTTGTGGGTTTTGAAAGATTACCTGATTTTTGCTCTTCCTCCATTGCTTTTATTTCAGTTTTGACTTTCAGTGGCTTTTCAACTCCCTTTGGCTGGTCTATGGTGATGTCTTCCATTTTGTATCCTCATGTGAATCTAGGACCTAGAAAGAATTTGTCATTTGTGATGTCATGTCCACTTTTTCAAATAAAGAAAATAATAGTTTAATAATAATGTTTTAAGTGGTTCCACAACGTCAATTTATAATTACAACTTAAACAGGGTCACTTAGTCATTATTATTGAGTGAGTGGGGCCAAAGTTAATTAATTAAAAGGCCAAGAGGGAAATAGTTTTAAATATTTGGCATCTTCATTAACGTAGATCTATGACCGCATAAATGGGGGAGTTACAATCAGCTGATTTTAGAAAGAACATATCTATTATGGAAACTCTATGACAAAATCTATGATGGTTGTAAGAAGAGGAAGTGGCAAGTCTTTAGGGGCAAAATTAGCAATGTGTAAAAAGGAAACTATGACAAATCTTTGGTGAGTCGATTTTGGAAGGCGAATATAGGAAACATTCTATTATTTACGTTGGAGATAGAATATGGAAACATTCCAATGCCTATGTTGGAGATAGAACATGGAAACATTCTATTACCTACATTGGAGATAGAATATGAAAACATTCCATTGCTTATGTTAGAGATAGAATATGGAAATATTTTATTAATTGTTGGCATTTTGGGACATTGGGATTTGTGCCCCAGCCCTTATAAAAGTCAGGCAGCTTCACTAGTTTGAGATCTTTTGCCAACAACCAATTTCTTTCATAGCTTGAGCACTTGTGTTTAACTACAAGATTTGAGGACGAAACCCCTTGGAGTCTTAGAGATCAGAGGACAAAACCCCTTTGGTTTCTTGAGGGCAGTCTCATATCGAAGTTGTATTTGCACTTCAAGCTTTGTTTCAGCTTTCAGCATATATTTTGGTGTTCAAACATTGAAGCAATGTCAAGACATGTATGAAAAATCAACATTATATGCATTTTGATAGTCTGATATAAAAGTGTGTGGAGTTTATTACGGTTGCAAAATATATTTTATATTAAAATGTTGGGGTAATATTTCATATCTAAATATATTTGTATAAATATTTGGTTAAGGTCATTATAGTGGTATCAAAGCCTTGCTCTTGCCAACCTATTAGGAAAATTAAAACATGTATGCAATCATATGCTAATATCATATGCATGCAAGTGGTATTAGTGAAAGAGAATTAAGATACCAGCAAAGAAAAAAAAGAAGAGTTCTGCCACCAGTGATAGAAGATGAAAATATGGGTGACAAAGAAAAGAGGATTCCTTCTGATGAAATCAACTATTTACATGAGACAATCAACCGAGGTCAAAGGGATTTGGAAAAGACAATCCAAAGGACCTTGAAACAATCCACCTCAGAACTAGTCTGAGCTATTCAGGGTATTAACCCGAATAAAGCAAATCAGGGATAAGAAAGCTCATCAAGGAATGAGTGGGTTTCAATCACCCCACCTTCTAAAACTTTTCATGCCAAATTCCTACATAAAGAAGAACACCTTGAAGAAACAGAGCATCAACAATGGCATGCAGGTAATGAATATTCATTAATCTTGCAGAATATGAGGGGCTCAGCTATGAAGTGTAGCAAGCTCTCCCTTTCAGAGAATTTTGTGAGATAGAAAAGAAGAAGAACATTAGGAGAGGTAGAAGAAACCAGCCAGATCGGCCACGAAGAGATATACAACAGACGTTGGGCAAGATTACTCTTCATACATTTGATGGGTTAAGTAAATCTATAGTGAGATCATGGTTACAAAAGTTAGATACATATTTCTAGTTGAATCCCATGTTTGAGGACGAGGCAATTAAGTTTGCTACACTCCACTTGGAGGGAGTGGCCCATGAGTGGTGGTACCATGGCATGGTCACGCAAGGGCATGGTTCCATTACCACCAATGAGGAATTTAGTCAAAAGCTAACCAAAAGGTTTGACAAAAAGGATCAAAAAGTTCACTTTAGAGAGTTAGCTCAACTCAAACAAGAGGGTAATGTGAATAGCTATATCACTGATTTTCAGAGATTGGCAGTGATGGTACCAACTGTGATAGAGAGAAGGTTGGTAGTCTTATTTGTTGAGGGGTTGGTTGGACCTCTTAGGGGTTTAGTGAAAGCCTTTGACCCTTTGTCACTTCAAGAGGCAATCAAGAGAGTGTTAAATTTAGAATCTTTAGCACCTACGGGCAAATTTATACCTATAGGACAGCAAATGACAACAATTGGTGGGCAGCCAAAATCAATAGCTTATGGGCAGCAAGGGACATCAAATTGTTGAGCAACAAAGGAAGCCATTTCAGCAAGGGGTTCCTCCACAAAAAGAGCTACCAAGAGCAATTAAAGAGATAGAAAGAAGAATTGAACTCAGGAGGAATTAGTTATGCTTCACTTGTAGAGATCCATGGGAACCAGGCCATAGATGTCTTCCTAAAGGACATGTGAATTACATAAAGGTAGTATCAAATAATGCGACAAAAGAAGAAGCCAAAGTGGGAATAGAAGAGCTAGTGGAAGAGAAGACTACAGGGGGCACTCTTGCCACATTTATTTCAGAAGGCCCTTGTGCCGCCCTTTCGGGTGCACCCAGGAATTACCCTTTTCTAATTCGTAGAATTATACGGGGACATAAACTCACAGTTTTGATTGATAGTGGGGCAACCCACAATTTCATTAATGAGGGTTTGGTAACTCAAAGAGGGATGAAATCAAAAGTTTTCCAAGGCTTTAATGTGATTGTTGTTGGTGGTTCTACTATTCCTTGCACCAAAAGGATTCAACAATTGTAAATGACACTTGGTAATCACAAGGTATGTGATGACTTCTGTGGTTGGCATAGAAGAGACAAAAATGGTTTTAGGGGTGCAGTGGTTACATTCCCTTGGGGAAATCACACTGAATTACCAAACCATGGAGCTGAAATTTAAATCCGATGGAAAAAAGGTTGTGCTTCGTGATATGGCCAATGGAGACCCTATGGCAATCACAACAAACAAAATGGAAGGTGTCACATTTGATAGTACTCTCTCTGGATCACAACTGATTTATGATTTAGGGATCATGGGTTCAATCATGGGGATTGTTGGAGAAGTGTCATAGCGTACAAAGCTTCCAATTCTTCATTATATCAGAGAAGTGCAATCGAAGCTAACTCTAAACGAGGAATGGAAGTAATAGAAAGATTGGTTTGGGATCATGGAATTATACAGGGATATAAACTCACAATTTTGATTGATAGTGGGGCAACCCACAATTTCATTGATGAGAGTTTGGTAACTCAAAAAGAGAAGAAATTAAAAGTTTTCCAAGGCTTTAATGTGATTGTTGTTGATGGTTCTACTATTCCTTGCACCAAAAAGATTCAACAATTGTAAATGACACTTGGCAATCACAGGGTATGTAATGACTTCTATGGTTGACATACGAGAGACAAAAATGGTTTTAGGGATGTAGTGGTTACATTCCCTTCGGGAAATCACACTGAATTACCAAACCATGGCGCTGAAATTTAAATATGATGGGAATGAGGTTGTGCTTCAGATATGGCCAATGTAGCCCCTATGGCAATCACAGCGAACAAAATGGAAGGTGTCTCATTTGGTAGTACTCTCTCTGGATCACAACTGATTTATGATTCAACTATCATGGGTTCACTCATGAGGATTGTTGGAGAAGTGTCATGGCGTACAAAGCTTCCAATTCTTCATTATATCAGAGAAGTGCAACAAAAGCTAACTCTAAACGAGGAATGGAAGTAATAGAAAGATTGGTTTGGGATCCTGGTATTGGCTAGGTCAATTCAAGCATTGCTTGAGGGCGAGCAATTTTTGGGAAGGGCGGACTATCATGTTCCCTTTTCAAATTAAAAAAAGAATGATTTAATAATAATGTTTTAAGCGGTTCCCCAACATCAATTTATAATTACAGCTTAAACAGGGACACTTATTCATTATTATTAGGTGACTGGAGACAAAATTAATTAATTAAAAGGCCAAGAGGGAAATAGTTTTAATTATTTGGCATCTTCATTAACACAAATCTATGACCGCATAAATGGAGGAGTTACAATCAGCTGATTTTAGAAAGAACATATCTATTTTGGAAACTTTATGACAAAATCTATGATGGTCATAAGAAGTGGAAGTGGCAAATCTTTAGGGGCAAAATTAGCAATGTGTAAAAAGGAAACTATGACAAATCTTTGGTGAGTCGATTTTGGAAGGCGAATATAGGAAACATTCTATTACCTACGTTGGATATAGAATATGGAAACATTCCATTGCCTATGTTGGAGATAGAATATGGAAACATTCCATTGCCTATGTTGGAGATAGAATATGGAAACATTCAATTGCCTATATTAGAGATAGAATATGAAAATACTCTATTAATTGTTGGCATTTTGGGACATTGGGATTTGTGCCCCAACCCTTATTTAAGTCAGGCAGCGTCACTAGTTTGAGATCTTTTGCCAACAATCAATTTCTTTCATAGCTTGAGCACTTGTGTTCAACTGCACGATTTAAGGACGAAATCCCTTGGATTCTTAGAGATCAAAGGACGAAACCCCTTTGGTTTCTTGAGGGCAATCTCATTCAAAGGTTGTATTTGCACTTCAAGCTTTGTTTCGGCTTTCAGCATATATTTTGGTATGTTGTAGTTACATAATTGTGAAAATGAGAGTTCTGATATATATAATAGGTTTTCAGATTTCATAGTGAGATGTATTGTTGTAGTTTCAGATTTATTCCAGCATATTTATGTACATTTAATAAATATAAATCAGCCCCAGAATCTTGGTGAAGTTTTATTTTATGTGTTCAAACATTGAAGTGGTGTCAAGACATATTTATGAAAAATCAGCATTGTATTTATTTTGATAGTTTGATATAAAAGTGTGTGGAGTTTATTACGGTTGCAAAATATATTTTATATTAAAATGTGGAGGTAATATTTCATATCTAAATATATTTGCATAAATATTTGGTTGAGATCGTTACAGAGTGGATTTTTAACTCCCTTTGGCTGGTCTAGGTGATGTCTTCCACTTTTGAATCTAGGACCTAGAAAGACGTCATTTGAAGCTTTTTTTTTGGCTGAAAAAGAGGTTTCCCATTATATGGATAAGCTCTTTGGAATTTGTCTTCATCCATGGTGGTTTTCCCTTTATTACTCATTGGGAGACCTCCTATTAGGGTGTACTCTCTTATCTTTTGTTTTTCCTAGGATCTAGTTCCTATGACCTCTTTGTTGAGGTTCTCTCTTGAGCCGATGGTTATTTTGTTTCCTAGCCTTTCCGTGTTGGGCAAAACCTTGTCAAATGACCAAGCTCATGGCATATTCTGCATTTGAATGGAATGTTCTCACAATCTATTGGGTATTCCCATTCGATCCCCCACACCCCTCATTGCCAACAGTATTTGGTCAAGAGGGGTTTTCCCAGATCCACACTTGCACAAATCCAGGCATAGTTCATCACCCCTGGTTGTCTAGTAAATTTGATTGCTATGACATATTCACCAATGGCATTCCCTAATTCCTGCCACATTCACTTGATAACAATGGGAGTCTCACCCATATGGAGACCATGTTAGGTAGATCCTTTGTAGAGTTGAAAGGATGTGACCATAACTTCATGAAAAGGATATATTTCTTCATAAACCATCTTGGTCTTTTTCATATCTAGGGAAGAATATAACCATGAAATAAACTTTAAGCATCATCAGAATGTCCACTAATCTAGATGGCTTCCAGTTTTCTTGAACCCGTATACACAGTTTTTGGGCCCATATAGCCCCCAAGAACCTGCAGATAAGTTTTCCATCTCATCATATGAGGAATAGATATTGGGTGGGTTTTCCATCCTCAAATAGAAACAATTCTCCATTTTTGTGGGAAAGTTGGCCCTGACTAGAGTTCTTTGGGAATGTTGGTGCATAAGCTTTACCAAGTCCTCTCTGCAGATCTGGTTTGATTCTCAGTATACTGCAGATCTGAAATTGGGAGATCAAGGTAAAGTTGAGGTGGCCATGGCTGCCTCAAGAGCACCAAGATTCCAACCAGCACTAATTAAACATGCAGTTGATGATTTGTACATTTAAAACCCTTCATGCCAGTAATATTGCTAATACTGTCTCTCGATCACTTATTGCTAACAATATCAAATCCATCTTATCACATTAGCAGTCTTGGAACTGTTCTCGAGTGTAGTGCCCCACCTGGCGTGACCTTCATATTGCACCCAATTAAGTGCATCTATGAAGCTTATTTGCTTGATCATGTGCAAATGCACTCATTAGGACTTGTGTATTTTGATTCAATTGGACATATACTTAATAAAGCTTGTACTATTTCAAGATAAAATCCACATATTTGTGTGATATATTGAATGAATATAAATTTGAATTTTATCATGAGATGCAATTCTTAGTAGTTTAAATTTACATGAGAATTGTTAAAAGAGAATTTTGATTATTATGTTTTTATTTTACATTGTCATATTTGAGGTACGGTGATCCCATCTGATTTTTGTGCAGATTACAGGGTCCATACCATGACTAGTTGAATGGGGTGTAAATTTCCAAGGGGTGTGAATAAATCGACCAAACAATGATAGGGCTCCAGTTCCAACGACACTTTGGGATAGAAAGAGCTTCAAAAATGAGTTCCTTGCAGAAAGAGCTTTCCACTAAATGGTTACTTGCTATGTTTCGGAGACATTGGAAGACAGCCAAAGTCAGTTCACTGGTTGACCTAGCTTGGTGAATTGTCACTAAGGTAACGTAGAAATTCAAGAGAGATTAATTCTCATTTTATATTTTAAAAGCCTTTTTTTTAAAACGCTAGTGTGACAAAAAGGAATAAGACAAAGCCATTTTACACATTAAAAGCTAGAGTCTTATTAAAATAAAAGATTATACGGAGGAAAAGATTATAGGGAAGAAAAGCTTACTAAGGGTAAGTTTATTAAAACATGAAGAGCGTTAAAAGGCTAATTCAAGGAAATTAAGGAAAGCATTACCTTATATGAGGTTCATATAAAACTAGAGCTCAAAAAGGTGCATACGAATATAAGAATAAACTTTGTTTAAATATTGGAAAGCTAACCAAAAGCCACAATGGAAATAAATCTCCGTTAAAGAAAGAAATAAATTATATTAATGTCCACGAATGACCAAAAGTAGGTCAATGGGACTCTAGAATACCAAAAATTACAATAGAAAGTGCTCGGGTAAAAGGACCTTAGGAACACTGTTACAAGTGTGAGTCAAAAAGTGTAATTGTGTATACTCGCACATGTACCTGATAAGTGTTTTCTTAGTGCAACCAGCACATTATAAGTATATTTAAAAGAAAAAATTAGTTCACATTTTTCCTAATTATACAATTATAGTGCTTTTAACCTATGGCATAGTGAGGGCGCTACATCGAGTAGGGACTTGAGGTGGACTGTCTATGAAGCTGTTCCTGTCGAGCTGAAATATTAGGGGAGCATCTAGAAGTGGTAAACAAGTGATTGTTTGATCAGTCATAGCTAGTATACATGCAAATGTGCTCGTCCTTCAAGAAATAAAAGTTTCTTGGTTTAGATTGTGATTGATGAAGAGACTACATTGCCACCACTTATGAGGGTAAAGGTGCGTGGTGTGTGTTGTTACTGATAACCTTTTGGACAGATTTGCACAATTTCAACACAATAATATTCTCCCCTAATTGATATCAATTCATTCTAGACATTTACAATATGAGCGATTACATATGTATAGCCTTTTAGTTTCCTAAAGGCTAGGAGATGAGTATTATCTCAATCCCCTCAAATCTCTCATGTATCTCATAACATCTCACTCCTTTATTCTCTCTTACGACTTATGTACGTGATTTGTTCTCACAAATCACTCACATAATAAACTAATTATTACAACTTATAAACTCACAAATATATTTGCTCATACGTTACTAACAATGTGAGCACTAATAGTAGAATATTCATAACATTCGCCACCTTAGTGCGAACATGGAAAAAACATCGAACTCGTACTTGCAACGTGCTACCTTGACGCTTGCTTGTAATCTGTATAGTTTTTTCAGGACAGCCAACGACGTCAAATATGGTTTTTTCAAGACAACCAACCACCTAAACACGATGGTTTTACAAGTGGCTAACCAACAACCAAACATGATGGTTTTACAAGTGGCTAACCAACAACCACAATATGATGGTTTTACTAGGATTGACCAACAACCTCAATATCATGATGTTGCAATGCTTTTATCAGCTCTCATCACTATTAAATATCAAGGGAAAATACATAGAAAATATGCTCACTTATTACAAATTTGAACAGGAATACTACTTTTGTTCTTATTCACTACCAAACAACAGAAAATAAACTAAAAACATAAGCCACCAAATCTGTTATGCGGCCCCGTCGTTGGTGACTGACGAGGGGACGTTGAATGTCCTCCTACCTCTGTTGCCTCCATCCTCTTGTATTATGCTCATAAGCATGTCGTTTCTGTAAACATATACCCCCCACCCCACAAGACTGACACAATTAATTCAAGGACGTCGGGTACCCCAAAAAATGCGTCCATTACAAGGAGAGTAAAAAACCGACTTTTGACAATTGACGACATACTTCATTTGGACCGACTAAAATTTCTAACCATAATATTGACTAAACTTTGACACCGTATTAAAACCTAGCCAACCTAAAGACTTCTAAAACTCTAATGAAACATAGTTTAATAATTGCTTAGACTATTGACAAAAAACTATATTCTAAATAAGTAATAATAAAAAACCAACTTAAAACTGAAAATACTAAAACTAACTTCTATATTCAAGGTTTTGGCCAAGCTTGAGCCCAAGGCGGTTTGGTGCACAGGGAGCTTGGTGCAAAGCACATGCTGCGACTATCAGGCAAGATCATTTCTACTGCGAGAAGTCTAATAGATCAATCCACTTGTGAGGAGGACACAAAAAATTGTAGAACTACAACAATAATCCATGACAAGCGATCATATTTACTATGAGCATCGAACAAGCCAATTGATCCTACTAAGGTGACAAAGGATATAACAGAGGCCAAGAAGAGCCACGTTTTTGATCTACGGGTCTCATCATCATAATGTGAGTAATCGTGGAGATCATTTATGCTAACGCAGTTGAATATGAGGGCTGCAAAAGAGGCAAATATACCTAACAAATAATGGAGAAAGGGAGCTTTGACACAGCTGCAAACGACGGCGTCGACCCAGATTCTCCATCCAGTGTTGAACACTTCCTCTGATAACCCTAGCCCAAATATATCCCACATCTCTCCCTCTGATTGAACGGTGGTGAATGCAGTTGAAGTTGTGATCAATTTGGTCAATGGATGTACGTCGAGCAGACCTAAGCAAAGCCTGGCAAAACTAATGAAGTCATTCAATGGCAAAAGACTGCAGATTTTAATACACTTGTTTAGTAGAGAAGCACTTAATGGAATAGTTGATGCATAATCTACGTGTATGCATGCTTTGAGCATTGAGCACATCACACTTGGCAAGAGCGTTTATATAGAGAATAGAGGCTAACGACCATAGTTACCAAATCCGGCCAGATTTGCAGAAAATCTAGCTAAATTCGGATTTTTTGGCCAGCCCGAATAAGTTCGTCTGAGTCGGCCCTATTTTTTTTCAATAAATTATTATTATTATTATTATTATTATTATTAATTTTAAGGTTTTTTGCGCAAAAAAATCCCAAAAACCATAAATATTATATAATATTAACAATTTATATTATTTTAATTATGTTTTTCATTGTATTTGTCAACGTTGCTTATTTATAAAACCATGCTCACACACATATATGTGTGTGTGTGTGTATTTCGTATCGATTTTCCAAACTTTTTCAAGAGTTTTGGATTTCAAATTTTTTTGCCCTCCCGAATGGATCGGATTTCCAATCTTGGTAACTATGCTAATGACAACGGAACCCTGATACATACAAATACCTTAACAAGAAAAACTTTAATCTGTGTTACAAAACTTTTCAATAAATTAAAATTTTCATTCAAAGGGTCAACTAAAAGCAATAATTGCGTGCCCCATCCAATGCTCAAGATCCCATAGCACTCCAATACCACTGATAACTTTTTGGACAAATTTGCACAATTTCAACACAATAATATTCTTCACTAATTGATATTCAATTCATTCTGGACATTTACAAAATGAGAGCTATTGCATATATATATAGTCTTTTAGTTTCCTAAAGGCTAAGAGATGAGTATTAACTCAATCCCCTCAAATCTCTCAGCTATCTCCTAACATCTCTTACTCCTTTACTCTCTTACGACTTATTTACGTGATTTGTTCTCACAAATCACTCACATAATAAACTAATTATTACAACCTATAAACTCCCAAATATATTTGCTCATACATTACTAACACTGTGAGCACTAATAGTAGAATATTCGTAAAGTTACCTCTGGCTAAGCTCTCATGACACATAAAGGAGATGACCCTATATCACAGTGCAGCTGGAGAACAGTAATGCTTAGTTGCAAAGTGTGGGGCTTTCGCTCATTGTACACGCCTAATGACCCAATTGATAGAATTCATCTGTGGTGGTGATGGCCCACACGCTCCCCATTTACGAGTGGGTCATACGTGGTTATTTTAATATGGTTGAGTGGGATGTTTATGGGATTGGAGGGCATGAAACTATCCTTTGGCTTGCCAATTTGGAATGATTGCAAGTGGATACTTGGTGTTTATGATGTTAACTAGGGCAAGAGTCTAGATTCAGCTGGTTGGTAATCTTTATCCATTGCCAAGCAGAGTGAAATCAAAAACATGCCAAGTTGGATAGATTCTATGCAAGCTCTCACACTACCACTTATTCATATTGAGGTAAGCGCTCAATTTTTGTGGATTCTACCATTACTAGTTTTGGTCATTTTCGTATTTTCACTCAATTGATAATTAGTATTGATGACCAAGGAGAAAAGCATTCTTCTTACAAGCTAAATGTCTCCCTTCCCGTGTTAGAAGACTGCTTCAGGACTATTGCTAGAATTTGGTCCTTTGTACCTACCCCAATTCCTGAAGGGTGGATTCTTTAGTGGGAACCAGCTATCCGGTGAACCACAATTTTTCTTCGAGGATGGGGGCGAATGACTGCCAAGGCAAAAAAAGGTAGAGAACAAGAAGTCTAATTTCAACTTCAACAATCCAAGTACAAGTTTTAATTGGATCCTTTCAGTGCCAACAAGCAGGGAGCAGCTAGTGACTTAAATTTGAGAGTATAGGGCAAGAGGAGCTCGAATAAGAGAACTTCAATGGGTTGCAGAAGGTGATATACCCTCCAAATTATATTTCCAATATCTAAAGCAAAAGCATAAGGCACAAAGAATCCTCATCCAACAAATAATGGTGACATGGTTTACCTAGGTTTTTTGACATTCTTCAATTTTTCACTGAGATTATTCTCTTCACAGGTTTCTCTTAAGACATTTGAATACTTGCCGATTTCTGGTCCATTGATATTTTGGATCAGTTAGAGGTTGCAGGATGCAAAACTGATGATCTTTTGGAAACTTGAATCACTGGGGGTTGAGGACAATGTACAGGTTTGCCAGAATGTTGCAGGCAATAGGCTGTCTGAAAACAGTGGTCAGTGTGGTTGGAGTATGTCATAGTGTTCCCAACTACAGGAAAATGTTCACAAAATAATGGTGAGTGGGAGTGACACTCAGACATCAAGTATGTGTCAAGGAGTGTCATGGTGCAAAGGATGGCAGTAGGCAGAGATTGTTGACCTAGGACGTTAGGCTGCAGCAGACACCAGAAGGTACAAGGCAGAATTAGTAGCAGTTTAGCATGATACATGACAACTTCAGCAGTGGTACACTTGCTCTAGTATTATTTAGGTCTTTCAGACTTTTCGATCAAGTGGGGATGTTAGCATAGTCATCCACAAGTCCATGACTTCAATGTTTTTATATATGGTTTATAGATATACTTTCATATTAGGGGTTTTTAATGGTAATATATAATCAGTTAATAGAAGGTAGTTGAAGGAATGTATTCCCATATTAGTTGGTCTCTTGTTCTATTTGGTCATTGAAGGAGGAGTTAGATCTTTGCCCTCTGAAATATATAGTTCTTATTTTTATATTTATAGAATTAAAAATGGTAATTGCCCATTTCTTTATTGTTTTGTATTTGATTATTAATTCATTACTACTTTTTATCACAAAACAATCATTAGATACCTTTTCTGTTGCTAGAAACATTCAAACAAGAAGGAAAATGCAATGGTAATAAAAACATCGCGGGAAATGGGTTTGGGGAGGTTTCCACGCAAAATATATGTATATATATAATTTACAAACTTTTTAGAGATTCATCAATCATGCATATTGCTAATGCTTCAAACATCATAAGAGTCATAGATGAGTCAGATTTAGCAACATCTCCGCAAGCCAAAGGGTGAGTCAACTTGCAAATAGTAAATAATCAGAAAAACTTGGCAGGTTGAAAAACGTGTAACCTTTGAAAATTCCCTGGCAAAAAAAATTGTTTCTTTGTAGTCTGAAACCCATTTCATATTGCAAGAAACAAGCGTCAGGTCATGTTTCTTGCAACTAGGCCTCTTCTAGAAGTGGAATTGATATAATAAGGATGTTCCAATAATCACTACCTCTTCACAATATATAAATATGCTTACACATTGTAACTTTACTCATCAATTGTCAATTATATTATTTTTTCCAGTATGGGTATTGACATAAGAGCTCCCTTAAATTTAAGGACTCAAGACTCAAATGAAAAACCATTGACTCGTGATATAAAACACAAGTTGTGGTCAAATAGTCGACCTGCTTATTGGATCCATGTCAGTCCTTATTTCACTAATATCCATACTTGGACCCTAAGGTAGGACAAGTAACTTGAAAACCATGACAAAATACTAAAGAAACGCTGAAAAATGTTGAGAACGTGACAAAAACACTAAAAGCATCAAGTTATCGGATTGTTGGAATGCAACTTTCATATAGTGAGCCTACAAATGTGATGAATAAACTCAGTGCATTAAGAGAGTTCAATCCATGCTAACTTGGGCCCAAAAATGGATACGATTGAGGCAATGGTATGCATACAAGCATGGTTAAGTTACAATAATGAAAAGGTCAGAGTTGGCTTGCTTCACTAACCTTGTTTTTTTCAATTTTATAAAGGAATTAGTGGGGAAAAGAGGATTCTTACACGTCACATGCAACATAAAACCAACTTCATAAAAAGCTTTTTTGAAAAGGTGAAAAAATAAGTGCAATATTAACCTAGAAATGTTGGGAATCCCATTAAATCCCTTGCGTAGGGTATATACAAACATGATTATTTCTAAATTTCAATTTATGAAAAAGAAAAACTATTAAGAAAACAAATGAAATTTTCTTAATATTTTAAAGACAACAATATTTCTAGATATAAATATTCCCAAAAAAAAGAAAAGAAAAAGGAAACAACTCCAACTGCCCTAGAAACCGTTTTTTATGCAATCATGAATTCTATTGAAATTTATTGTTGGTAGCATGACTTAATCCTCAAAATACCCTTTCTTCAAGATTAGTTACATTTTTAACTTGCATGAGCTTTATCCTGATCTTTTGATATGTTTTTCAATGTCTTAATTTATTGTATATCAAAAGATACGAACATTTGAGAACCAACCACTTGCAATATCATTATAAATTCCATCTTCAATCAATACTCGCTCTTTACACTACCGCTGACAATCAGAATGGCAGTAAAGTTAAAAAAACAGATCGCCTGCCATTGCTTGCATGCTTTATACAATGTGATAAATGTATTTAAATACCTACAAACCAAGAAAAATACCTTCCTTAATTGTTGTGTAGGAAAGAAACCTTCAAGAGATTCATCAGGAGATGACATAACCATAGAATTTGAATGAAAAACCCCAGTTTTCAAAATGTTAAGCTTCCAAAGTCGAGCTGCAATAATTACAGAAACCAATGCAATCCCTCCAGCTAATGAACCATATAGGGCTTTCCATAATGACTGTGTAATCTGAACGACAAACAACTGATGCTTCAGTAATCTGAAAAATATAAGAATTTGTGTTTACTACTAATTTTCCAGCAGAAGTGCCACTAAACAACTTGCATGGTGTCTGCCAATTATGAGGCTGTTGAAGCAGCTCTGATTGTTTGTCATCAAAGCCACCTTATCTAAAATGCAGGGGGGGAAATATTTACCCAAACATAACAAACTCATAAGCACCTTACTCATAACAAACTCGGGGGCCTCTAAAACAATCTTGGCCTGGATCTGCTTCCCAGGGCAAGTGCTTGGATCTTCATAATACATATCAAGCACATCTGCCAACTCCACCTGAAAATTACACATAAATGGTGACAAAATGTCAAGGAGAACGATGATATCCTAATCCAACATTGCCATAACTGGATTGGCATGGATGAAATAACTTCAAAAAACAACAGGACAAGCAATTGGTGCAGAAGCCCAAGCATTGCAGTTATTTCAAATGTTGAAAAGTCTAAAGAAGCACATGCTCATGGATCATGTAATCAAGTAGAGTATTAAATTACCTAAGGGATAAAAATAGGAGAAATATTAAATAAATATTTGGAAATTTGGAGATTCTTCTCAATTTCAGATTGGAGTTATTTTTTAATTAGGAGATATTTCTTGGGATGCAAGTACAAAGTTTTATGTTAAAAAAAAGTGATAATCTCAAACTTGCAATTGCTATAAGGTGGATATTTCCTTAATATGGGATAGGCTAAAAGGTAAGATTAAAAGGCGAATATGAAAAAACCGAGAGGATTAAAGCATTCAATTCCAAGCATTCATGCATTTGCAGGAGACTCTTTTGTGAAAACAGAGTTTGCCATTTATTCCCAACCCATCAATTTTTTTAATGATGTTTATTATTTATTTAGCTCATACATCGAATATCATGAAAGTTATGCCCCATTTATTAGTTAAAAAAGGTAAGCCTATATCTAAATATTTGGTTTCATACAACAATTGGGATTTTCTTGGGTCTAAATATGCAGTCTGTTGTGACCCAGTTTCTACCCAAACGATGAAGTTTAAGAAAATATCTTATGCAATATTGTAGTTCTCACAAAGATTAAATCCAAGGAAAAAAACACAAACTGCTCATATGGAGTGACCAATCCAAAGTTGTGTTCTTAACAAGTTTGACTACTCTTCTAGATTTTCTTTTCTCGTACAAATTGGAATACTATCCATGCCTTACAGTAAAAATTCATCAGATCTACATTTTTAGTTCATACACCTTCTTTCTGTACTTAATATAAGGACCGTGATTGTTCTACCGCTATGTTAAAGTGGTATCTACTACTCGTGCCGGTTGATCCTAATGACTTCTTGGGTAGAGGTAGAAAGGATATGCCCAAAAAATGAGAGAGACTTCATAGACTAGAGAGAAATAGAGATAAACCTTAAATGAAATAAGGTCAATCGGACTCAATGTGGGGCAAAATTTTGCCTTATCATAGAGAAGAAGATTCAGAAAAGGGGCCTCGGAAGAACATTAGTCCGAGAGGTCCCTGTGTGCAAGGCATTGGTAGAATGTATAGCAGCAAAAACTCAAGGAGGAAGGTGGAAACAATCAAGACATTAAGAACAAATGGAGAGACCGAGAGAGCACAATTAACCCTTAGATCACTAGAAGATAATTAAATAAGGAAACCACAACTTCAATTAGAAAGAAAGAAAGAAAGAAAGAAATTATATTACTTTCCACAAATGACCAAAAGTAGGTCAACGGGACTCGCAAATACATCAGTTAACAATAGAAAGTTCAAGGAAATGAGAAGCCAAGAAGCCAAAAAATGAATAAAAGTACGTAATACAAAGTAAAGCAGTGTGCCACTAACAAAGGTGGTAATGGAATCAATACAAATAGCAATGAAGAGCAAACAAGAGCCCCCAAAAGCATGTGCCGATGAAAACCAAAAGACTTCATCAAAAATCTATTTGTCCCTGAAGTGGAGGAGCCATCTGACCCATCATCAATCACCATGAAAAGATCTGATAGTGCTCGACGGGGAGTATCAATGTTGGAGGGGCCAAGTTGGGAGATCCTCGGGGGAAGACAAGCACTTCTTCTAGAATCTCCCCTAACATCCAAGGCCAATGTACTTCCTGTAATATAAAAGAAACCTGTAATGTGAGTTTTCCCCTATGACTTGGGGAGCAGCCGGTAAGTAGTAGATCCATGTCGTCGAAAAGGGGCAAAGCCATGCCGACGAGAAGAAGCAGAGCCATGATGCCAAGGGAGAACAAGTTGGGGGATCTAAGTAATATAAGTAGTAATGATATGTTGAAATAAGAGCCGCTTAACTGATCTATCAACTCTGATGTGTGATGCACTAATGTCCAAAGGGCGCTTAGTGTTGCCAATCACTTGGATGGGCTGGAAGAAAGAGGTGATCAACATGGGGGCTCTAGAGCCTCTAGGCTCCCCCTATAGGGATCTGCACCGGAGGGCAGCAGCCTCACGAAGATAAAGAGCGTGGCACCACTGGTCTGGATATCTAAAGAAAGTAGGTAGAGTGTCAGTTGAGTCCCTACAAAGCCAGTGATATCTTCTCTAGATCTCATAGTAAATGAGGCATCTGAAAATGTAGTGTTCCTTGGTCTCCACCTCTTGGAGGGAGAAACGACAGCAGATCCGGTTTCGACGGAGAATGTGGTGATCTATTTCAAACCAAAACTGGTGAGAACACAGTCTCATCTGGCCAAGGGGAAACTTCAAGCCGTGGGACCAATGGCGTAGGAGATAGTGAGAGAGACAAATAATACCATCCACTACTTGTAAGAAACTTAAAACAGTCAAATCTCCACACAAGGAAGAAAAGTGATGCAAGAGAAGAAGCATGTTATGCAATTCAAAAGTTTACAAGGTTAAGGGAGCACATGCTCATGGTTCATATAATGGAACATTGAATTAGAGAAGGGACCTACTTGAAAACCAAATTTATGTCTTCCCTCTGTTTTTTTATACAGAACTGTTTTGGGCTATGATATCTTTCGGATAAAACAACTAAAAAGCACCATATTTAGAAGCAAAGTGACACTGTTAAACTTTACTGATAAAGGGGAACCCTTTCTCCAAAGAGCTGGGACTCAAAAAGACAATAGAGATGAGAGGAAAAATATGATAAGGAGGTAAGGAATCAGAGATATTATTGTATTTGTAAGCAATTATTTGCAGAAAAACGTGCTGTTTCCACAGTTTTTTCCTGAAGCTCTCTTACTAAACATGTTGTTTGTTCTCAGTCTAATTTTGCAAATAATGTTTGTTTTTGTTTTGTGCAAGTAGAAGCAATCATGAGAAGCTTGCAGCATTTAGAAACAAATTAAAGCTTCTCGCATATAACAACATACAGTTTTTTTTGGTTTGATTCCTACCAGAACAATGAAGAATTGTGAAAACGCTTTTTCTGCAGAGTTATAGAGCTTGAGAAGATCTACAGTTTCTAAGAACGTAACAACCCAATGGATCAAAAGTTATGGTCCACATAAGTTAGACTACATTTTCATATTTTCGTTGCTCCTATGAAATGGATATAGCATAGAAATCCTCTAGCAGAGGCCTGTCAAGTTTCCTCTTTCTGTTCATGCATGTTCTTTTCACACTTGATTTGACCTTTGAGTACCTTTTATGCATCCCCTGCATCAACAATCCTATTGATTACAAACTACCATTTTGTGTCACCCAAAGAAAAAGTCGATAACATCTGCATCGTTTCCTTGAGAGCTCTTTTACGTAACACCACTACTTGAATTAAATAACAAGCAAATAATTAACACCCACAACTCAATTCAAAAAAAATGTCCATCTCTTGTAAAGGAATAAAAGATACTAAAAATGTGTTTCTGCTCTCTATGCAAGTGACAGAAAATATTGAACAATTTCAATTTTCCCTGGCAGAACAGAGTCAGGATGGAAATATCAACAAAGTTGACGTTTGAACCAAGGTTTGCAAATAGAATCATTATTAGGAAAAGATCCCACTGCTACAACATTTAGGACACACAAAGCACAAAGAACCTAGTCAGTATAAATCTCATTCAAACTGATGTTGCATACTTTAAGACGGGAATCCCAGGACAAAGAATAAGTTCAAAGATTTTTATTCAAATGTAAAAGATATTTGAAATTTATTCTCAAAGTGTATACCTGCTGTTTAAAAAAAAAAACAATGATTTAACTTTGATATTGACCAGCCTCTTCTATCTACATCCTTGGCACCTAATGAAAGGGCACAATGCAATAGATATTTTTCCTTCCACTGTTCCTATCCTCTTTCCTTGGCACAGGTAATTGAAAGATAAGAAATAAGGAAGAATAAAATCATACCAGCTGGAGATGACTTAGAAAGATCTCCCATACATGACCTGAGCACTTCTGCCCTCCTTGAAACTTAACGTTCTTAAATTTGCCAACATCTATTTGTAGTTTATGAACAGGTACATATTCATTGCTCCAAACATTGGATTCGATGTTGCAATTTTTCAGCATGCTTGATAACTGTGATGGCCATGGCCACCAATTACGACTAGTTCTCAAGTCTGTACTGTTTTCTGGATTTACATTAGTCCGCTTCAACCAAGTCCTGGTATGAGCAGCAATTTCAGCTTTCGAAAGTGGACGAATTCGAACATAAGAGTCCAAGGATGACATCCATTTGGGTTTCTGAAAACTTTGAAACAAATTCCTTGAGCTTTTCCCAAGCATTTTTTTCTGAAAATCATCTTTCATACAGGCTGCAGAATAAAAACACACAGCTTCAGCAAGCCCAGTAAGAACCTTTTCATCTGAAGAGGTCAAGCTGCCTAATATTTGTACCTGCTCATAATTAAAAAAAAGTTAACAAGGGGCAGAGGAAGCCCTTATAAATCTGCCGCACATGGCAAGAATAAATGATAAAGGGTACTCAGTTTCAACTGTCAAGATAGTTCATGGTCAGCAAGATCTAACCTTTCTTGAAGTAGCAAGGTTTTCCATGTCTCTGTGAGTTCCTGGGGTGAGGAACAGAAGCTCAAAATTCCAAATATGCTGCATCACTACCTTTCTAAAAGCTGCGGCAAGCATGTTTCTGGATGAATTATCTGAAGGTATGTTTGATCTCATTGTCCTTTGTAAATTGTCGGCCTTCTCCAAAACCTTGCTAGCTGGAACAAGCTGCAACAGAATAAGAGTTTACTCCTTTTGCAACCACCTTTTGAACCAAAAAACAATAAGATCATTTTCTCAAATGTATTAAATCCATAAAAAGGGCTAAGAAGCCACACAAACTCAACCAAACAATGCAAATTTGTAGAGGAACAATTAACATTAACATACCACTAACAAGGTAGTGCCTCCAAAGTGTAGTCCACTGTTGCAAGCAACTGCTTCGACTAAGTTAGCAAGAGTACAAAAAGTTTAGGAGCCTAGTATTGTAGCAGACAAAGTACTCTTCAGAAGGTCAGCCACTAATAGGGAACCTAGGAAAATGTCAGGAAATTATTATCTATTGAAATAAACGATTAAATTATGGTTCTCTTAAAGTGTCCAGGCGCCCACAGCCCCAGACCAGAATGTAGGGACAATGCCATTAAGTTCAGAAAACAGGCAAGGGAAACCCTAGTCGAATACCAACATGCCTGGTGACCAG
Source organism: Torreya grandis (assembly GCA_037957365.1). Lineage (NCBI taxonomy): Eukaryota > Viridiplantae > Streptophyta > Pinopsida > Cupressales > Taxaceae > Torreya > Torreya grandis. Next base: position 3,241,441 of record JARHVA010000540.1, on the reverse strand, counting down.
ACAAGACAGTTGGATAAAAATAGACATACATTGGGCCAATACACCTAAAAATAGACCCCACCTTCTATCCAGGCATGCAAATGTTAGATTGGGTTATTGCAATTAACAAAAATTTATCGGAGGGTCACCTAGAGTTCACTTAGAAACTGTTTCATTTGTGATTTGGAAACTTCCGTGAGTCAAATGGATTGCTGGGGATGAATTAAGCAGCAAACTAGACTAGATTTGGTGTACCAAGTGTGGGATGTACATTTAAAGCCTGAATCTCTCTCACTTGACATTAAAATGTAAACCATATATTAGTTGATCATGCACAAACACAGTCATGGCATGTAGAATAACAAGGACCAGCCAGGACTTGAATACTGATATCATCAACAAAAATAAGAGAACCCAAAAGAATTGATACCCAAAATGTCTCCCTTTTTCACTTATTGTTGTGAAATATAAGTTCGAACCAAAAGATGCATAAATATCAATACCCACAAGCGAAAAATCATTCACCCCGTTCCTCTGCCACTGTCTCAAAACATTAAAATACCTCGATCAAAAACAATAAAACCACCCATTTCTTAAAAGTGTGACCCAGGTTCAAACTCAACACAACAATAAGGTGGCCCATAACTCCACCAGACATGAGGTCATGCTTTAGGGTAATGATTATAAGGGTACATTTGATTGTGACCAATGTTTATAAATCTTAGGAATGTGATCCAAAATTTATCTCGCACGGTGTTAAAGGACGCAACTAGCCTCGCACAAAATTTACCTCATGTTTTGCAAAACAGGCTATTTTTTTTCATTAAATGAGATACTGTTTTGTAAAACAGGGTAAATTTTTTGTTTGATGATATTAAGTTTTGCAAATGCGTGTGGGTTTTGTTTGCCACACCTATGGCAATGTAGATCACAAAATACGAGCAAATTTTTCGAGGTTTTGCCTGTACCTCCCAAAATCAAGGTTCCTAATCTTCAATTGAAAAGTTTGCCTTATTTTAAGTGATTAAAAACACTGAAACCGCACAAAATGATAAACATTCAAGCAAAAATTAGAATAAAATAGGATTCTTACTAGTCTTGTAGAGACAGTACTGCGCTCACTGGAGTGTCCTGGATATATTGTTTCAATAACCATCAAGGAACGCCCAGAAGCAATGTGTTCTGCTGCTGTTAGCCCACCATCTGCAGCTGCCGCTGTAATGGCCTCCTCTAAACTGCGGTAACCAACCAGAGTCAGTCTACACAGGTCATTTTCAAAGGTTCTAACCATGGGATAATCTTTGTCGTTCTTCATGTCCTGAAAACCATCCCAGACATTCCCTGCATTTGACGATGAAACCGCAGCCTCTGAATGTGAAAACCTTGGGAAATTATTTAGTGATAGTCTGTAGCTCCTCCTTTTTTTAGGAGATAAATGCCCAATATTTTTACAAATGCCATGTGCAAAAGAATTAGCATAGAATAGGCCTCTGAAGGCCTTGTTATGGTTGTGGGTATTCAGTGAGAACTGGGGAGGACGAGAAAGAGAAATCGCAGCCATTCAAAAAATACCCCCTTGTTTTTTTTAATCTTGCCTGTGTGTTGTTCTCACGAATTCTCCTCTTCAGAAATCATGGAAACTGCTATTAGCTCTCTCAGATGTTTGTAGTGGCCTTTCTCCGGAAATTTGTACGGATTTCAAGTAGTAATTTTGTGTCTGTGCTTATTTCCATTCAATTTAATTCATAGACAGATGCGCTTAATGTATCTTCTCATACATTTTGTTAGGAAAAATGTTATATTCAGAAATATGTTTATTTCGTTTTTCCCGAAATTTGTATTGGTTTGCCTTGGGGTTTTATGGGCCATGAACCGAAGTGTCTGCACTCGTTGCCGTTCTGCCAAATAGAACTCAAATTACTCCGCCATGCCTTCGTAGTTCTACGAATTTCTCCCACCGTTCCCAGGTATGCAATCCGAGTTGCCCGCGTTTCTAACGCAAAAATTATAGGTCCTGCATACACTATTAAAATCAACGTCTTGATTAGCTTTTAATTTCTGATTAGTGGTTCATTAAGGCAAGGTAAGAGCAGCTAATTATTTTAAGGGGATGTTGTTGAGAAATTACACAGTTTTTCTTTCTAAGTAGTTTTATGTTTTTTAAAATTTTATGTAATATAAGTAGTTCAGAAAAATTAAAAATATTTTATTAAAAAAAATTGTTTGGAAAAAAAAAAAAAAATGATTGGATACAAAATATATAGTTGGCAACCAAAAAAATAGGAGTAATTATGCAAATCTTCAGCGTCCTACTGCTTCCCACCCCTCCAAAACTTCTCCCTAAAGAGTATTTGCTCCTTGTTTTAAGGTACAAATATTTTGTAGGGAGTTTTTTTAATTTTTGATGATGCATGACACTATAATACCAAAAATTATAGAGATAGTAGCTCCCAACATGGGACCCCTATGTGATTTTCAAAAATATCTTTGTTGCACAAAAGGAAAGGTAACTTTGACTTACATAATGGTAAATGAGGTCTACATGTTGCATCTTTTTGCTTCATATGTCGCTGGTAAAGAGGAAAACCACTTAAATGCCCTAAAGCTCTACAAAATCGAAAATGGTAGCAATGATTATGCGTTGTGATCTTTCTCCCACAAAACTAATGATATACTTTGTTTTTGTACACCTTTGTTATTGATGCAAAGCAATTTGTTTTCACTCATAGTAAACAATGGAGGATCTTTGCCAACATTTCTATAGTATTTGATAAAATCTACACATTCCTTAAGACTATTTATGATAGATTTACAACTTTTTTTTTTTTCAATATTCATTTGAAATTATTCTGTATGTTATTGCTACCAATAACTATTGATATTTATAAACATTAAAATTCGGTATTTGACATTTGGTAATGTCAATCTTGACCTGCTTTTATCTTATATGATTTGTGTGTCACTAAATAGTTCTTACTCGTCATTTCTATGCACTTACATGTTATTTATGACCATGATCTATTTAAATTTGTTATCGATCACCTACAGAAGCACATTCACCTAGCATGTTGGTGGTGTGGGAATTTGCCCAATTCAGCACATATAAATACAAATCATGGTCAAGCGTATTCACAATCTAACACTCAAATATTTCTTAAATATACTACTACACATTGAGTAAATCTGCAATATTCTTTCTAAATTCTAAATCAAGCACTAGGAGCAGTCATAAACCAAGTCTGAAACACATCAAGTCAGGGCAAGTACCAACATTGTCAAGATCACACCCAATTTTTTTTTCACCTTAAAATCTAGATATATGAATCTAGGGTTAAAGGGGTAAATATAACCCAAGTTACAAGGATGGTAGACTATCTCTAAAGTAGGCTAATTAGTTGTGAAACTCAGATAAACATATATTGAATTTATTATGCTGAGATATGCTAAAAATGGAAAGTATTGTTATGCTAGATATTATAATGATAATGATAATAAGATAGTTGGTTCTGATGTTAACGCAGATCTAGATCTAGAACAGGCAGAAAGTAGACTGATCTAGATTTTGGATCAGTAGCCTAATTTTAAAAATTATATCTCTATAACCGCAGACATTTACGTCGCTATGAGTTGGTTATGTCAATGATGTTGTCTAATTTAGATGTAGATGTCCAATATGGAATACCTACTGAAATTAGATGCGACCACCTGGATGCTTTTGGGTTATGTGTTGTCTTCGCTCAGGTGCATTCAGATCTAGGTCATGGATTGTCATTCCTTGTCAAATGATAAAACCCTAGTTATTCATCTTCATAGTGGCTATGACAAAAATCAATTAGTGGGTACATGGTGTTGAGTTGTTGCAAAGACCCCTTTGTCAATGAGCACTGCCTACATAACCAATACTTCGAAGAAGGCCTCAGACTTATGTAGTTCTCCCCTACATGTTGGCTTGTGCGTGAATCATGAAATGTGTGATAAGCAAATACAATAGTGACTTAGCTTGTAACTTGGCAAATGTGACTCATAGAATATTCCTTCAATAATTCAAACCTATATATGTGTTATCCTTATGTCTGATATAGAAATAGGAGAAAATAGGAAAACTTTGTTCACTTGAGTGCTTGATTGAGTGTTTTTGGTAAGTAGCCTTTGGCGTGTGCTAGGTTTTTCCATGTGAGAAATGAATGAGGGTTGATCTTTTATTTATACCAATCCCTTTGGAGAATATATTGCATTAAAGCACTTAGGCCAACCATGGGAAGACATTTTATTTTTAAATTGAATGATTTTAAGGCACCAAACACTTGTGTTGAAAATAAGACACTTATGCCAACATAGGCATTTGACTGGAATGCAAGTGTTTAGGTAGTTATAAAATAGGTATAGGTCCATAACTTGTAGAGATGGAAGACAAACAAGTTTATAACATTTTGGATAAGATAGAAGGCCTGGGTCGTCAGAATGACATTGGTCAGACTAAAAGATAAGCATATATGTACAAAAAGATAATGTATGCGATCCTTTTGGTAGCAAGAAAAGTTTAGAAGCTGAAAGAACATCTATGATATGTATTTACTAAGTGTACAAGACTAAAGTGCTATATAATTTAGAAATAGTGTCTACATTTGCCCCCCTTTAATTTAGTAATAAAATTGTTGGTTTAAAGGCAAAGAAATGTGTACCTAGGTGTGTATAACACACCTTATCTTTGTTTTAGTCCAACTTGAGTACTTTATTGGTGACTAACTTGCAACCAAGAGCATGTTATAGTATATAATTAATGCATATAATCTGAATTTGAAAGTATTGAAATGATTCAAATTGAAAAAGAGCAAGTTTAGAAGTACCCATGTCTATTGATGCAACCATCTTGCCTTTTGGCAATTTGATTTGAAATATGTATCATTATAGAATCACTAAAACTAAGATTATGACAAATATAAATCTATAAAGTGCATATATCTAAAGAGATAGAGAGAGATTGAAGGACACATGCCCCCAACCTTGGAGAAAATATGAGTTGTCACCTGATAGTTGATATTAGCTCAATCGTGCAACCCAATCATGATTATAACATGGTGAATGTGAGTGAACTAAGTCAACTTGGACTATAAAACTGGTGAGATTGGATGATGTAATCAATTCCAACCTATATACTTGGCAATTTTGAGTGATTTAATCAACTCAACCATACCAAAAACAAACCAACTACTGCAATAGATTGGCTCAATATAGTTCATAAAAGTCCAATTGATGGGTGATGATAGTCCTTAAAAGTGTTTGAAATCTTAAACTAATTTGATTTTATAATATTGGATGCACACTACATAACATATGTACCTTAGATATGTCTCATGTTGAACCTATATATAATAATGATATCAAATTATATAATTCTACCACAAATGTGTATTTGAATCATATAATTGTGACTTTGAACAAAAAAAAATTATGTGTGGAGAACATGTTTCCAAAACATGCCCCTGCTATAATTTGAAACTGAAATTGGTATAAGTGTGGAGTACATTTTTCAAAACATGCCTACATTGCAATCCGAATATGAGAACAAGTGTAAGTTCCAATGTGGAGAATTTTGAAAATTGACATAAGTGTCAATGTGAGGAACATGTTTCCAAAATATGCTCCACTATAATCTAGGTATATTGCATACTGAATAAATGTGGAGAACATGTTTTCAAAATGGGACCCCACTGAATCTGGTGACAAATATGGAGAACATGTTTTTAGAATATGCCCCCACTACAACCTAAATATGTGAAGCAATGTAGAAGTCATGCCTCTATGGCATGCCCCCACTGATATGCCTCCCCTTTTGAGGTGAGGGGAAGTAGCAACTGGTAGTTACCTTACCTCAAAAGGATAATATAACCATGTAAACTGTGAATGTTTCATATAGCATATAGAGGGAACGTGTCTAGGTAGATATATCATTGAACCACAAAGAATGTGATCACACCAAGTCCTGAGATATATGATGTAGATCATGGAAAATTTTAGATAGTAATAGTACAAGCTCAACAATTAATCAAACACACACACAAGAGCACTCAAAATAAAATCAAAAGACAATGGTCCAAGAAGACCTCAAACAAGGGGCATGTTCAAATATTGCACAATCGAAGGGACATGGCTTAGTCAAATGTCCACTAATCAAAAAATAACATATTCAAATGTCAGCATACAACTAATAATGACATATTCAAATGTTAAATAGGAAAACAAAGACATAGGGGTTGCAAGCAATAGAACATATTCAAATGCTCAAACAAGCAAGACAATCAAGGAAGTGCATAAATAAAAGCATAAACAACCAGCATAAACGTATCATAGGAGCTCCTAGATATATGTGTTAGCAAAAAATGTTAAATATATAACATATCAAATACACTATGAAAGATATAAACATGGATAAAAGTATGTGTAAGTACATATATGAGCTCAAACATGTTAATGTAAACCAATCATAAAATTATATAACTTGGGTGTATTATGATCAAAGAAGTGGATGCCCCGAAGGTCCTAGTGATGTGAATAGAGGAAAAACCCAACATCTAAAAGTGCATAGATCATGTATCTGTGTAAGCCTATATCACACTCAACAGATGCATGAAACACACGTGTATACATAAAATATTGACGTGCCATCTACCAAAATGGAACCAACAACATATATACTAAGGAGCTAATAGGACATGTAAATGCTAAAAATATTTTTGGGTTTTTGAATTTTTTTATTAATTTATTTTGGTATTTTTGGAATATGTGAAAGGAAAAGACTATCCTATGATCACATCCAAAGGATGCTCATATATATCTCTCCACTATGAACCTGGTGTAATAAATTGATGACATTATCGAGGAGTGTGCATATGTTTAATATTTGGCATTACAAGATCTATTGTGCTTTGTGTATGTATAATAAGACTCTATGTTTGTGAAGTAAAAATAAGAGTAGGGGTTTGTGGAACTCATTGTTGAATGGTCAACAAATTCTCTGGAATAATAATAATATGAACATGTATAGGTGGTATAGATATCTAAATATGGTACGTAGTTGTTTCAGTGAATTTCAGCTTATATTTCGAGAAAGAAAGAAGAAGAAACTAAATATGGGTATGATTGATTTTACGTGTATTGGATCAAATAATTGTGAAGAATTCATCTTTGGCTTGGGAGGATGACATGCAAATAAGACAATACTAAATCAAATGGTTGGTTAGATAGATAATTGGGTGGATTGCCTAGCGCTAGCTAGATCTTGAAAGCAAAAGCTTCCTCAGAGGCTATCAATCCACATGTTTTAAATAATTAAGTTTATAAATAGAATAGAAAGTACTTGCATCAATAATCAAAAGCTACTGAAATTGAATACAAAAAATGCTTACTAAAAAAATAGACTAGAAATGACTAATATAGCGATAAGCAAGTAAACACTAATGTTAAATGGGTCAGGTTTGTTTTAGAAAATGAAACAAAGGTCTGTGAACAAGCAAGAACACAAAAAGTTAGATTTAGTTGAGGATAAGAGGGTGAAAATAACTTGCTATTATTTTCTACCACAGTGATTGTCGATGGTTGAGGTGACCGTTGGCGATTAAAGTGACTGTCGATGATCACCCAATGGTTAGACAGACCGTCAGTGGTTGAGGCAAACTGTATGTGGGATTGGGTTGGTAAATGGTCATATTGATAGGATCACAAAGTTGGATTCCAAGACATGGGTTGGTGTTGGGCTGATTATGAAATAGAAATAAAGTAAATGAATATTAGAAAATAAGTACTTATCTTGTTGGAGGTTGATCATGTGGATGTTTGAGGTGGTTGGCCTATTGGTGGAGTCTAGCATAATTCTGACTGAGTAATAGTACTTAATGCTTCGATAGAGTGACGATGGTAAGTCGGCTCTCTGACGTGATGGTTGGATCACTAGGTTGTTGATGATGATTGACCTACAAAAAAAAACTTTGGATGCACAAGTTCTTGATAATAATTACAGATGGATTTCACCTCCCTACTCCTCTCTTCTTATAGGCAAGGAAGGAAAGGTGGATTAAGATGTTGACTAGGCTTTTTAATTTTAACTCACGCATGTAATGGATTGCACACAGATTTAGACAAGTTATTTTTAGAAAAATAAGGCAAGTGTCTGCATGTTGGATTTTGGGATGGTGGACCTTGACCATCAGCGGTCAAGGTGACTATCGTGACCATCGACAGTCAAGGGCCAAGGCAAAGAATAGGTAAAAGGGTAGGTTAAGTCAGTTGGTAAAGCTAACCATGGTTAGGCTTAGTTAGGGGTCGAAGGTTCAAATTGGTCCCAAGGGGGTCCTAAGGTGGTCCAGGAGAATTTCAACATTCAGAATCATGGTGTATAGATTTCCAGTGTCTACATTTTGCTCTTTTTTGTTATGTGGCTTTGAATCAACAAGCTACAAAATAAAAATGGATTGATGGTCAAAGGTCATGGTTGCCCCGAGTATGGGAGGAGGTGTTCCCCCTCAAACTGGGAGTCGATGAGGTAAAACATAATTAGATGTGGGTTTGACAAGGTAGATGAAAGTGATGATGAAGGTGGATGTCATGAAGGTGGGTGATAGGTTGGGCACTTAAGTGCAAACAAATGCATAAAGGGTGACAAAAAGTGTGAGAACCAAGATCGTGCATTGACTAGGTTGTCATAGCCAATAAAAATAAAGGTCAGTACTTAGAAAGACAAGTGATAAGTGGACTACGTAACCATATTTAGGCATGGTGATTGGGTATACTCATAAACACAAGTCTCCTAAGCGATGTCTATATATACATGGGTATCCAAGGTAGGAAGTGCTCCCGAGAAAAACACAAACAGGTGAAGTATCATGGGTATCTGACGTAGGAAGTGCTTCTGAGAAGACACAAGTGGGTCTAGTATGCACTAGGTGGTACAAGGTAAAAAAGTGGTCAATATGGAAATGTTGTTGTTATGGTCAAAGGACTAGGGAAAATTTATCACAAAAACATGTGCTAGTTTGGGTCAAAATGGACCAATGGTGAGGTGACGAGGTGGTCAAGCTGGGTGGAGAAGGTAATCTCCATGGGTGGGTGTTTGATCAGGTTCTACTAAAAAAAGGGGTCTGATCAAGGTGAGAGAAAAAAGGTGAGCCCCTCTAACCATCGATGGTTAGGGTGCTCAAGGGTGATCATCGATGATCACCCTGACCATCGATGATCAGGGTGTAAACCCTAAAAGGCCACAGGTCAAAAGTGAAAAGCGAATTACTTTTTAATTATTTTAACTTTTGATGTTGTTTGATTTTAGAGCTCTGGTGTTTGGTGTATTAGGTGAGGAATCATTGATAGTGATTACTCAAAAGGCATTCGATTACTGAGGTGGACTAAGGTGTATCGACATAAGATGTAGGGCACGCGTGGATGCGACTGAAGATGGGCAAGTCTACAACTGACTCCATAGCAGTGGTCATAAAATGAGGTAGGTGATGCTTTAAATTTGATAGATTAGGTATGCTTATCTATAGTAGTTAAGTATATATTTGATTGCTTGGTTAGTTGTTTGGTTGGGTAGGTTTGAGGGTTTGTGCCCTAGATAGGGTATTGTGTGATTTTGGCAAAATGGGTGGGTAAATGTGTAAATTTTTTAGGGGTAAGTTAGGTAGGGGTGGGTTTGAATGTAAAGTGATGGAATTTATGGGTAATTGGGTAATTTTGTGGTAGTGTGGGTAGGTCAAGGGTTTGGGTGTTTCACTTATGGAACACTCACAGTGACTGTCAATGGTCAGGTCTGATCATCGATGGTTAATATCCATAAATCTATGGATGCCTGACCATCAGTGGTCACCATGACCGTCAATGGTTGAGTCATCTAAATTTTTGTTTGAATGCTGGAAAAGTGTCTTGGGTAAGGTTGGGTGGGAGATAGTATTAGATTTGCAGATGATTGATGTTAGGTGAGTTGGGTAGGTGTTTCTGGGTGACAATAAAGAGCGAGTGGGTACGAAAAGAGTATAGATTATAGAGGTAAATGTTAGGAAGGGTGTTGGTGAATAGTATAGGGAACTAAGTTGTGTGCTAATGAATGTTTATAAGTCTAAGAGCAGATATAGATACACGATCAAGTGTTGTGCATCTTCATAGAGATCTATCAGGGGATGACCCTCGCTGATTAGGCTCATATAAAGGAGGTTGGGCTGGGAGATATAAGGAATTATCAACATGTGCCTTGGGATGCATCCATGATCATAGCTCTCATCAAAAGATGGGATATAGCTATGAACACCTTCTTACTACTGACCGATAAGATGATCTTACTAGAGGATGTACATAGGATCATACGGCTACCTCTTCAAGGTGATCCGATCTATCACACAGAGCGAGAGGAGTGGAAGGAGCATTTGGAGTTGCTATATGATGATGATCGTGATCAATTCAGATGGTACACTAATAACTTTAACTACAACGCATTGTACAAGAGGACATCGAGCAAGCAGAGATTGATGACTATGCTTATGATGGTTGTTACATGCTTTGCCCTTCCCAACTCGAGCAACAGGAGGTTCCCATACTTACTACTAGGAGTGTTGGTTGAGATACTACTGGGTACCTATTCTCTTAGTACATATATACAAGGAATTATGTGGATTTGGGACCCACATGAGGTACAACATCATTGTCGATCTAGTTCTACATTGCTAAGCCTATGAGCACATTCGGGTGTTGAGGTTGATGGGATTACCATGGATGGGATATGCACAAATTGAGTTCCCAAATAGTTATATGAGGTGGAGAGCTGACTTTGCTTCTTCAGGTGTAGGAGGAGGAGCCCATGATGTAGATTGGTTCAGGGGTGCACTAAATGCACTAGTGATTGGAGATATTATCTAGAGACCATATGTTCAGTTTCCAGTATGGTTTGGCTACAAGAGGTAGACATTCTCCTTACAGAGTTATAGGTGGATCCTTAGTAGGAAGGATGGAGAGGTGGATCTCATCCCATTTGATAGGGTGCGGGGGTAGTTTGGCCTTGTACAGGGTATTCCAGGTGTATTTGCTAGGTACAGGTATGAGGAATCAAAGATTTTATTGCTAGAGCCACATCTAGTGTGAACATTTATAGATTATGAAGAGTTGTTAGTCAGGCCATAGATAGATGATATCAGCTTTGTAGATGGGTACATGGTATGGTACCAGGCTTTATATGCAGGTATAGATTTTGGTGATGGTGACGGTGGTAAGATGATGATGGATATGGACCCAAACAAGAGAGGGGGTCAAAGGGCACAGGTATAGGGGGTTAACCCTAATACACAAACATGAGCGGTGCTAGCTATAACACAAGCATAGGTGGAAATATTATAGGGGTAGGTGGCTACACTACAGGTTCAGCTAGCCACTATGATAAGTGAGAGGGACTAAGCTAGAGCTATAATATCCCAGGTCACCCAAGAGTGAGATGCTTTGAGACAGGCTAGAGGAGCAACAACAACATCAACAGGTCCAATAAGGACAATTGATATGCAGAGGTACATAGCCACCATATAGGATTTATAATACTATGAGGTTATAGTCTTCACTCACTGCTCAACGGAGCCTTGATGGGGTAATTACAGAGTGAGTTTGGCAGGTGGTGCCAGTGTGGTGACTCTAGGTTAGTGGGCAATGTTTATAGGTGGATAGATAGGTACCATAGGGGGACATGCAAGTATTGCAGGGGGTAGGCATCGAGACCTAGTAATGATCTAGGAGATAGTGGTGTCCCAGGGGTATAACCATGACATAGTTCAGATATATTTATATATTACTATTATATATCATTTTGATTTTGGCCTATGAGTCAATGTGATGAGATGTACATTTTGAGAGAGAGACATGTATATTTGTTTGTACACATTTATTTGACTCACAAGTTATATACATGATCTTTGTTTATTGCTCATGTTCATGGTCTATGATTTGCTTTGATGTTAATGCTTATGATGTGATGTTTATATTGTTTATGGATTATGCTTATGTTATGGATGTTAGACATTAATGTAGACTTACTTAGCTAGGCATGAGACGGCTTTTATTTATGGGTATGCTTCCCGTTTGTTTATGACATGGTAAATTTTAATGAGTATATGCTTCAGTATTTAGATTTTGACATGTGATGAAAATGGTTGATTATTTTATTGCTCGTGGATATGCCAATGTTATTATGCTTATTGTGGTTATGATTATGGTTATGTGTTTGCTTATAACACATGTGCATATGCTTTTTGTTAATTTATTTTAAGATAAAACACATGAGGTAAGTTAATTAACAACACTAGATGAGAGAACAAAGAAGATAATCAAGAGACAAATGTCATAATGAAAATATCAACTAGTCACAACAAGATAGGAAGAGGACATGATGCTTCTTATTTGATAAAGACTAAAACAAAAACCAAAGTTGGATTGGCTTAAGGAACATAATCCCTTTGAATGCTTCGCATTAGTGTTCGTTAGGTGGTTAAAAAGGTGTCATGCTCACATAATGCCAAGTGAGCTCAAAATCCCTTGCTTATAATGTGTAAAGGGGATATGGATGAAAATGGAACCTTCTTGTGAGACTAGCATGCCTCTTCTATAGGTTTCCAAAGAGTCAGTATAAATAAGTTTATGTCATATAAGGTGTAGATTGATTGATGCAGGAAGTCTACTTATGGAAGTTGATTACGGCTTTCAATAGTATTTTATTGTGTGAGAGCCGATTGTGGCTTCCAAGATTAGTTTGCTTTTGTTGTGATTTTGAAAATGGGTATTTTGCTTTGTTGTTGTATATGGGAAGTTGATAGATGTGGGAAGCTTCCAAGAAATTACTATGCTTTTGATAAATGTTTTACTCAACCATCTTTCAAGGGAGTGGTCTAAGTTTATTAGCTTTGTTCAAGGCTTTGTGATAGTTGTCCTTCAAGGGAGTAGTTTACCTTATATTTGTGCAATTTTAGTATGCTTATGCAACTATCCTTCGAGGGAGCAGTCTGTGAATGCTCAGGAATGACCCATAATTATTTTAGTGTGGATTTTGTTGTTTTGTTGTGCTTGACATAGACATGCTTATATAGGCTTAAGGGTTTACCTTTATGAAGGCAAAACTAAAATCATAAGAAAGTGGAGTAGGTGTAAAGAGGTTTAAGTGACAACGATCATGGGAATCCATCCTAAAAAAAGGGTGGAAAGTACCATGAGAATCATGCCATGGGTAGAGCCATGGTACCCATTGTTCAAGATTAGGTTATGACTGTGATGGATAATCACATGATTCATTTTTAATTAGTTATCCCTAAAATAGAGAGATGGATGTGGTTGAAATCAAGGGATGAGCTTAAGTTAAAACAAAAGGTGAACTTGATCCTTCTCTAACAAAAGAACAAATGCAGATGCAAAGCATTGAGGGGCTCAGGTTCTAGGTTGTCTTTAAGAGAGGACAACCAATAAGCTCCTCATCCATACTTATGGGTTATGATATAAGGTCCAAGCCAATTGAAAGCAAACTTGCCCTACTTGCTTTTCTTCCATATTGGTGACATGTTGATTTTCCTTTAGGATGAGGTCTTTGACATTGAATTCTCGCACTCTAAGGTGTTTATTATAGGCATATTTGATGCACTCTTGGTATACATGAAGATGGGTAAGGGCGGCTAAGTGATGCTCATCAAGTAGCTCAAGTTGGGCTAAATGGTGTTGAAGATAATCATCCTCAGAAATGAGATCTTGTTAAGATATGCGAAGAGAAGAGATTTGGACTTCGAGAGGTAAGACAACCTCTACCAAAAACGCAAGAGAAAAGGGGATATCAACCGTATGGGTTCAAATGCTAGTATGATATGCCCATAAGGCTAAGGGGATATGCAAATGCCAATTCCAACTAGATGCATTGACTATTTTAGTGAGCATGTTGTTAAGAGTTTTGTTAGAGGCTTCTGCCTATCCATTCACTTGAGAGAAATAGGGTGAGGAGAAGTTTAAATTAATTTTTAATGCATCACAAAGACCCTGTACTTGTTTTTTCTTAAAATATTTACCATTGTCGATGATGATCTTATGAGGAACACCAAAGTGAAAGATGATGTAATGGTTAATAAAATCAACAATATTATCTGCTTTGATCGAGACTAGATGAACAACCTCTACCCATTTGGTAAAATATTTGATCGCAATGATAATAGAATGGTGTCACTATGAAGAGTGGGGGTTAAATTCACTAATAAGGTCTATACCCCATTGTGAGAAGGGCCATAAATCAATGGAAATGTGAAGACTATGGATAGGTGCATGATGTAGATTAGCATATTATTGACACTTAACACACTTTTTCACATAATCACAACAGTCTTGGTTAAGGGTAGGCTAGTAATAGCCAAGGTGAAGGATGCATTTAGCTATGGTGAGGCCACTAAAGTGTTCCCCATAGATCCCATCATGTGTTTCCTTGATAGTGTGAGAGGCTTCGTGATTGCATAGGCAACAAAAAAGGAGACCATCAAAGCCACATTTATTAATAATTCCTCCCATAATGGTATAATGTGAGGTATTATGGATAAACACTCTTCGAGCATTCCTAGAAATACTAGAAGGAATGATGGCAAGGTTGAGGTAGTTGAAGGTCTGCTGATACCAAAGATCGGGTTGGTCTCTTCGACATTGAAGATGGTGGGAGAATCAGGTTTGACATAAGAAGGTTAAGTAAGTCTATGGATAATGACATATAGGTTAGAGTCAGAGGGTGCAGATGGGATCTGAGAGATGAGGGAAGCGATGGTGTCAGCAAACTTGTTGGTAGATCGTGGGGTTGATTGGATGGAATAAAGTTCAAATAATGTTAGGAGTTCATCAACTAGTTATTTTTACTATTGCAAAACATCATTCTTACACTGGTAAGAGTCATTGATTTGATTGACCACAAGTTGAGAGTAACCAAATATGTTGATTGTTTTGACCCTCAAGGCTAAATCAGTTTGAAGGCCTATCACTAGGGCTTCGTACTCAGCCATATTGTTGGTACATTCAAAGTCAAGCTTGAAGGATAAAGGAAGGAGCTCACCTTAAAAGGGAATAAGGATGATACCATCTCCCCCACCATGTCGACATTTTGATCCATCAAAGAACATGGTGACTTGATAGGAGAAGTCTACTTGAGAGAGGGTCATGATGGACTCATCAGGGAACTCAAGAGGAGGAGGTTGATTATCTCCTAATAGTGCTTCAGCCAATTGGTTGGAAATGACTTGCCCTTTAATGGAATTTTGCTGAAGGAACTCAAGATCAAACTTTTTTAAAAGCATGAACCACTTGGCCATATGCTAGTTTTGGTATGGCTTGGAGTGCATGTACTTAATGGGTTGGTATTGGTTATGACATAGTTTTTATGGTTAAGGAGGTAGTGGTGAAGTTTGGTGGCCACGAAGACTATAGCTAAACAAAGCTTCTCAGTATGGGTATACTGAGTCTCATACTCTACAAGCATGTGACTAATGTAGTAGACAACTTGCTCTTTTTATTGTTCATCTCGATGAGCAAACATTGCCCCTAGGAAGTGGTCAGTGGTAAAGATATAAAGGTAGAAAGGTTGGTCATCCTTGGGAGGGGTGAGGATAGGTGGATATGAAAGGTGCTTCTTTGAGTGAATCAAAGGCCTTTTGATAGTCACTATTCCACTTAAAAGATACATCCTTCTTCAGAAGGTGATGAAAGGGTTAACATCAGTTCGAAAGTTGAGAGATAAAATGACATATGGATTGGATTTTCCCCTACAAACTATGAAGTTGCTTAAGGTTGACTAGAGGAAGCATGTCAAGGATGGCTTTGATTTTGGCCAGGTCAACTTAAATTTCCCAAAGGGAAATGATAAAGCCAACGAGCTTTCCTAACAAGACCCCAAAAATGCACTTCTTGGATTTGAGGTGGACATGGTAATTTATGACGCACTCAAAGATAATCTTGAAAATAACCAAATGGTCCTTTTAGAGCTTATATTTCCCAAGGAGGTCATCTACATAATCCTCTACAATCTTGTGGATAAGGTCATGGAAGATATAAGTTATGGCACGTTGGTAGGTTGTACCAACATTCTTTAGTCTAAAGGCATAACTCTATCGTAGAAGGTCCCCCATAGGGTGGTAAAGGTGGTCTTGTGCTGATCTTTAAGGGAAATTAGGATCTAATTATAACTCAATAATCTATCTATGAGAGATAACATCTCATGGCCAGTTGTAAGATCAACTAGTTGATCAATGCTCAATAGAGGAAACTTGTCTTTGGGTAAAGTAAGGTTGAGGTCACGAAAGTCCACACAAATGCATAATCCCCCTATGGCTTTGGTTATAGGTAAAACATTCAAGACCCATTGGGGATAGTCAATGGGTTCAATGAAATTGATATATAGAAGGTGTTGAAGCTCTTCTTTGATGACAAGGGCTATGCGAGGGTGCATGCACCAAAGATTTTACTTGACAGGCTTGGCATCATGGTTGGTGACTATGTTGTGGGTGGCAATGGCAAGGTCAATCTTAGGCATGTCACTATAAGACCAAGAAAATGCAATGTTCTAGTCTTGAAGGAAAGTGGGGAAGTCCTGAAGTTCCTTAGAATTCAATGATTAGCAAATTTAGATAATGCGGGGGTTGTTTGGAGTTCTCAAGTTGATATCCATAATGGATTTGTTCTACATGGTCAAAGTCTCGAGAGGAAGAGATTTCTGGATGGAAGAATCTGGGGCATCAAGGTAGGTGAGAATGGAATCATCATCCTGGCATTAAATGGTATTAATGGTAGGAGAGTCATCTCCTATCATCTCAAGATGGATCAAAGGGATGGTTATAGCTTCCCCCTCCTTTTGATAAGTTAGGGATTCAAGGCTGATCATGTCAATGAAAAAAAAGTTAGGTGGGATGATGTCATCATACTCACATGTAGGTGGATGAGGGGTTGGTGAGGAAGGGGTGTCTTCCTCAATAATGGTGATGGTAGGTGGTTTGGTTGGCTTCTTGGTGGGTAGAATGAAACCAAGGTTGTGTTTCTCATGAGGCTTTCAGATCTCAATGGAAATCAACTCATGTGGGCCATGCTCATATTGTCCAAGACCAAATACTTTCTAAGCGCACCTATGGAGGTATGTCTGGGCAAAACTTAGTTTATCTAGGTAGGAGAAGTTGGAGGTGAATTGTTGAGGCGAAAAGGAGGTGGTAGAAGTGCCAAGTGGTTTGTCGAGTCCCCTATAAATGAAATGGGTTTGGCAGCACGAAGGTCCAAAGGTAATAATGGCCCTGGCATTGGGGTCATACTTGGGTTGGTGGTCAAGTTTCCCATAGTCTTAGGGAGTAGGGAAAGTGTTAAGGATAAGAAGGTGATATTCCCCTAGTGAAAGATGTTGGAATGTGGATTTCAAGTGGTCTAAGGTGGGGATATGATCAGAGGGGATGGATGAGCTAGTTGATACCTCATTGGTAAAAAAAGGCATGACTTCCTCTTTCATGGTTGAGGTCTTGTCTTTGGCTGACGAGGGTGTACTAAATAGAGGTAGGAGGATGTCATTGGGTCGATAGGTCATGTTGCATGTCGAGAAGGGACTTGGGTTAGCTTGGATGGTGATGACCTAACCTTCATGCTCAAATTTAATGCAATAATGAAGGGTAAAGGGGGTGCAACCCATGGAATGGATCCAAGGTCATCCTAGTAAAACATTGTATTAAAATTCACCTTTGACTACATAGAAGAGTTTAGGGAGCGTGCGAGGTCTTACACAGATATGAAGGACAATGGTTCCTAGGGTAGTGGTCATGGTGTCATTGAAGGATCAAAGGACAACTGAGGTTTTGGACATGACATTATTCAATAGGTTGAGTTGGTTATATGCATGGGAGGAGATGATATTAATACTAGTTCCCCCATCAATCATGACTCATTTGATGCAGGTTTGGTTGATTTAAATAGTAATAAAGAGAGGGGGATCTGGGTCATTGGGATGGATAGATGATATTTCTAAATATTTGAAGTTGATAAAGTTGGAAATTTGAAGAACATTGACAAAGGCTATTAGAGGTTGAGGGTCTTCAAGTTGGACCTCTACCGATTGCAATGCCTCAATCATTGCTTGGCAATGATGAGGTGAAATAGTAATCAACTCATACAAACTCATCTTTGTCAGTGTCTGGTGAATTTGTTTGAGCACCACTCTCCTGATGGATTCAAAGGGGTTGGATTGGGAGGCACTTAAGATAGACACCTTGGGTTTGGATGAAGGTGAAGATGTTTGGGCAGGGTTTAGTTAGGAGGTAGCTGTTTCTACTAGTTTTTTGCTTTTTCACATTCAGAAGAAATGAGAAACTGAAGTTAAATGGTCAGGGGTTAGATGATACCCAGATGAAGTTGCGCACCGTATCCAGATGATTGAAGGAACTCCTCTTTGGCTGTGGAGGATGACACCTGTAGATAAGAAAGTCTTAAATAAAGAAAATGTTAGATAGATATATGGTGGACTGCCAAGCAAAGCTCGGTCCCAGAAGTGCAAAGACTTCTTTGAGGGATGATAGTCCACTAGTTGATAAAAGAGTGTTGCTAGGAAGAGAAATGGTGAAAGACTAAACAAAATAAATAAAGATAATGCGTACATGTATTTTGCATCGGTCTGTCACAGTCGCCGACGCCGGTAGTTCTGTTGGCGTCGATTGGTCAAGGTTGCCGACGTCGGTTATTCTGTCGACGTCAGTATGGGAAATGGTCAATGTCGGTCAGGGCAATGGCCTTGGATGGGTTTTGGATAGGTTTATGGGTGATAGAGGAGTCTGGGAGGTCTGTAGGAGTTTAGAGGTTCGTGAAAGATTGTAGGGAAGTCAATAGAGTCTTAAGAGGGACAAGGGGTAGAGGACAGGTTGTCAAAAGAAGTAAAGATATGGGGAAGGCCTCTCAGCCTCTCCAAGAAGAAAGTCAGGTCTGGTTGATGATATTTAGAAATGCTAAATAGATGTTAATTGCTAATGCTTTCTAAATTACTGAAATGAAAATAGAAGAGGAATACTTAGCTCTTGCTTGCTGAAGAATCAGGGGTGTGAACGCTTGTTCCCAATGCGGCTGATGTAGAAGACTTCCTACAACATTTCAATCAGGTGTGGAGTGACTGATGCAGAGTTCTTGTAGCCTGTGATGCTTGGTGTGCATCTGGGAGAGAGAGAGAGGTCAAATTCTGGGAGCAAGAGAATTAGCATTCGAGGGAGAATTCAGACTCAGAATTTAGTTTTAAGCAACCGACGTTGGCGATATCGTCGGCGTCGATCGACTGTCGACCAATGTCGGCGGCTAGAGAATGGGTAAAAAGGCTATTTTTAGCCTTTTGCCTGTTCTTCCATCTACCAAGCTCGATTGTCATGGTTAAACGGTCCAAAGGCAGATTTAATAGGCACGAGGATTAGTGGGGGAGTTGAAATAGGTCTTAGGTGATTATGATTAGTCATAGGGTGATAAATGAGGGTATCCAAGGTGAGATGAGGTGTCATGGGTGGTGTTATTAATTTAAAATAGGTAATTATTTTAAATTGATAAGTGTGTGGGTTAGGAATGTTTAGAAGTGGACCATGGGGACCAAGGGGGAGTCGACTAAGGAGTAGACACAATTTTGGTGTCTACATTTGCCCCTTTTTGTCTTATTGGTTGTTCTTGATGAACTGCAAGACAAAAATAGGAGTAAGTTACCCCAGGTATGGGATAAGGTTGTTTTTGTCCTGTTGGTTGTTCTGATGAACTGCAAGACAAAAATAGGTGTTGGTTGCCCCAGATGTGGGATGAGGTATTCCCCCCTCAAAGCGGGAGTCAAGGGAAGGTAACCTGATATCGGGTGTCGATTTGATAGATAGTGGATGGATATGTTGGAGTTTGAGGGTGAACGCCACAAAAGTTGAGATTGTGCGTATACCACTTCACGTGATAGATAGGTCAAATCGTCGCAGTCAAAGGTTGAGGAGTGCTAAAATTGAAATAACCAGTCCCTAGCATTTAGTCATAGCTGATTGGGTTAAATGATCCAAGCTGTAGCTCCAATGGTCGTCGTGTTCCAAGTATCTCAGGCTCAGGAAGTGCTCTTGGAAAACACGAAAATGTCACAAGTAGTGGGGATCAACCTAGGTGCGATCCAATACTTGTGAGGGTCGTAATGTGGTGTGCGTATAATTTTGCTAACTATTCGTGAGGTAGCATATATGCAATCAAAAAAACCAAGGCAAAGTTGTCTCGAAAATGGGTGGTGGTTTGAGAAGATAGTTGCGATCTCCAAGGTTGTTGGTTGAGTCAGGTTGAGATGGAAGTGATCTCAAATGGTTGTTTGATGTGGTCAAGGAGATGTATGCGATCGCCGATGTGCCCCATGAGAAGGCAAAGGTGACTTCTACAGTGTTAGGGCTGGTTGTTTGGTCATGATTTTGGGTTGGTATAGATAGTTGGTCCATTAGATGGACGGACGAAGGAATGGCTGAGCTAACCTCAGAAGACCCCATGTCAACTGAGTGCTGCCTACATAGCCCCTGTTTGAAGGGCCTCAGGCCAATGTAATTCTCCCTAAAAAGGAGGAAGAGGGACGGTTATGGATGTGGGTTGGACTGGGTTAAGTCATGGTCAAAGGTAATATGGTTGGTCCATCAGATAGACGGACAAACGAATGTGGCCGAGCTAACCCCAGGAAGACGTCATGTCATCTGAGTGCTGCCTACATAGCCCCTGTTTGAAGGGCCTCATGACAATGTAGTTCTCCCCTTTGTCAAAGTGGTTGATAGGTTGGTTTGGTCATGTTAGTGGCTTAGCACTTCCCATATGTCTGATGGTACATGCTTGAAATGATGAGTGAGTCATGATGATTGTTACAGCCTTTTCCATATTATGTGATGGTGTATTCTGTAACATTGGTTGAGTGGTCTTTCATCCCTTAGCAATAGTCCATATTAGTAATGGTAGATGCTAAAAAATAAATTGAGATTATTTATGCTTCAACAAGTAATGGTTTATGCTTGACATAAATTGTGTGGTCGATAGTTTCCATGTGTATTGTTGTCCATAGAAACTAATGTAAATGGGCTATGATGTCATGTTAGTGGATTGGTTTGGTTTGGTTTTGGATTTGGTTTGGTTGTATGTGACCAAGGTATAAGAAGTGAAAGGCACATTGCTCTTTCATTGACAAGGACCATAATGATTGCATAGATGAAGTTTTTGAAAACAAAAGCCTCGTTCATGCATTACGTCGTTGACCATTAATTGTGTTAGAGAAGTATTCGAATCACTTGACATTAAGTGAGCTCGAAATCCCTTGAGTATGTTGGGGTAATAGGTGTGATTATGTGAGATGGGAGGGTAGCGTAACCCTTTTTAGCAAGGATAACTTTGCCCCTTTTATAGGTGACCCTGAGAACGACTATAGACAAGTCCATGACTTTATAGTTTGTCAGTCAGTTTTTTTTTGGTAGATTGATCAATGCGGGAAGTCTACGTGGGGATGTTGTTTTGCTTTATGGTCATATGTGAAGCTGATCGATGCGGGAAGCTTCTGAGAGAGTGTTGTGTATGTAGCAAAATTTAGGCATAGCCATCCTTCGAGGGAGTGGTCTATATTTTGCTTTGTATGGTTGAATGTCTTTGAATAGCTGTCCTTCAAGGGAGCAGTCTATTTATTACAACAATTATGCAGCTGTCCTTCGAGGGAGCAGCCTATGTTTATAGTTTTATGACCTTTGAATAGGCATCCCAGTTTTATATGTTTTAATTGACTGAAGTTTTGGTCATGGACTTGACTATAGAGGTTTAGAGGGTTTCCCTTATATTAGGACAAAGCATTCATGCTTGACAAAAGGGTTAACTAATGTTTGTAGGGAAAAAGGGTTGAAAGGAATAGGAATGACGATGACAGGGGTTGCTTAAGGGACGAGCTCAAGTTAAACATCAAGTGAATGATTACTTGATTAACAGTAGAATAGTCGTAGATGCAAGGCATTAAGGGGCTCAGGTTCTGGCTGGCCTTCAAGAGAAGACAGACAATAAGTCCCTGATCCATACTTGTGTGTTATGATATAAGGTCCGAGCCAATTAGGAGCAAACTTGCCTCATTTACTTCTTTTCATATTGGTCACGTGTTGGTTTTCTTTAAGGACGAGATCCCCGATTTTGAAATCTCGTTCTCTCAGACTTTTGTTATAGGCACGTTGGATGCGATTTTGGTAGATGTGGAGATGGTTGAGGGCAGCAAAGCGACGTTCATCAAGTAACTCAAGTTGAGCCAATCGATCTTGACAAAAGTCATCGTTAGAAAGTATGTCATGCAAAGAGATGCGTAAAGAAGGTATTTGTATTTCAAGAGGTAGGACAACCTCTGTTCCATAGACTAGAGAGAAAGGTGCAGCACTCGTAGGGGTTCGAATGCTAGTGCGGTAAGCCCACAAAGCGAAGGGAATGTGAATGTGCCAATCCCTTCCAGTATCATTGACCACCTTCATTAGAATTTTGGTTAAGATTTTGTTGGAAGCCTCAGCCTGCCCATTTGCTTATGGGTAGTAAGGTGAAGAGAAGCTGAGCTTGATGCCAAATGAGTCACAAAGTTTTTGGACAGTCTTGTTTTTGAATGATTTGCCGTTATCGGTGATGATTTTGTGGGGTACACCGAAATAACAGATAATATGGGTGTTGATGAAGTTGATGATTTTGTCAGCTTTAGTGGAGACGAGAGGAACAACTTCCACCCATTTAGTGAAGTATTCAGTTGCGGTGATAATGGATTGATGTCGAAGAGATGAATGGGGGTTAATTTCATCGATTAGGTCTAAGCCCCATTGTGAAAAGGGCCAAAAGTCCTTAGCAACTTGTAGAGCATGGCTAGGGACGTGAAGTAAGTTAGTGTGTTGTTGGCATCTGATACAACGCCGAACATAGTCGTTGTAGTCTTGGTGAAGAGTGGGCCAATAATAGCCCAGGCAAAGGATGCGCTTTGCGATCAAGTTACCACTGAAGTGTCCGCCACAAATCTCATCGTGGACTCGTTTGATAGCGTGAGATGTTTCAATGGAAGTTAGACATCAAAGAAGGAGGCCATCGAAACCTCGTTTATAGAGAAGACCCCCTAGCATAGTATATCGAGTTGTGCTTTTAATAAAAGCCCATCATGCATTGCTAGAGAGATCGGGGGGGACAATAGAATAAGTTAAGTAGTCCACAAGTTATTTATACCAAACATGTCATGTCCCCTTTTTCGTGGACATTGACATACTTGATGATTAGCCTATTATGCGACCTTCGTAGGATGATAGGATGGATAGAGGGTCATGATGGAGATTGGCTTGGCTTCGATTTGCAAAATTCCTACAGTTGGCTTTCATTTAGGCTATTTCAGACACATTTGGCTTAAGCTCCTATTATTTAGGGATATTTGACATGCAGTGGAGCACCTTTATTTTGGTATGGTCATGTGCAGAATCACTCCCTGGTTCACTAGCTTCGAACGGTTCGAGGATCTGACATGTATTGAGGGAGATATTAATATTTGATTGATTTAATCAAATATTAATTATTTAGCCTATTTTTGATTAGAAACCCTAATTCTAATTTAAGAAACCCTAGTTAGGGCAAGCATATCTTTTTGAGGGTATAAGGGTTTCTCATGGAGGCCATTATTGATTATGCATTGATTATTGATTTTGATATTGAAAGAATTCTTCTGTGAAGACTGATCCAAGGGTTTTAGGATTCCATTTGCATTGGAGAACGTTCCCTCTTCAGTGTGTGCGATTCAGAGGCTGTGAAATATCAGCTGATCTATTGCCAAATTGAGAGATAACTGCATACAGAAGTTATCACAGAGATTTACAGGGTTGAGAGATAACTTCACACAGAAGTTATCACAGATATTCAGGTATTTATTTTATTAGGTTTTTGATCCAATAAGCTATACAGATATAGATCTTCTATATTAGAATCGTAAATCTTGAGATCAGGTTGTTCAGTGATCAGGGTGTGTTATCTTATATTTGGCGACCGTACGAAGTCCATACAGATTCGTGAAAAATCTGTGAGCATCAACAGATTTGCTTAGACACCGACCTCAACAGACAGAGATCCCCAGTGACCAACATCGGCTGACTGAAGACTGACGTCGGCAGAGAAGGACTGATAGAGACCAACGTTGGTAGTACATCAACCGACGCCGACGACTGTGTGTTCGACACATCATGCCAAGATAGAATTTCTAGATTCAAGCTCAATTTCCAGATTTGTAAAAGCCCAGGGTTTTAAGATAGAATATTGCATATTATTTTATTTGTATGACAGAGATTCAATTATGTAATAGTCTAGAAGAATAAGTGATAAGATATGTGATTTGCTATTGAGAGACTATATTGTGATTTATTTATTTATTTGGAAATTATTTTGGCAAAAATTGTATCTTTGTTCAGAGCTTTTGTGTTTCTATATTCCCTGTTTGAAGGGGATATTACAGTGGTATCAGAGCTTTGCTTAGAAAAAGGAGCCCCTAAGTAAGGGACATTACAGTGGTATCAAAGCTTTTTATTGCTATATATCAGAGCTTTTGCTTAGAAAAAGGAGGCCCTAAGAAATGGACATCACAGTGGTATCAGAACCAAATTCCTGCCATCTTGTTGGGCAAATCCGAGCCAATGTCCTGCCAAATTGTTGGGTAGTTTGGGTAGATTGAATCAACGAAGTATCCATGATGTCTTCAAGTACTCAGAGACAATGGGACTATGATATCAAGAAGTTGAAACTAAGTTTGAAGAGGTTAAATGAATCTCATTCATATCCTACATCCAAAGACAAATCCACACGGTATATGACAGCGAAGGATGAGTGGGAGTTATTAACTCTGCAAGTTTAGGGGAGGTTGTCTTTTGATCGCTTTGTTAAGCTGAGGAGAGAGCACTATAGATCACTTAGACAAGAGAGCAGCATGTCCCATGATTATTATGATTATAATGAGATAGGAGATAGTGAAGATGAGGATGAGTCTGATGCTTGCACTCAGAGTGTAGAGGTGTGCTCAGATGTTAGTGCACTGAGGGTTGATGATCTCTCAGCTATGGCAGAGATTGTAGAAGAGTCCCAGGATCTGATTATTGTAGATGACACCTAGGAGAATGCAGTGGACAATTTTGAGGACTTAGTTTCACCGACAGTTTCTTTCGATATGGAAGAGTTAGACAGTGATGCTATAGTTGTTGAGACTCTGTATGTTGATATGAGCTTTGGAGTTGATTCACAGAGTATGGATGGTAGTACTCCAGAGATCAGTGATTTTGAGTCTACTCTTTTGGACCATGCATCAGAGGAGGATTGTAGGCGACAATCTAGCCAGTGCCACCATGTGTCTAGTCAGCTGAGAGTTAGTGAGCGAGACATTGCTACTGCTTGCAAGCATTTCAATGCTGCTCGTTAGTTGTTAGCAGTTTATGGATGGGGTTCTCCTACTAACATTGAGCAGGGAGGTAGTTATTTGTCCTTGACAGAGATCCACTCTTTATGGGAGGCTATCCAGATTCTGAGACAAGATTATATGCAGTTGGTAGCCGATAGAGATTATCTTATGGAGTGGGGCAGCACAACATATGATGCATTATTGGTCAAGGAAGATAAGGTGAGTGAGCTTACTCAGCAGCTCAAGGTGACTTCTGAGATTCTTGAGAGTACGCAGTTGGATTATGAGGAGTCACAATTTCATTTGGCTGAAATGACCATAGAATTAGAGCATTTGCGATTTTCACCTGCGCCAGACCCAGTTCATTTGTATATTGAGGTGGTTGGTGGTGAGTACATTCCTGTAGTTGTTGCTAAGGAGCATGTTGTTGACGTTGACACACATGTTCAAGATTTGGGAGTACCTTATTCTGATGAGTTTGAGATACCAGTGGAGTCGAGTCTCCAGATTGATTCTTCTCACACATATGATAGTGTGGTGCCGTTCGCTGTGCCACCTTTACAGAGGGATCAGTTATGGGATGGATTGGCACCATCTTTTGTAAATGGAATTGGTAGTTAGAGTTGTCCATTCTACTTGGGTTATCATACTTCGAGAGTTTGTTTCTCATGCGTTCTTGACTATGGCAGTTGTGCTTTTAGAGTTTGGTTGAGTTGCATTCACCAGTTTGATTATGGGTCCCTCTTTGTTCTACTTCTGATGATGTTGCAAGTACTTACATTGATTTATAGCTATGCAGAGCATAACTACATTTGGGATCCATGTGGATTGAGTGGTTCATTGTTTCGAGATTTCTTGGGGACAAGCAATTTCTGGAGGGGCGAATTGTCATGTCCCCTTTTTCATGGACATTGACAGACTTGATGATTAGCCTATTATGTGACCTTCGTAGGTTGATAGGATGGATAGAGGGTCATGATGGAGATTGGCTTGGCTTCGATTTGCAAAATTCCTATAGTTGGCTTTCATTTAGGCTATTTCAGACACATTTAGCTTGAGCTCCTATTATTTAGGGATATTTGACATGCAACGGAGCACCTTTATTTTGGTATGGTTATGTGCAAAATCACTCCCTGGTTCACCAGCTTCGAACGGTTCGAGGATCCGATATGTATTGAGAGAGATATTAATATTTGATTGATTTAATCAAATATTAATTATTTAGCCTATTTTTAATTAGAAACCCTAATTCTAATTTAAGAAACCCTAATTAGGGCAAGCATATCTTTTTGAGGGTATAAGGGTTTCTCATGGAGGCCATTATTGATTATGCATTCATTATTGATTTTGATATTGAAAGAATTCTTCTGTGAAGACTGATCCAAGGGTTCTAGGATTCCATTTGCATTGGAGAATGTTCCCTCTTCAGTGTGTGCGATTCAGAGGCTGTGAAATATCAGCTGATCTATTGCCAAATTGAGAGATAGCTTCATACAGAAGTTATCACAGAGATTTACAGGGTTGAGAGATAACTTCACACAAAAGTTATCACAGATATTCCAAGTATTTATTTTATTAGGTTTTTGATCCAATAAGCTATACAGATATAGATCTTCTATATTAGAATCGTAAATCTTGAGATCAGGTTGTTCAGCGATCAAGGTGTGTTATCTTATATTTGGCGGCCGTATGAAGTCCGTACAAATCTGTGAAAAATCTGTGAGCATCAGCAGATTCGCTCAGACATTGACCTCGATAGACAGAGATCCCCAGTGATCGACATCGGCCGACTGAAGACCGACGTCGGCAAAGAAGGACCGATAGAGACCAATGTCGGCAGTACATCGACCGATGTCGACAACTGTGTGTTCAGCATAGCAGGCCGAGACAAAATTTCCAGATTCAAGCTCAATTTCTAGATTTGTAAAAGCCTAGGGTTTTAAGACAGAATATTGCGTATTATTTTATTTGTATGACAGAGATTCAATTGTGTAATCGTCTAGAAGAACAAGTGATAAGATCTGTGATTTGCTATTGAGAGACTATATTGTGATTTATTTATTTATTTGGAAATTATTTTGGCAAAAAATGTATCTTTGTTCAGAGCTTTTGTGTTTCTATATTCCTTGTTTGAAGGGGATATTACAGTGGTATCAGAGCTTTGCTTAGAAAAAGGAGCCCCTAAGTAAGGGACATTAGAGTGGTATCAGAGCTTTTTATTGCTATATATCAGAGCTTTTACTTAGAAAAAGGAGGCCCTAAGAAAGGGACATCACAGTGGTATCAGAACCAAATTCCTGCCATCCTGTTGGGCAAATCAGAGCTAATGTCTTGCCAAATTGTTGGGTAGAATGATTTGTTGCTAAAATGTAGAGGTAGAAGGGTTGGTCATCTTTAGGTGGAATAAGGACTGGTGGAGAGACAAGATAACGTTTAAGAGCCTCAAAAGCCTCTTGGCAATCCTTATCCCAATTAATGGAGACGTCCTTCTTGAGGAGGTGATGAAAGGGTTGACATCGGTCAGAAAGCTGCGAGATGAAGCGACGGATAAATTGAAGCTTCCCTTGCAAGCTGCGAAGTTGCTTTAGACTAGTAGGTGGTGGCATCTCGAGTATAGCTCTTATCTTAGCGGGATCAATCTCAATGCCACGAAGGGAAATGATGAAGCCTAAAAGCTTCCCAGAGAGAACCCCAAAGATGCATTTTTTGGGGTTGAGTCGAACATTGTATTAGAAGAGGTGAGTGAAGATGATTTTGAGAATAGTCAAATGGTCATGGCGGAGTTTAGATTTGCCTAGTAGGTCATCCACATAGTCCTCCATGATTTTGTGGAGGAGATCGTGAAAGATGTAAGTCATGGTGTGTTGATATGTGGCACCTGCATTTTTTAGGCCAAAAGGCATGACCCTATAGCAAAATGTCCCCCATGGGGTGATGAAGGTAGTTTTGTGCTGATCTTTTGGCGCAATCAAGATTTGGTTATATCCTAAAAACTCGTCCATGAGTGATAGCATCTCATGACTGGCCGTAAGATCAACAAGTTGTTCGATGTTGGGTAGAGGAAAATCGTCCTTTAGGCAAGCCAGGTTAAGGTCACGATAGTCAGTATAGATTCGGATCCCCCCAGTTGCTTTGGTGACAGGGACGATATTTGACACCCATTGCGGATAATCGATGGGTTGGATAAAGGAGACAGAGAGAAGACGCTGAAGCTCCTCTTTGACAAGGAGTGCAACTCAAGGATGCATCTTGTAAAGCTTTTGCCTGACAAGCTTAGCCTCTGGGTTTGTGAGGATGTTATGGATGACGATGTTAGGGTCGATGCCAGGCATATCGCTGTAGGTCCAAGCAAAGGCTTTGCTATGGTCTGAGAGGAATTTGGTATAGTCAATTTGTTCCTGGGCATCCAAAGATTGACCAATCTTTAAGATGTGAGGAACGTCAGAAGATGGAAGGTTAATGTCAATGGTCGATTCATTTAACATAACCTGCATTTTTGAAGGAAGAGATCGTTGAATGAAAGAGCCATCTGCACCCATGTAGGTGAGAATGGCATCATCATCTATGCATTGGACAGTGTTGATGGTAGCAAATTCATCATCTATCATGTTTGGATAAACGAGAGGGAGCAACCTGGATACCCCACCTAGTTGATAGGTTAGGGGTTCCAATCGAATGGCGTTTATGGAAAAAAAACTAGGAGGGATGGAAACCACCGAATCCATAGGTGAAGATGGGGGAATAGGCGAGTTTGGAGGTGATTATTCTATGATAGGTTCAGGGCGAGGGTTTTTAGAAGTTTCAGTAGGTTCTTCAAAACCCAGGGCATGTCTCTTCTTGGCATTCTTTATGGCCTCGTCATTTGGTGGTTCAACGGGCTAGTGGGAGCCTTGTTCGTAGCACCCAAAGCCAAAGCCCTTCCATGCACACCTATAAAGATAGGTATGAGCAAAGTTTGGGTTGCCAAGAAAAGAGAAGTCAGACGTAAATAGCTGGGGTGATGAAAGAGGGTTCCCATCAGTGGAAGCTCGATCTAGCTCTCTATAGATGAGATTTGTTTGAAGATTGGGAGGACCATAAGAGACGACCATTCTGATACGATGGTCATAGCTAGGATTATGATGAAGTTGTCCATACTCTTGAGAAGTCTGGAACATGTCCAAGGTGAGTAAACGATACTCCGCAAGCGAAAGACATTGGAAGGTATCTTCCATAGGGTCTTTTGTTGTCACTTGAGGAGGTGGTGTAGGTGTAATTGCCATTTGCGTACTTGTTGAAGGTTCTACAGGTGGAGGCAGTGTTTAGGTCGATGTCTTAAAAGGGATGAGAACATCGTTGGGTCGATAAGTTATGTTTCATGTCTTGAAAGGGGAAGGGTTTGCAGGAATGACATGGACTTGATCATCGTGTTCAAATTTGACACAACGGTGTAATGTAGAAGGGACACAGGCCATGGTGCGGATCCAAGGTCGTCCTAATAACATGTTGTATTGGAACTCTCCCTCGATGATGTAGAAGAGCTCTGGGATATTTCGTGGGCCAACACAAATATGTAAGACGATGGTGCCAATGGTAGTGGTGGTGGTGTCATTAAAAAATCGAAGAATTGCATCGATTTTTGACACAAATTCTTTGGGAGGGCTAAATGGTCAAAGGCATGGGTGGAAATGATATTGATGCTAGCGCCCCCCTCAATCATAACTCACTTAATGCGAGTTTGATCAATGTAGGCTGTGATGAAAAGGGCATCATCCTGATCTTCCAAGTTGGAGGTAGGAATTTCAGAATCACTAAAGGTAATAGAGGCGATGGTGGGTAATGATTGGACTAAGGCAGCTAGTGGTTAGGGGTCCTCAGGTTAGACCTCCGCTACTTGTAAAGCTTTGATTAAAGCTTGACGATGTTGTGGAGAGATTTGAATGAGGTCATATAAAGTCATCTTCATGGGAGTTTGGCGAAGCTGTTTCACCATAGAATCACATATTGCCTATGAAGAAGTTGGTTGGGATGTACCCAAGATAAAAATCTTGGGTTTTGGTGGTTAAGCAAATTTGACAAATGGGTAGGTCCAAGGAATAACAACTTTCTATTTTGCTTTATCCTTTGAAGTTTTTGACCTAGTGGCCACATTGATGGTGTTAATCTCGAATAAAGGGGGCGAAGGAGGTAAAGGGACCATAGTCTGTTGATGGGATTCTAATGAAGGTGAAGAGGTTTGAGAGACATGAGACGGTGTTGGAGATGTGTCGACAGTATCCTCAACAAGAAGGGTGTCTTTTTCCATATATTGGCGAATGACAACCTTAAGGGCACAACAATTTTTAGTGTCATGTCCAGGTGTGCAATGATATAGGCAAATTTTAGTGTCATCGAACCAAGACGGTTTTGGTCCGAGAGGTTGAAATGGTTTAATAGGTGGGAGAGTGATGCTAGAAGTTTGCAAAAGTCGGCGTAGTATCAAAGCATATGAACCCGCTAATGGGTCCGTGCTTGTTGATGCATTAGGTGTTGATGACTTTTATTTTGGAGTTGTTAAGGGAGATTTCTGTACCACCTTTTTGATTGGTGGTGTGGCCACTTGTGTAGATGACACTTTCTTTGTGAGGGGTGCCAAATTTTTCAGAGGAGGCAAGTTTTTGGTGGGTAAAGGGAGTAATGGAGGCAACTTGTTGTTGATAGGTGTTGGAGTAGGGAGTACTCCTATTAAGGTAGAAGGATGAGGGCCCAAAATAGAGGGCAATGGTGATGGTGGGGGAGGAGTTTTTTGACGTGGTTTAGTGGCCTTCTGTAGTTTGGTGTGAGGACTACTATTATGGGGGGCGAGATTCAAGTCTACCTTCACTTGTGGGTGAGTAAGGTTAGATATGGGGCGAACACCGAGGGATTTAACCAATTTTGGTATGGTGGATGTTTGTGAGAGTTTAGGTTCAGATGTGGATGGTTGAGCTTCTGAAAATTTGGAAGTAGAAGCTTGGCCCTCGTTGGAGACTTTGGGAGATTTTGTCGAAGGAGGGTTAATAGTACGAGATGGAGCAGGATGTGTAAGATAAGGAGCTTTGAGTCGCTCCCATAATGCCTCATGCTCTAAGTTCCTCGAATGGAGAAATCCTAAGTTTTCAGCTAGTCAAAAGAATGGTTTAGAAGCTGTTAGACAAGGCTTTGGTTTTTTAGAAGATGCGGGTGGTTGTGAGACCGAAAATGTGTTAGATGCACCGATTTTGGGCCAAAAGTGTGAGAGAGCCATTATTAGATCGTCTTCGATCGAAGTAGGTGAAGAGACAAGTTCTTCTCTTGGTGGAGAAGAAATTGGGGAATGTGACTCCTCAAGAGGATAGAGGGCAGGGATGATTGTACCTTCTACTTGCGGTTGAAAAGCAGGAAAGGTATGGGCCTCCATTGGTAGTAGGAAGGATGAAGGTGGGGCTAGTGGCATTGGTATGGTTAAAGCATCCTCTAATATAAGAGAGGTCGATGGGGAACTAATAGGAGAAGAAGGTTCTTCCACCTGCAGAGGAGAAATAGGAGAAGAAGGCTCTTCTACCTGTGGTGGACAAATAGGAGAAGAAGGCTCTTCTTCTTGTGGTGGACAAACAGGTTGACTAACCTCTTCAGACTGTGGGAGAGGTTGGTTAGGAATGATAGGAAAGATCATGTTGACTGTGCGTATATTACGCTCTTGGAGGTCTTCTGCCATGGTCTGTACGTTGTTTTGGCTAGGGGGATGGTTAGGGAATGGTTGTCTAAAGATGTCTATGTTTTGGTTAGGTGGCACGTTTGGGTTATCCAAAACAAGATCACCTTTATCTAACATGTCCTGAATGATATTCTTAAGGGTTTTACAATTGCCTGTGTCATGGCCTTTGACACGGTGATAATGACAAAAGTCATTTTTCCTATACCATGCAGGGATAGCTTTTGAAGGGTCAATTGCGGTGGTGGTCAAATTTAGGGGAGGTTGAGGACTCCCTGTTTAACTAGTTTATCCAACATGGACGCTTATGATTCTTCTATTGGAGTATATTGACGCTGTACGTATCATTGTTGGAATTGTCATGTAATGCTTTGAGATGTGGAAGGTTCAGATTGGTTAGTTGTGGTCGATGATGATGATCTAAGTACCACAACATTTACTGATCCCTTAGATTTGGAATTGGAGGAAGAAGATTTGGAGGAAGGGTCATTATATTTTGCATTAGTATTTTTACTACATAATTTGACTTTATTTTCTTCGACAACACGAAGTTCAAGCTTCCTAGCCACGGTGAATGCTTCGTCAAATATGCGGAATGTTTGGACCCACAAAGTAGATGAGATGTGTTTGGCACGTGCTTGTGAAAAGAGCTCGATGAGCTCAGGTTGAGGTAAAGAAAAAGAGAGTTGGTTGATTAAACTTCTCCATCGAGCAACGAAATCGGCTATTGATTCATCATCAAATTATCTGATAGAGTATAGGTCTGTGATGGAAACCTTTTTAGTGATGTTAATTGAAAAGTGGTCAAGGAAAAGTTGGGCTATTTGAGTGAAAGAAAAGATAGAGTGACTGGTAATAAAACTATACCAATCGAGGGCAGCACCAGAAAGTGACATGGGAAATGTGCGTAGTAACAATGCATCATCATGTGTTATAAAGTAACAAGCGTGTCTAAACGCTCGTAGATGTTGTTGTGGGTCTTCTTTACTCTGAAAGCGAGTAAACTTGGGAAGTTCCCACTGGCTAGGATATGGTCGGATTGGGACTGAAGGATGAATGGGTTCATTATAGATTTGTTCATATGAGAGAACATTTTTTGAACCTGAAACAGATGTCTCAAGATTAGACACCTTATCCATCAACATCTTGATTAGATCGGTTGATGGATTTGTAGGTGGGGCACCCCCTAGGTTGTAAGGCATTTGGAAGGTGTTAGATGGAGCGTATGACATAGTTGATTGTGCTTGTATAGGCGCAACATATTGGTAACTAGTCATAGGGACTGATGTTGAAGTCAAAGGTGGTTGTGTCATGAAGCTCGAGGGCACAACTTGACTCGATGTCACCAAAGGTGGTTGGATGGTGGTAACACTAGCCAAAGGATAAGTAGTCACTCTTGTATTTATGGGTGCAAGAGTAGGTGGGATGGAGACAATTAAGTTCTGGAATGGTGTAGGACTTTGTTGAATGGTTTGTGGTTGAGGGGGTACAAAAACCCCAATGGAGGTGGGTCCAGAAATAGAAGGAGAGGCCACACTTTGAATATTGGTCATGGTCGAGTTGTTAGTTGAGGCAATGCCCTGGGTGTCTATGAGTTGACTTATAGAGGCTATTGATATGATTATCATTTTGACTAAGGAAGTTGGCATCCCATAAACTGGGTTGCCTGAAGAGTCTCGCATTTGACTTCTCACGAGATAGTGCTGAAGAGCCTTGACATTGAGGTCAAGGAACCTTTAAAAGTCTTGATCCCCTTTGGGAACAATTGGATGTTGATTAGGGGTTGGTTGGATAGGAGTACATTCAGTTTCTAAATTATACTCCATTTGGGGACTTGATATAAAAGGCGAAGGCGGGAGTGGTTGTTGCCTTGCGTGGTCAATAAGAGTTTTGGTTTGACTACGTGTCAAAACCATTCAAGGCAAAAAGGGTCAGGTTCTAGAAACTATGTTTTTTCAGTTTTAGAAACTCAGAATGTGTGTCTAACAGCAAGAAAGTTAGGTTTTAAGCTTGTTGTGTTGGAAGAAGTTTGTTGACAGTAATCGACGTCGATTGAAAAATTGATGTCGGTGAAGAAAGTTGCTGATGTCGGTCAGATAACCGATGTTGGTGAAGAAGAGTTGCTAACGTCAGTGACAAAACCGATGTCGGTGAAGAAGAGTTGCCGACATTGGTGAAAAAACCGATGCCGGTTATTGTGTATTTCCAGAAACTTAGAAAACTGAAAGTTTTTGAAAGAAAAAGAAAGTTCTGAGTTGTTTTTGAAGCTCAAAATAATTCGTCCTTACCAGCTCAAAAAACTAGATAAAAATAGAAAAGTAGATGAAGGTAAGCAACCACTAAACATTAATTCCTAAGAATAAATTTTAGAGTCTTGTTGGCTTATGCCTTAGAAGAGTGTGTTTGGAAAGTGGGCCTATAGAACAGGTCCTAAAAGAGGCAGTCTAAGGTTGGTTTCAGGTTATGTTTTGGTGTTCAAAGTCTGTATTAGGTTCCGTACGTGGCCTGGTGCTAGGAGCTTGCTCCCCTCACTTCACGAGCCCAGAGCCTAGCTGGGTCGCTTAGCCAATATATACTTCCCCTAGAGTTTATACTCTGCCAGAGAATAGAGTGGGTTCTCTCCTTGGTAGTGAAGTCCAAGTGGGATTGCCAGGAAGGGTAAGGTATCCGCTGGGTGATGAAATCCTAGTCGGGCCTTGTCTCAGGTATGTTTAGATGTTTAGTTTGATGTGCTTGTGGTCTGGTAGTGTAACATATGTGTACTACGCTTTATTCATAATGCAGTTTTAATTACTAGATGAGATAAAAATGCATTCAAGCAGAAATGAGATGCAATATATTTTTAACCCAAATTGAAATGTTTTTGTTCAGATGCAAACAAGTGGAGAAAGGGTAAGAGCATGAACTTCACTACTCTAAGATGCAAAAAATAAGTGACAAGAAGAAAAAGTTCCTTTTAACTTGTGCTAATGGTGTCTTTTCGAAAGAGAAAGAAAGAAGGATGCAAGAAGAGAAATTTTCCTAATGCACCTATATGAAAGTTTGCCTTTATAAGAAATGAACCCAAGGAACACTCCAGGGTCCCACCGGGCGTGCCAGAATGTTTCTACTAGTTTTTTGCTTTTTCACATTCAGAAGAAATGAGAAACTAAAGTTAAATGGTCAGGGGTTAGATGATACCTGGATGAAGTTGCGCATCGTATCCAGACGATTGAAGGAGCTCCTCTTTGGCTGTGGAGGATGAACCCTATAGATAAGAAAGTTTTAAATAAAGAAAATGTTAGATAGATATATGGTGGACTGCCAAGCAAAGCTCGGTCCCAGAAGTGCAAAGACTTCTTTGAGGCATGACAGTCCACTAGTTGATAAAAGAGTGTTGCTAGAAAGAGAAATGGTGAAAGACTAAACAAAAGAAATAGAGATAATGTGTACCTGTATTCTGCTATCGGTCTATCACAGTCACCGACGTCGGTAGTTCTGCTGGTGTCAGTTGGTCAAGGTTGTCGACGTCGAATATTCTACTGACGTCAGTAGGGGAAATGGTCGATGTCGGTCAGGGCAATGGCCTTGGATGGGTTTATGGGCGACAGAGGAGTCTGGGAGGTCTGTAGGAGTTTGGAGGTCCGTGCAAGATTGCAGGGAAGTCAATAGAGTCTTAAGAGGGACAAGGGGTAGAGGACAGGTTATCAAAAGAAGTAAGGATATGGGGAAGGCCTCTCAACCTCTCTAGGAAGAAAGTCAGGTATGGTTGATGATATTTAGAAATGCTAAATAGAAGCTAATTGTTAATGCTTTGTAAATTACTGAAATGAAAATAGAAGAAGAATACTTAGCTCTTGCTTGCTGAAGAATCAGGGGTGTGAACGCTTGTTCCCGATGCGGCTGATGTAGAAGACTTCCTGCAATGTTTCAATCAGGTGTGGAGTGACAAATGCAGAATTCATGTAGCATGTGATGCTTGGTGTGCATCTGAGAGAGAGAGAGAGAGAGGTTGAATTTTGGGAGCAAGAGCATTAGCATTTGAGGGAGAATTCAAACTTAGAATTTAGTTTTAAGCAACCGACATCGGCGATACCGTTGGCGTCGGTCAACTGTCGACTGACGTCGGTGGCTATAGAATGGGTAAAAAGGCTATTTTTAGCCTTTTTCCCGTTCTTTCATCTACCAAGCTCGGTTGTCGTGGTTAAACGGTCCAAAAGCAGATTTAATAGGCGCAAGGATTAGTGGGGGAGTTCAAATAGGTCTTAGGTGATTATGATTAGTCATAGGGTGATAAATGAGGGTATCCAAGGTGAGATGAGGTGTCATGGGTGGTGTTATTAATTTAAAATAGGTAATTATTTTAAATTAATAAGTGTGTGGGTTAGGAATGTTTAGAAGTGGACCAAGGGGACCAAGGGGGAGTCGACTAAGGAGTAGACACAATAATGGTGTCTACAGTAGCAGATGGGTATGTCTATGGGATGTACACTTTTGCCTTCCCCTTATACTTATGTTTCACTCTTGTGACCACATAGATGTATGGCTAGAGGGAGGAATTGGGGTAGGAGAGTTGTTTGGTTCCTCATCACTCTAAGGTGAGAGTGGGGGAATAGGTAGGTTTTGGCTAGTGATTGTTGGTTGTTGGATTGGTAATGGCCCCATGGAAGGTTCATTTGTTAATATATCATCCTTGTCATAGAGCCAATGGATAATGGTTTGGAGAGCTTTGTATTTATCTATGTCATGCCCTGGTGTTCTATGATAGGAGCACACTTAGAAGTTGTTATACTAGAAAAGTTTTAGACCAAGAGGGTCGAACGACCTGATAGGGGGTAAGGTCAAGCAAGAAGCTTGCAATAACCATTAGAAAATAGTTGAGTAGGATTTAGATATAGGTGGAGAGGGTTTATAGGTTTTGTTCTGGGTTGGTAGGATGGAAGTCTTTTTGGATGTGGGCTTATCGGTAGGAGGTTTGGGTAAGGTGGTGTTCTTAGTTAATGGTTTTGGTTTTAGTTTTGGCAAGGTGGAGGTTGACAAGTTGGAGGTAAGAGGTTTTAAGGTAGGTAGCTTGACTTTTGATAGCTCAGGGAAGATAGGTGTGTCTTAAAGCAAGTGTGCTGGTGTAAGCAATTGTAGCGGTTGGGTTTTGGTTGGGATGACTAGCTTCCTAATCATAGTGGAAGGATGAGGCCCTATGATAGAGGTCAAGGTGGAGGGTGATAGGAGTTTGTCCCTCTATCCTTTTATTGTTTCTACTCCCTTGGTTGATTGGGGTTGGCATTTGGTTGTTGGGTTTGGCGAGGTAAACTTCACTTTCATATATAGGTGAGTAAGGCTCTATGTAGGGAAGGTGCCAAGGTTTTTAGTTTGTTTGGTTCATTTGGTAAAAGAAGGTGATTTGGTTGTTTGGGGTTTAGGTGCCTTGGATGGCTAAGGAATTATGGGGATGGTAGAGGTTTTTATCAGTTTGTTTGTTAAGATAGAGGTTTAGATAATAGGAGTGGTGGGTTAGTCTGCTAAAGGTGTGGTTGGAGGTTCCTGCTTGGTGATATAAGGTAGTCCTAATTATTGCTAGAAGGTGGCTTAATCCATGTCAGGGTTGGAGACAAATTCCAATTTCTATACTAACCTAGAGAATGGTTTGTATGTTAGTTTTATTCCCTAGATAGTGGAATTGAAAGATAAGCCCATAGGTTGAGACAGAGGGATGGTAACCTCATCATTTTCCTCAATCAAAAGATGCAAGGTTTGAATGGGTGACTCCTCTATGTGAGGTGCATACATGAGGGCTTCCTCTATGGGAATAACCTCTATGGGGGCAATGAATTTCTTGATAGTTGAGGGAGATGATAAAATGGTTGTTTGTTCTGGTATGTTAGTGGAAGGAGGGGTTAATGGTTCCACTACCTCAATAAGTGGAGGAGGAGAAAGGGGCGCTTCCTTGGTTTGGGTCTATAAAGGAGGAGAACATAACTCCACTACCTCAACAAAAAGAGAGGGCAAAGAATAGATAAGCTGGGTGGTAGGTTCTTCAGCAATGAGTGTGCCAAGAACCATGTTAACAGTATGGGTATCATGAGAACACTCAACCTTATAACTCTCATTTTTGGTAGGTGCATGATTGGGGAAATGTTGCCTAAAAATGTCAAGGGCTTGGTTTTCAGGTGATTTGAAGTTATCCAACATAAGCTCCCCCTTATCAATGAGAGATTAGACAACGCTCTTGAAGGTATTACACCTACTAACGCAATGCCCTACTACTCGATAGAAAGTGAATAGATCATTTTTTTTGTGCCAACTAGGTGTGGGATAAGAAGAATCAAATTGCTTAAGTGGTTTGATATATGGAAACTATATGATGTTGGCCTTTAGTAACTTCTCCAAGATTGAAGCATAAGATTCTCCAAGTGGAGTAAATTATTTTTGGTTGTTCCGGTTTTGGTTCCTCATGTTTTTCTTTGAAGAACCAGAGGAATTTGGTTGGTTGATGGATGATGGAGAAGTGGATTTAAGGACAACCATGTTTGTAGTTCCCTTGATTTTAGTCTCAATGTTGGTTTGGTTGCTTAGTTTAGAGGAGGAAGCCTCTTTGGTTTTGTAGGTAGAGTTCTTATTTTTCAATTTTAGCTTTCCTTCATTGATGGATTTGTTTTCTAGCTTACGTGCCATGGTGAAGGCTTCATCAAAAGTTTGGAAGCTCTGAACACATAATATGGAAGAGATATGCCTGGCATATGCCTGAGTAAAGAGTTCAGTCAATTTGGGTTGGGGCAAGGAAAATGAGATTTGGTTGATTAGGCTCCTCCAATGAGCTACAAAATCCATAATATATTCATCATTGAATTTTCGGATAAAGTAAAGGTCAGTGATGGAAAACTTCTTGGAGATATTTATCAAAAAGTGATCCAAGAAGGTTTGGGCCAGCTGGGTGAAGGAGAACAAAGAGTGTTTGGTTAAGGCACTATACCAGTCTAATGTCGATCCTGACAAAGACATAAGAAAAGTGCAAAGAAGTAGATCATCATCATAGGCAATCAAATAACATAAGTTCTTGAATGCCTTAAGGTGTTGGTGGGGATCCTCATTACTCTAAAAATTAGAGAACTTGGGAAGTTCGCACTAAGGAGGATATGGTTGGATAGGGATAGAGGGATGGACATGTTCATTGTAGATATGGTCGTATGAGAAGATGTTGTGAGATCTAGAAGTAGATGACTCTAAGGTAGTCATCTTATCCATAAGCATCTTCATTAAGTCTGTCTGGGGTTGTGCACTTAGAAGGTTGTAAGGTGCATATTGTTGTGGTGGTTGGGTGACATGTTGATAGTTGGTAGGGGTTAAGGAGCCACCACATATTTGTATGTAGAGGTTGGTGGTTAGGTGGAAGATATGTAAGGGTAGGTGGATCTGGGTGGTTGGGTAGTTGGTAGAGGTACATGCCCTTATGGGTTAGGGATGTAACCTAGGTTTGGTGCAATGGGCACCTATTGGGTAGGAGTGGTGGTTAGGTTGGTGATCAAAGGAAGGGTGGTGACCCTTATGGTGATTGGGGATAAGGTAGAAGGTATAAGTAACATGAGATTTTGAAGTGGGGTAGTAGTTAGTGGATTAGAGGTAGTCGATGAAAGGTTGGCAATTCTAGTGGTAGGTACTCCTATGGTGAGGGGACTATAGGCAGTTAGTGGTTGGGTTATTCCTATGTTAGAGGAGTTGCTGGTAGGGGTGGAAGGTATAAGGGTGTTTATAGGTTGGGCATGTTGGTTTTCCATAGCAGTATCAAAGGGGTTGTTGGTGGATGAAGAGGCTTGGGTAGCCAATGGTTGGGTGGTGACTATGGCAATATAAGTGTTTCCCATGAGGTAGAAGGGCATGCCATAAGGTCGGCCCATAGGAAAAATCTTAGTAGGGGCATGGTGAGGCATGGTGTTAAGGTAATGCTAAAGGGCCACAGGGTTGTTAGCTAGGAATGTGGCAAAGTCCGTATCTCCTAGGGTAACCTCTCAAGGGAAAGGAGGACTTCCTGAAGGGTGATGAGAGTTTGCTAGTTCAGAGATGTAGTCCATAGATGAGGGGGTAGAATAGGTCAATTGGTTTGGTGATGGTTTTTATTCTGCTAAGTCTTTTCACTATTGACGAGTTAGAACCATCCAAGGTAAGGGAGAGAGAATGCACAAACAATCTCACCACTCAAACAAAGAGAAGACAAGAAATGATCAAGAAATTCAATCACACTCTAAAAAGTATGTAAGTCATAAAGGTTCTTTTTAGTCTCTCTTTTGGCTTATGCCGTAAGCTTTCAATAAATTGTGTGACTAAAATTTGGCTGGTAGAATAGGTACTAGAGAAGAAATCTATGGATGGTTTTAGGTTGTTCAGGCACTCAAAAGGAATCTATATTAGAAATCAATACATGGCTTGGTATTGGGGCCTACCCCTTCAATTCACACACCACAACGATAAGGGTGTCAGGTAATTAGCTAATATATATTGATTTCCAGAGTTTATACTCAATTAGAGAGCTGAGTTGGTTCTCCCCTTGGTAATGACCTCCAAGTATGATCATTAGGAAAGGGTAAGGTGACTGCTAGGTAATAAAATCCTAGTCGGGCCTTGTCTCAAGTTTTTTTGATGTTTGATTGTTATAGGTGGTTTAGTTTAGCATGTGCAACAAAAATGATGCTACAATCAAATTACTTTGCTTTAAGTTAAACTATGTGAGCTCAAATTGCAATAAATCTATGTATGCACTTAATTTTAAGCCCAAAAGAAACTTTGATGTTGTTTATGAGCACATAATAGAGAGATAAGCAAACAAGAGAAAACCCAAGTAAATACTCAAGGTCCTACTAGGTGTGCTAGAATGTTTTAATGAATTTTGGCTTATATTTTGAGAAAGGAAGAAGAAGAAACTAAATACGGGTATGATTAAAAAACTTGTTAAATTATGTGCACGTTGGATCAGATGATTGTGAAGACCTCTTCTTTGGCTTGGGAACATGACCTATAAATAAGATAATTCTAAAGCAAATGATTGGTTAGATAGATAGTTGGGTGGATTGCCTTAAGCTAGCCATATCCCAAAAGTAAGAGCTTCCTCAGGGGCTGTCAATCCACATATTTTAAATAATTAAGTTTGTAAATATAATAGAAATTACTTGCATCAATAATGAAAAGCTACTGACATTGAATGTAATTAATGTTTGCTAAATAAATAGACTATAAATGACTAATATAGCAATAAACAAGTCAACACTAGTACTAATGGGTTAGGTGTATTTCATAAAATTAGAAAGAGTTCTATGAATAGGTAGAAACATAGAAAATTTGATTTGGTTGAGGTTAAGAGGGTGAAAATAACTTATTATTTCCTACCATAGTGACCATCGGTAGTTGAGGTGATCGTCAGCGGTCAAGGTGACCATCGATGGTTGGACAGACCATCGGTTGTTAAGGCAATCATTGATGGTTATTGTATGTGGGCTTGGGTTGGTAAATGGTTAGATTAATAGGATCACAAAGTTGCATTATGAGATATGGGTTGGTGTTGGGTTGATTATGAAATAGAAATAATTAAATGAATATTAGAAAACAAGTACTTATCTTGTCGAAGGCTTATCAGGTGGGTGTTTGAAGTGGTTGGCCTATTGGTGGAGTCTAGCATGATTTTAGTAGAGTAATGGTACCTGACACTTTAACAGAATGGCAATGGCAAGTTGAATCTCTGATGTGATGGCTAGATCACTGGGTTACTGATGATGATTGACCTGTAAGAAATACACTCTGGATGCACAAGCTCTTGATAATAATCATAGATGGATTTCACCTCCCTACTCCTCTCTTCTTATAGGCAAGAAAGGAAAGGTGCAATAAGATGTTGACTGGATTTCTACTTTTAACACATGTATGCAATGGCTTACGCATGGATTTAGACAAGTAATTTTAGAAAAAGCAAGGTAGGTGTTTGCATGTTGGCTTTTGGGATGTTGAACCCTAACCTTCAACAATCAAGGTGATCATCGACGGTCATCCTGACCATCAACGATCAAGGTCCAAGGCAAAGAGTGGGTAAAAGGGTAGGTTAAGTTAGTTGGTAAAACTGACCATGGTTAGGCTTGGTTAGGGGTTGAAAGGTCAAATTGGTCCCAAAGGGGTCTTAAGGTGGTGCAAGGGAATTACGAAATTCAAAATTATGGTATGCAAATTTTTGATATCTATAGTAGTATTTAAGGATTCTATGAAACCCACTATGGATCTCTAATGTAATGGTCTCTCAAGTACTAGCTGTATGATAAAGGGAATTATCTATTGCTTACCTTTTTATAGAAGATTAACCATAGAAGGTTTGATAATTAACTACCTAGGTATAAATTTTCCATGTTCAAGAGGATGTTCATATGAAATTTTAGAAACTAGAATTACCTGATTGGCATGAATGTATTTAACACACTCATACACTATAAAAGGTGCTAGTCAAAGTGTATGTATCCTAATAACATATAAAAGACACTTGTGGAAGGTATAATTGAGAAGGTAGCAACCACATGGGCAGTACCCACCTATAAAGGTAAGTCAATATCACTAAGAACATATTATGAGGTACCATCAAATGCTCTAATTAATCGATTAAAGGATATAAATCAAGATTTTTATAACCTAAATGTGTAATTAATGTCATAGTACAAAGGTTCTCACTTGCACCATTGTCAATCATAACAATGTGTATAGGTTGGTGGTTAATGTATGCTTGAATGAATAAGGAAAGAAGATCTGAGTCATCACCCTTAATCTCACTATCATCAAAATTAATGGAGGGTCTCTAAACCATATGAGATGTATGACTCATGTAGGTACCAATAATCCAATCTAATGGGTGTTTATGATGAGATAGAGGAGGGTGCACATTATATTCCATTTGCACTTTTACATCATTTTTTAAATGATCTTGCAAAGGATTGTTAAATATTTTCTATTTCTAGTGATCACCAAGTTATGAACCTAATTCCTTTGGAAGATCATCAAATGTAATTTTTTAGTTATTGATGAGGTCTTAGATCTTATGCTTCAAGATAAAATATTTATTCGTAGAATGCCCAGGGCCTTGGTGATAGTCACAATAAAGATTGGCATCATACCCTTTGGGTATAAATCTACTCATATCAACCTTTATAGGATGAGGGAGAGATACAAGATGACACTCTATAAGCCATAGGAGTAATAAAGTAGGAGACTCGATGTTTAACCCTGAAAATGATCTAGGTGATCTTTTTTTTAGCCCTATATTTGATTAAAGGGATATATAGAAATGAAATGATACAAGGGTGATAATAAGATCTATAACAAGTCAATTAGATGCTGAAATCAAATATAGGCATATGTTGAATTTATAAAACTAAGATAGTCCAAATATTAAAAGTACAACTAAGCTATGTGTGGAAATGACAAGGAAGTAACATACTTAGTTGATTTTGATGTCGACACATTATTGAATCTAGAACAGGTAGGAAGAAAGTTGAAAGATAATTTTGGAATAGTCGTTAGATTCTAGATCTGACCCTTTTAGAGTTTTGGACACTAACATTAGCCTTAAATGGTTACATCGATGCTATTATCTAAGGTCGATACAAGTGTCTTATACAAAATATCTATTAGAAAGAATTTAACTACTTAGAGGCTCATAGGTTTTGTTTCACCTTAGCTTTAGTGTATTCAGATCTGGTCATAGACTATCACTCCTTATGAAATGGTAAAACCCTAGTTCTCCATCTTTACAATGACCTTGGGGAAAAATGGGTTAGTGGGCACACAGTGTCGAGCTGACTTCAAATACCCCATTATTGAAGGGTGCTACCTACATATCCAATTGATCCAAAAGTCAAAAGCTTTAATTAAAAGATCATTCAAGAAATAAGAACAAAATAATTCAATAATGCTATCTCTGAGAAGAGATGTTTTATTGATTAAATTTGCAGACCCAAACATATGTTTATCTCTTAGAAGATATGTCTAATTTCTATTTCAAGTTACATATTTATTTATACATGTTTTGAAGGTGCGAGGAGGATGTGGAAGGTCACCAATCTCAAGGGAGATTAAGTGGTTCGACTTCTACGATTTACAACAATACAGAATTCAAGGAATTACTATTTTTAGAAACTTACTATTTTTAGACTACACTATTAAAATTGAAATTTAGGGCACTTCTATTGGGTTTTTGAGAGTTAGACTTCATCTATGAAAGCTTGATGCCATCTCACGATGTTCCCCTTATTATTATCTTTTCAACGGTTCAAACGGTGAGTCAATTAGAGCTACGGTGCAAAAGTTATGGCTCCCAGAAGTTTCATCATCAATTGGGGTAGACCCATCACCCAAATTGTCCCCTGAATTGTGGCCCGAATCATTCCTCCCTCCTTGAGAAGCAATGGTCCACATTGCATCAAGATTTTTTATTAAGTGTGGTAGTTGTACTTTAATTTGATTCTTGATGCATACTTGAAGGGGACTGTGATTTATGGAACTATGCAGGGCCGTTTGTTCACCATTTTTGTCTGACCATCAGTCTATGGATGGAAGGCCATGAACTTCTTCAGCTCATTATCAATTTTCTTTTGTTTTTATGTTATTTGTGTAATCAGCGCTGTAACATCAACCCTTTTGGATTCTTGTGGCTTGACCACCATGAGAACAAATTTCTTGGCACTA
This sequence comes from Torreya grandis, assembly GCA_037957365.1. Lineage (NCBI taxonomy): Eukaryota > Viridiplantae > Streptophyta > Pinopsida > Cupressales > Taxaceae > Torreya > Torreya grandis. The sequence continues at coordinate 3,196,652 of JARHVA010000540.1, read as the reverse complement.
ATCAAAGAGACAGATGTATAAGGTGGTACTTCAAGTACCCTGTAGCACCGTGTTCCAAGAGTGAGAGTTATCCTTCGAGTTATTGATTCATAAATTCCATGTCGATCATACATGAATGGCTGACCAAAGAGTACATCACAAACATCTAGATTGACCACATCACATAAGACCTCATCTTCGAAAGGTTTTATTGCATATGAGAGAAGACATTAGTGGGTGACACGGAGGTTTCTCCCTGGACTCAACCATCCAATACTGTATGGCCTTGAGAGAGGCTTCATGGACAAATTTAGGATTTTCACAAAATTAGAGAAGATTAAATTCTTTTGACTTCCACTATCAAGAATGAAATGTAAAGGCTTACCTCTCACACATAACTTAGAGTGAAACAATATTTACTTGTCATATAGCCTCTCCTCATGGGTCTGTGATGAAGAAACAATGGCTTCAGGATCAACATCTATAATTTCTTCTTCAAACTCTTCACTACAGGGTTTGTATGAGGTAGAGTAGTAGATATTGAGGATTGTGACTTAGAAAGCAGGGACTTAATGGCTTGACATTTTTCTTTGGAGTGAGTTCCAGATTTGTGATAATCACATCAATTCTTAGTCTTTTCTTCCTTTTGCTTGCAATTTTGACCTCATGTTTGACCTTCTTTGTCACTTTTCCGTGTTGAAGGTTGATTTTTATATTCATTCTTCCATGCTTCTGCTCAATCTTCACTACGAACTTGTATGTCTCACCTATAGTTTTCAAATTGAAGAGTTCCATTTCTCCCCATATGTACCATTGTAATCTACCACGATATTTGAGAACCTTATGTTTCTCACTTTTTTGGATGCCCATTCTTGTAGATAGAGAATGAAAAATGTCAGTGTAATCTTGAACAGACTATTCCTTACCTTGGCAAAGTTGTTGCCACTCTATATACAGATCATCATATGCTCTAATGGGGTAGTATTCTTCCTTTAAAGCTTCTATAAAATCATCCCATGTAAGTTTCGTCTCAAGGCCAATATCATCTACACTGAATCTCTTTTTGTACACTTCCCACTAATTTTTGATAGGGAATGATGCTTTTAGAAGAGTAAAAGTAATCTTCTCTTTATCGGTGAAATTATTTATAGAAAAATAAGATGATAATTGATCCAACTAATTTTTTACTGTATCAGCATTGATTTTACATTCAAATGTAGGGATATCAAAATTCACCTAAACCTTGAAGGGTGTTGGGGCATTGAAAGGATGTGGGGGTGTGGATGAAGAGCCAAAATATTCCATCAAGATTTGTTGGATAATTTGAGTGAATTGTTGTAGCATCTGCGCTTACTACTATTGGAGGGCTTCATTCACCATTTCCTTGAAAAGATCAGATGTCTCAGTGTTATCCGCCATTTGAAGATGTTTGGAGCAAATAGGTGGATAGTCTGTTGAATCTATTTTCCACCCAATCTTCTGGTAATCTGACCTCATCCTCAGGATCATACACTCTAAAGACAAACCACTCTGATACCACTGATCCAAAACTTGAAAGCTTTGGTTGAAAGATAATTTAAGAAACAAGAACAAAATAATTCAATAATGCTATCTCTGAGAAGAGATGTTTTATTGATCAAATTTGCAGACCCAAACATATGCTTATCTCTTAGAAGAGATGTCTAATTTCCATTTCAGGTTACATCTTTATTTATAAATGTTTTGAATGTGTGAGGAGGATGTGGAAGGTCATCAATCTCAAGGGAGATTAAGTGGTTCAACTTCCATGATTTACAACAATACAGAATTCGAGGAATTACTATTTTTAGAAACTTACTATTTTTTAATTGCACTACTAAAATTAAAATTTGGGGCACTTCTATTGAGTTTTCAAGGGTCAAATTTCATCCAACAAAGTTCAATGCCATCTCATGATGTCTCCCTCATTATTATCTTTCCAACCGTTCAAACGACGAGTCAATTGGAGCTACGGTGCAAAAGTTATGGCTCCCAAAAGTTCCATCATCAATTGGGGTGGACCCATCACCTAAATTATTGCCCGAATCATTCCTCCCTCCTTGAGAAGTAATGGTCCCCATTACATCAAGATTTTTCATCAAGTGTGGTAGTTGTACTTCGATTTGATTCCCGATGAACACTTGGAAGGTACTATGATTTATGGAACTATGTAGGGCTCGATTGTTCACCATTTCTATTTGACCATCAATCTATGGATAGAAGGCCGTGAACTTCTTTAGATTGGTATCGATTGACTTCTTTTGTTGTGTTGTTTATGTAGTCAGGGCTGTAACATTAGCCCTTTTGGATTCTTGTGGCTTGACCACCATGAGAACAAATTTTTTGGCACTAATCAGAGAGACAAATGTAGAAGGTGGTACCTCTGGTACCCTGTAGCACTATGTTCCAAGAGTGAGAGTGATCCTTCAAGTTATTGATTCATAGATGCCATGTCGATCATACATGAATGACTGACTAAAGAGTTCATAACAAACATCTAGATTGACCACATCACCTAAGACCTCATCTTATAATGCTTTATTGCATATAAGAGAAGACATTGGTGGGTGACACGGAGGTTTATCCCTGGACTCAACCATCCAATACTGTATGGCTTTAGGTGAGGCTTCATGGACAAATTTAGGCTTTTCATAATATTAACGGAGATTAAATTCTTTTGACTTCCACTATCAAGAATGAAATGCAAAGGCTTACCTCTCACCCATTACTTAGAGTGAAACAACCTTTCCTTGTCATCTAGCCTCTCCTTGTGGGTCTGTGATGAAGCAATAATGGCTTCAAGATCAGCATCTATAATTTCTTTTTCGACCTCTTCGACTACAAGGTTTGTATGAGGTAGAGCAATAGATGTTAAGGATTGTGACTCAGAAAGTAGAGACTTGATGGCTCGACATTCTTCTTTGGAGTGAGTTCTAAATTTGTGATAATCACACCGCTTCCCAGTCTTTCCTTCTTTTTGCTTCCAAATTTGGCCTCATGTTTGACTTTCTTTGTCACTTTTCCATTTTGAAGGCTAATTATTCATATTCATTCCTCCATGTTTCTGCTCATTCTTCACTATGAACTTATATGCCTCACCAATGGTTTACAAATTGAAGAGTTTCATTTCTCCTCATATGTACCATTGTAGTTCACCACGATATTTGAGAACCTTATGTTTCTCACTTTCTTGGATGCCCAATCTCATAGATAGAGAATAAAAAATGTCAGTGTAATCTTGAACAAACTGTTCCTTACCTTGGTGAAGTTGTTGCCACTCTATATACAGATCGTCATATGCTCCAATGGGGTAGTATTATTCCTTTACAGCTTCTATGAAATCATCCCATGTAGGTTCCGTCTCAAGGCCAATATCATCTGCATTGAATCTCTTTTTATACACTCCCACCAATTTTTGACAAACAATGATGCTTTTAGAAGAGCAAAAGTAATTTTCTTTTTATCGGTAAATTTATTTATAGAAAAATAAGATGAAAACTGATCCAACTAATTTTCTACTACATTAGTATTTATTTTTCCTTCAAATGTAGGGATATCAAAATTCACCTAAACCTTGAAGGGTGTTGGGGCACTGAAAGGATATGGGGGTGCAGATGAGGAGCCATAATTTTTCATCAAAATTTGTTGGAAAATTTGAGTGAATTGTTGTAGCATCTACGCTTGCTACTATTGGAGGGCTTCATTCACCATTTCCTTGAAAGGATCGGATGTCTTAGTGTTTTTTGCAATTTGAAGTCGTTTGGAGTGAATAGGTGGATAGTCTGTTGGTTTTATTTTCCATCCAAGCTTCCTGTAATCTGAGCTCATCCTTGGGATCATACACTCTAAAGACAAACCACTCTGATACTACTGATCCAAAACTCAAAAGATTTGGTTGAAAGATAATTCAAGAAATAAGAACAAAACAATTCAATAATTCTATCTCTGAGAAGAGATATTTTATTGATCAAATTTTTAGACCCAAACATATGCTTATTTTTGAAAAGAGATGTCTAATTTCTATTTCGAGATACATCTTCATTTATACATGTTTTTAAGGTGTGAGGAGGATGTGGAAGGTCACCAATCTCAAGGGAGATCAAGTGGTTTGACTTCCACAATTTACAATAATACAAAATTTGAAGAATTATTATTTTTATAAACTTACTATTTTTAGACTGCACTACTAAAATTAAAATTTGGGGCACTTCTATTGAATTTTCTAAGGTCAAACTTCATCTGGAAAATCTCGATGCCATCTCATGATGTTCCCCTCATTATTAGCTTTCCAACAGTTCAAACGGCGAGTCAATTAGAGTTACGATGTAAAAGTTATGGCTCCCGAATGTTCCATCATCAATTAAGGTAGACCCATCACCCGAATTATCACCTGAATTGTTGCTCGAATCATTCCTCCCTCCTTGAGAAGTAATGGTCCCCATTGCATCAATATTTTTCATCAAGTGTGGTAGTTGTACTTTGATTTAATACCTGATGCATACTTGGAAGGGACTGTGATTTATGGAACTGTGTAGGGCCTGATTGTTCACCATTTTTATCTGACCATCAGTTTGTGGATGGAAGGCCATGAACTTCTTCATCTCGATATCGATTTACTTCTGTTATTATGTTATTTGTGTAGTTAGGGCTATAACATCGGCCCTTTTAGATTCTTGTGGCTTGACCACCATGAGAACAAATTTCTTGGCACTAATCAGAGAGACAGATGTAGAAGGTGGTACCTCTCGTACCTATAGCACCGTGTTCTAAGAGTGAGAGTGATCCTTTGAGTGCTTGATTCATAGATGCCATGTTGATCATACATGAATGGCTGACCAAAGAGTACATCATAAACATCTAAATTGACCACATCACATAAGACCTCATCTTGGAAAGGTTTTATTGCATATGAGAGAAGACATTGGTGGGTGATACGGAGGTTTCTCCTTGGACTCAACCATCCAATGTTGTATGGCCTTGAGTGAGGCTTCATGGACATATTTAAGATTTTCACAACATTAGCAAAGATTAACTTCTTTTAACTTCCACTATCAATAATGAAATACAAAGGCTTACCTCTCACCCATAACTTAGAGTGAAACAACCTTTCCTTGTCATATAGCCTCTCCTCGTGGGTTTGTGATGAAGCAACAATGGCTTGAGGATCAGCATCTACAATTTCTTCTTCAACCTCTTCGACTGCAGGGTCTGTATGAGGTAAAGCAGTAGATGTTGAGGATTATGACTCATAAAGCAAGAACTTGATGGCTCGACATTCTTCTTTAGAGTGAGTTCTAAATTTTTGATAATCACAAAAATTCATAGTCTTTCCTTCCTTTTGCTTCCAATTTTGGCCTCGTGTTTGACCTTCTTTGTCACTTTTTCATTTTAAAGGCTGATTCTTCATATTCATTCTTTCATGCTTCTGTTCAATCTTCACTGCAAACTTGTATGCCTTACCAATGGTTTCTAAATTGAAGAGTTCTATTTCTCCCTGTATGTACCATTGTAGTCTAACACAATATTTGAGAACCTTATGTTTCTCACTTTCTTAGATGCCCAATCTCACAGATAAAGAATGACAAATGTCAGTGTAATCTTGAACAGACTATTCCTTACCTTAGCGAAGTTGTTAGCACTCTATATACAAATCATCATATGCTCCAATGGGGTAGTATTATTCCTTTACAACTTTTATGAAATCATCCCATGTAGGTTCCATCTCAAGGCCAATATCATCTACATTGAATCTCTTTTTGTACACTTCCCACCATTTTTTGACAGGCAATGATGCTTTTAGAAGAGCAAAAGTAATCTTCTCTTTATCAGTGAATTTATTTATAGAAAAATAATATGACAATTGATCCAACCAATTTTTTATTGCATTAGCATTGATTTTGCCTTCAAATGTAGGGATATCAAAATTCACTTGAACCTTGAAGGGTGTTGGGGCACTGAAAGGATATGGGGGTGCAGATGAGGAGCCAGAATTTTCCATCGAGATTTGTTGGAGAATTTGAGCAATTTTTTTTAGCATCTACACTTATTGCTATTGGAGGGCTTCATTCATCATTTCCTTGAAAGGATCAGATGTCTCGGTGTTGTCTGCCATTTGAAGTCATTTGGAGTGAATAGGTGGATAGTCTATTAGTTCTATTTTCCACCCAAGCTTCTTGTAATCTGATCTCATCCTCGGGATCATATACTCTAAAGACAAATTGCTTTGATACCACTGATCCAAAACTTGAAAGCTTTGGTTGAAGGATAATTCAAGAAATAAGAACAAAACAATTCAATAATGTTATCTTTGAGAAGAGATGTTTTATTGATCAAATTTACAGACCCAAATATATGTTTGTCTCTAAAAAGAGATATCTAATTTCTATTTCAGATTACATTTTCATTTATACATGTTTTGAAGGTGTGAGGAGGATGTGGAAGGTCACCAATCTCAAGGGAGATCAAGTGGCTTGACTTCCACGATTTACAATAATACAAAATTTGAAGAATTATTACTTTTAAAAACTTACTATTTTTAGACTGCACTACTAAAATTGAATTTTGAGGCACTTCCATTGGATTTTCTAAGGTCAAACTTCATCAAGAAAAGCTCGATGCCATCTCATGATGTTCCCCTCATTATTAGCTTTCCAACAGTTCAAATGGCGAGTCAATTAGAGTTATGATGTAAAAGTTATGGCTCCCAAAAGTTCTGTCATCAATTAGGTTAGACCCATCACCCGAATCATCACCTGAATTGTTGCCTAGATCATTCCTCCCTCCTTGAGAAGTAATGGTCTCCATTGCATCAATATTTTTCATCAAGTGTGGTTTTTGTACTTCAATTTGATACTTGATGCATACTTGGAAGGGACTGTGATTTATGGAACTATGTAGGGCCCGATTGTTCACCATTTTTATCTGACCATCAGTTTGTAGATGGAAGGCCGTGAACTTCTTCAGCTTGGTATTGATTTACTTCTGCTATTATGTTATTTGTGTAGTCAAGGCTATAACATCGGCCCTTTTAGATTCTTGTGGCTTGACCACCATGAGAACAAATTTATTAGCACTAATCAGAGAGACAGATGTAGAAGGTGGTACCTCTCGTACCCTGTAGTGCCATGTTCTGAGAGTGAGAGTGATCCTTCGAGTTCTTGATTCATAGATGCCATGTCGATCATACATGAATGGCTGATCAAAGAGTACATCATAAACATCTAAATTGACCACATCACATAAGACCTCATCTTGGAAAGGTTTTATTGCATATGAGAGAAGACATTGGTGGGTGACACGGAGGTTTCTCCTTGGACTCAACCATTTAATATTGTATGGCTTTGAGTGAGGCTTCATGGATAGATTTAGGATTTTCACAACATTAATGAAGATGAAATTCTTTTGACTTCCACTATCAAGAATGAAATACAAAGGCTTACCTCTCACCCATAACTTAGAGTGAAACAACCTTCCATTTTCATCTAGCCTCTCCTCATGGGTCTATGATGAAGCAACAATAGATTCATAATCAACATCTACAATTTCTTCTTCAACCTCTTTGACTGCAGGGTCTGTATGAGGTAGAGCAATAGATGTTGAGGATTATGACTTAGAAAGCAGGGACTTGATGGCTCGACATTAGTCTTTGGAGTGAGTTCCAGATTTGTGATAATCACACCACTTCCCAGTCTTTCTTTCCTTTTGCTTCTAATTTTGGCTTCGTGTTTGACCTTCTTTGTCACTTTTCCATTTTGAAGGCTGATTCTTCATATCCATTCTTTCATACTTTTGCTCAATCTTCACTGTGAACTTATATGCCTCATCGATGGTTTCTAAATTGAAGATTTCCATTTCTCCCAATATGTACCATTGTAGTCCACCATGATATTTGAGAACCTTATGTTTCTCACTTTTTTGGATGCCCAATTGCGCAAATAGAGAATGAAAAATGTTAGTGTAATGTTGAACAAACTGTTCTTTACCTTGGTGAAGTTTTTGCCACTCTATATACAGATCGTCATATGCTCCAATGGGGTAGTATTCTTCCTTTACAGCTTCCATGAAATCATCCCATGTAGGTTCTGTCTTAAGGCCAATATCATCTGCACTGAATCTCTTTTTGTATACTTCCCACCAATTTTTGACAGGCAATGATGCTTTTAGAAGAGCAAAAGTAATCTTCTCTTTATCAGTGAGTTTATTTATAGAAAAATAATATGAAAATTGATCCAACCAATTTTTTACTGCATCACCATTGATTTTGCCTTCAAATGTAGGGATATCAAAATTCACCTGAACCTTGAAGGGTGTTGGGGCACTGAAAGGATATGGGGGTGCAGATGAGGAGCCAAAATTTTCCATCGAGATTTGTTGGAGAATTTGAGAGAATTATTCTAGTATCCATGCTTGATACTATTGGAGGGCTTCATTCACCATTTCCTTGAAAGGATCAGATATCTCAGTGTTGTCTACCATTTGAAGTCATTTGGAGCGAATAGGTGGATAGTCTGCTGGTTCTATTTTCCACCCAAGCTTCCTGAAATTTGAACTCATCCTCGAGATCATATACTCTAAAGACAAACCACTTTGATACCACTGATCCAAAACTTCAAAGCTTTGGTTGAAAGATAATTCAAGAAATAAGAACAAAACAATTCAATAATGTTATCTCTGAGAAGAGATGTTTTATTGATCAAATTCACAGACCCAAATATATGCTTATCTCTGAGAAGAGATATCTAATTTCTATTTTGGATTACATCTTCATTTATATATGTTTTAAAGGTGTGAGGAGGATGTGGAAGGTCTCCAATCTCAAGGGAGATTAAGTGGTTCGACTTCCATGATTTACAATATAGAATTCGAGGTATCACTATTTTTAGAAATTTACTATTTTTTGACTGCACTAATAAAATTGAAATTTAGGGCACTTCTATTAATTTTTTTAGGGTCACACTTCATTGAGTGAAACTCAATGCCATCTCATGATGTTTCTCTTATTATTAGCTTTCCAATAGTTCAAATGGTGAGTCAATTGGAGCTACGGTGCAAAAGTTATGGCTCCCAAAAGTTCTGTCATCAATTGGGGTAGACCCATCACCCAAATTGTCACCTGAATTGTTGCCCAGATCATTCCTCCCTCCTTGAGAAGTAATGGTCCCCATTGCATCAAGATTTTTTATCAAGTGTGGGAGTTGTACTTTAATTTGATTCCTGATGCATACTTGGAAGGGACTGTGATTTATGGAGCTGTGCAGGGCCTGATTATTCACCATTTCTATCTGACCATCAATCTATGGATGAAATGCTGTGAAATTTTTTAGCTCGATATCAATTTGCTTTTGTTATTGTGTTATTTGTGTAGTCAGGACTGTAACATTTGTCCTTTCAAATTTTTGTGGCTTGACCACCATGAGAACAAATTTCTTGGCACTAATCAGAGAGACATATGTAGAAGGTGGTACCTATGGTACCCTATAGCGCCGTGTTCCAAGAGTGAGAGTGATCCTTCAAGCTCTTTATTCATAGATGTCATGTCGATCATACATGAATGGCTGACTAAAGAGTACATCACAAACATCTAGATTGACCACATCATATAAGACCTCATCTTGGAAAGGTTTTATTGCATATGAGAGAAGACATTGGTGGGTGACACAAAGGTTTTCCTTGGACTCAACCATTTAATACTGTATGGCTTTGAGTGAGGCTTCATGGACATATTTAAGCTTTTCACAACATTAGTGAAGATTAAATTCTTTTGACTTCCACTATCAAGAATGAAATTTAAAAGCTTACGTCTCACCCATAAATTAGAGTGAAACAACCTTTCTTTGTCATCTAGGCTCTCCTCGTGGGTCTGTGATGAAGCAACAATAGCTTCGGGAAATCAACATCTACAATTTCTTCTTCAACCTCTTCAAGTGCAGGGTCTGTATGAGGTAGAGTAGTAGATGTTGAAGATTATGACTCAAAAGGTAGGGACTTGATGGCTCGACATTATTCTTTGGAGTGAGTTCCAGATTTGTGATAATCACACCACTTCCCAGTCTTTCTTTCCTTTTGCTTCCAATTTTGGCCTTGTGTTTGACCTTATTTGTCACTTTTCCATTTTGAAGGCTGATTCTTCATATTCATTCTTTCATACTTCTACTCAATCTTCACTATGAACTTGTATGCCTCACCGATGGTTTCTAAATTGAAGAGTTCCATTTCTCCCCCTATGTACCATTGTAGTCTGCCATGATATTTGAGAACCTTATGTTTCTCACTTTCTTGGATGCCCAATTGCGCAAATAGAGAATGAAAAATGTTAGTGTAATGTTGAACAAACTATTCTTTACCTTGGCGAAGTTGTTGCCACTCTATATACAGATCTTCATATGCTCCAATGGGGTAGTATTCTTCCTTTACAGCTTCTATGAAATCATCCCATGTAGGTTCCATCTTAAGGCCAATATCATCTGCACTGAATCTATTTTTGTATACTTCCTACAAATTTTTGATAGGTAATGATTCTTTTAGAAGAGCAAAAGTAATCTTCTTTTTATCAGTGAATTTATTTATAGAAAAATAAGATGAAAATTGATCCAACCAATTTTTTTACTACATTAGCATTGATTTTGCCTTCAAATGTAGGGATATCAAAATTCACCTGAACTTTGAAGGGTGTTGGGGCACTGAAAGGATATGGGGGTGCAGATGAGGAGCCAAAATTTTCCATCAAAATTTGTTGGAGAATTTGAGAGAATTATTGTAGCATCTGCGCTTGCTACCATTGGAGGGCTTCATTCACCATTTCCTTGAAAGGATCGAATATCTGTGTTATCTACCATTTGAAGTCATTTAGAGCAAATAGGTGGATAGTCTGCTGGTTCAATTTTCCACCCAAGCTTCCTATAATCTGACCTTATCCTCTGGATTATACACTCTAAAGACAAATCTCTCTAATCACTGATCCAAAACTTGAAAGTTTTGGTTGAAAGATAATTCAAGAAACAAGAATAAAATAATTTAATAATGCTATCTCTGAGAAGAGATGTTTTATTGATCAAATTTACAGACCCAAATATATTCTTATCTCTGAGAAGAGATGTCTAATTTCTATTTCGGGTTACATCTTCATTTATACATGTTTTAAAGGTGTGAAGAGGATGTGGAAGGTCACCAATATCAAGGGAGATTAAGTGGTTTGACTTCCACAATTTATAATAATAAAGAATTTGAGGAATTACTATTTTTAGAAACTTATTATTTTTAGACTGCACTACTAAAATTAAAATTTGGTGCACTTCCATTGTGTTTTTAAGAGTCAAACTTCATCGATCAAAGCTTGATGCCATCTCATGACATTCTCCTCATTATTAGCTTTCCAACAGTTCAAATGACGAGTCAATTGGAGCTATGATGCAAAAATTATGGTTCCCAGAAGTTCCATCATCAATTAGGGTGGACCCATCACCTGAATTGTTGCCCAGATCATTCCTCCCTCCTTTAGAAGCAATGGTCCCCATTGCATCAAGATTTTTCATCAAGTGTGGTAGTTGTACTTTTATTTTATTCTCGATACATACTTGGAAGGGATTGTGATTTATGGAGCTATGCAAGGCCTGATTATTCACCATTTTTATCTATCCATCAGTCTATGGATGGAACACTAAACTTTTTCAGCTCGATATCGATTTGCTTCTATTGTTGTGTTATTTGTGTAGTTAGGACTGTAACATCAGCCCTTTTGAATTCTTGTGGCTTGACCACCATAAGAAAAAATTTCTTGGCACTAATCAGAGAGACATATGTAGAAGGTGGTACCTTTGGTACCCTGTAGCACCGTGTTCCAACAGTGAGAGTGATCTTTTGAGATCTTGATTCATAGATGTCATGTCAATCATACATGAATGGCTGACCAAAGAGTACATCAAAAACATCCAGATTGACCACATCACATAAGACCTCATCTTGTAAAGGTTTTATTGCATATGAGAGAAGACATTGGTGGGTGACATAGAGGTTTCTTCATGAACTCAACCATCCAATACTGTATGTCTTTGGGTGAGGGACAGATTTAGGCTTTTCACAACATTAGCAGAAATTATATTCTTTTGACTTTTACTATCAAGAATGAAATGCAAAGGCTTACCTCTCACCCATAACTTTCAGTGAAATAACCTTTCCCTGTCATCTAGCCTCTCCTCGTGGGTCTATGATGAAGAAACAATGGCTTTAAGATCAACATCTACAATTTCTTCTTCAACCTCGTCGACTGTAGGGTCTTTATGAGGTAGAGTAGTAGATGTTGGGGATTGTGACTCAGAAAGTAGGGACTTGATGGCTCGACATTCTTCTTTGGAGTGAGTTTTATATTTATTATAATCACACCACTTCCCAGTCTTTCCTTCTTTTTGCTTCCAATTTTAGCCTTGTGTTTGACCTTCTTTATCACTTTTTCATTTTCTAGGCTAGTTCTTCATATTCATTCTTCCATGCTTCTGCTCAATCTTCACTATGAATTTATATGTCTCACTAGTGGTTTCCAAATTGAAGAGTTCTATTTCTCCCCATATGTACCATTGTAGTCTACCATGATATTTTAGAACCTTATATTTCTCACTTTGTTGGATGCCCAATCTCATAGATAGAGAATGAAAAATGTCAGTGTAATCTTGAACAGACTATTCCTTACCTTGGCGAAGTTGTTGTCACTCTATATACAGATCATCATATGCTCTAGTGGGGTAGTATTTTTTCTTTATAGCTTCTATGAAATCATCCCATGTAGGTTCCATCTCAAGGGCAATATCATCTACACTGAATCTCTTTTTGTACACTTCCCACCAATTTTTGATAGGCAATGATGCTTTTAGAAGAGCAAAAGTAATCTTCTCTTTATCGATGAATTTATTTATAGAAAAATAAGATGACAATTGATCCAACCAATTTTTTACTGCATAAGCATTGATTTTGCCTTCAAATGTAAAGATATTAAAATTCACCTGAACCTTGAAGGGTATTGGGGTACTGAAAGGATGTGGGGGTGCAGATGAAGAGCTAGAATTTCCCATCGAGATTTGTTGGAGAATTCAAGTGAATTGTTGTAGCATTTGTGTTTGCTGATGTTGGAGGGCTTCATTCACCATTTCTTTGTAAGGATCAGATGTCTTGGTGTTGTCTGCCATTTGAAGTCCTTTGGAGCGAATAGGTGGATAGTCTGTTGGTTTTGTTTTCCACCCAAGCTTCCTGTAATTTGACCTCATTCTCAGGATTATACACTCTAAAGACAAACCACTCTGTTACCACTGATCCAAAACTCAAAAGCTTTGGTTGAAAGATAATTCAAGAAACAAGAACAAAATAATTCAATAATGCTATATTTGAAAATAAATGTTTTATTGATCAAATTTGCAGACCCAAACATATGCTTATCTCTGAGAAGAGATGTCTAATTTTCATTTCAGGTTACATTTTCATTTATACATGTTTTGAATGTGTGAGGATGATGTGGAAGGTCACCAATTTCAAGGGAGATTAAGTGGTTCGACTTCCATGATTTACAATAATACAAAATTTGAGGAATTATTATTTTTAAAAACTTACTATTTTTAGACTGTACAACTAAAATTGAAATTTGAGGTACTTTTTTTGGGGTTTTAGGTGTCGAACTTCATCAAACAAAGCTTGATTACATCTCATGATGTTCTCCTCATTATTGGCTTTCCGACAATTTAAATGGCGAGTCAATTGGAGCTACGGTGCAAAAGTTATGGCTCCCAGAAGTTTCGTCATCAGTTGGGGTAGACCCATCACTTGAATTGTCACCTTAATTGTTGCCCATATCATTCCTCCCTCCTTGAGAAGCAATGGTCCCAATTGCATCAAGATTTTCCATCAAGTGTGGTAATTTTACTTTGATTTGATTCTTGATGCATACTTTGAAGGGACTGTAATTTATGGAACTGTGCAGGCCCTGATTGTTCACCATTTTTATCTCACCATCAGTCTGTGGATGGAAGGCCATGAACTTCTTCAGCTTAGTATCAATTTGCTTCTATTGTTGCGTTGTTTATGTAGTCAAGGCTGTAACATCAGCCCTTCTAGATTCTTGTGGCTTGACCACCATGAGATTAAATTTTTTGGCACTAATCAAAGAGACATGTGTAGAAGGTGGTACCACTGGTACCCTATAGTGCCATGTTCCAAGAGTGAGAGTGATCTTTCAAGTTATTGATTCATAGATGTCATGTCGATCATACATGAATGGCTAACTAAAGAGTACATCACAAACATCTATATTGACCACATCACATAAGACCTCATCTTGGAAAGGTTTTATTACATATAAGAGAAGACATTGGTGGGTGACACGAAGGTTTCTCCCTGGACTCAACCATCTAATACTGTATGGCTTTGGGTGAGGCTTCATGGAAAGATTTAAGCTTTTCACAACATTAGTAGAGATTAAATTCTTTTAAGTTCCACTATCAATAATGAAATGCAAAGGCTTACCTCTCACCCATAACTTAGAGTGAAACAACCTTTCCTTGTTATCTAGCCTCTCCTCATGGGTTTGTGATGAAGCAACAATATCTTCAGGATCAATATCTACAATTTTTTTGTCAACCTCTTCAACTACAAGGTCTGTATGAGGTAGAGTAGTAGAAGTTGAGGATTGTGACTCAAAAAGTAGGGACTTGATGGCTCGACATTCTTCTTTGGAATGAGTTCCAGATTTGTGATAATCACACGACTTCCCAGTCTGTCCTTCCTTTTGCTTCCAATTTTAGCCTCATGTTTGACTTTCTTTGTCACTTTTCTATTTTGAAGGCTGATTCTTCATATTCATTCTTCCATGCTTTTGCTGAATCTTCACTGTGAACTTGTTTGCCTCACCGATGGTTTCCAAATTGAAGAGTTCAATTTCTCCCCATATGTACCATTATAGTCTACCATGATATTTGAGAACCTCATGTTTCTCACTTTCTTGGATGACCAATCTCGTAGATAGAGAATGAAAAATGTCATTGTTCTTTATCTTGGCAAAGTTTTTGCCACTCAATATATAGATTATCATATGCTCCAATGGGGTAGTATTCTTTCTTTACAACTTCTATGAAATCATCCTATGTAGGTTTCATCTCAAAGCCAATATCATCTACACTGAATCTCTTTTTGTACACTTCCCACCAATTTTTGATAGATAATTATGCTTTTAGAAGAGCAAAAGTTATCTTCTCTTTATCGATGAATTTATTTACAAAAAAATAAGATGACAATTGATGCAACCAATTTTTTACTACATCAACATTGATTTTGCATTCAAACATAGGGATATCAAAATTCACCTAAATCTTGATGGGTGTTGGGGCACTAAAAGGATGTGGAGGTGCAGATGAGGAGCCAAAATTTTCCATCGAGATTTGTTGGAGAATTTAAGCAAATTATTGAAGCATCTGCACTTACTGCTATTAGAGGGCTTCATTCACCATTTCTTTGAAAGGATCAGATGTCTCGGTGTTGTCTGCCATTTGAAGTCATTTGGAGTGAATAGGTGGATAGTTTGTTGGTTCTATTTTCCACCCAAGCTTCTTATAATCTAACCTCATCCTCGGGATCATACACTCTAAAGACAAACTGCTTTGATACCATTGATCCAAAAATTTAAAGCTTTGATTGAAAGATAATTCAAGAAATAAGAACAAAACAATTCAATAATGCTATCTCTGAGAAGAGATGTTTTATTTATCAAATTTGCAGACCCAAACATATGCTTATCTATGAGAAAAGATGTTTATTTTCTATTTCGGGTTACATCTTCATTTATACATGTTTTGAAGGTGTGATGAGGATGTGAAAGGTCACCAATCTCAAGGAAGATTAAGTGGTTTGACTTCCACGATTTATAACAATACAGAATTTGAGGAATTATTCTTTTTAGAAACTTACTATTTTTAGACTACACTACTAAAATTGAAAGTTTAGGCACTTCCATTGGATTTTTAGGCATCAAACTTCATCGAGCAAAGCTTGATGCCATCTCTCAATGTTCCCCTCATTATTAGCTTTCCAACGGTTCAAACGGTGAGTCAATTGGAGCTACAGTGCAAAAGTTATGTCTCCAAGAAGTTTCATCATCAATTAGAGTGGACCCATCACCCAAATTGTCATTTGAATTATTGTTCGGATCATTCCTCCCTCCTTGAGAAGCAATGGTCCCCATTGCATCCAGATTTTTCATCAAGTGTGGTAGTTATACTTCGATTTGATTCCTGATGCATACTTGGAAGGGACTGTGATTTATAGAACCGTGTAGGGCCCAATTGTTCACTATTTTTTTCTGACCATCAGTCTATGGATGGAAGCCCATGAACTTCTTCAACTTGGTATCAATTTTGTTTTTTTGTTGTGTTGTTTATATAGTTAGGGCTATAACATTAGCCCTTGTGGATTCTTGTGGCTTGACCACCATGAGAACGAATTTTTGGCACTAATCAGAGGGACAGATGTATAAGGTGGTACCTCTAGTACCCTATAGCACTGTGTTCCAAGAGTGAGAGTGATCCTTCAAGTTCTTGATTCATAGATGCCATGTCGATCATATATGAATGGCTGACCAGATAACACATCACAAACATCTAGATTGACCACATCAAATAAGACCTCATCTTGGAGAGGTTTTATTGCATATGAGAGAAGACATACATGGAGGTTTCTCCATAGAATCAACCATCCAATACTGTATGGCTTTGAGTGAGGCTTCATGGACAGATTTAGACTTTTCACAACATTAGCAAAGATTAAATTCTTTTGACTTTCACTATCAAGAATGAAATGTAAAGGCTTACCTCTCACCCATAACTGAGAGTGAAACAACCTTTCCTTGTCATCTAGCCTCTCCTTGTGGGTCTGTGATGAAGCAACAATGGCTTCAAGATCAACATCTACAATTTCTTCTTCAACCTCATCGACTGCAGGGTCTATATGAGGTAGAGCAGTAGATGTTGAGGATTATGACTTAAAAAGTAGGGACTTGATGGCTTGACATTCTTCTTTGGAGTGAGTTCTAGATTTGTTATAATCACACCACTTCCCAATCTTTCCTTCTTTTTTCTTTCAATTTTGGTCTCATGTTTGACCTTCTTTGTCACTTTTCCATTTTGAATGTTGATTCTTCATATTCATTCTTCCATGCTTCTGCTCAATCTTCACTTCGAACTTGTATGCCTCACCTATGGTTTCCAAATTAAATATTTCCACTTCTCCCCGTATGTACCATTGTAGTCTGCCACAATATTTGAGAACCTTATGTGTCTCACTTTTTTGGATGCCCAATCTCACAGATAGAGAATAAAAAATGTCAGTGTAATCTTGAACAGACTGTTCTTTTCTTTGGTGAAGTTGTTGCCACTCTATATACAGATCATCATATGCTCCAATGGGGTAGTATTCTTCCTTTACAGCTTGTATGAAATCATCCCATGTAGGTTCCGTCTCAAGGCCTATATCATCTGCACTGAATCTCTTTTTGTACACTTCCCACCAATTTTTGACAGGCAATGATGCTTTTAGAAGAGCAAAAGTAATCTTCTCTTTATCGATGAATTTATTTACAGAAAAATAAGATGACAATTGATCTAACCAATTTTTTACTACATCAGCATTGATTTTGCCTTCAAATATAGGGATATCAAAATTCACCTAAACCTTGAAGGGTGTTGGAGCACTGAAAGGATGTGGAAGTGTTGATAAGGAGCCAAAATTTGTCATTGAGATTTATTGGAGAATTTGAGTGAATTATTGTAGCATCTGCGCTTGTTGCTATTGGAGGGATTCAATCACCATTTCCTTGAAAGGATCGGATGTCTCGGTGTTGTCTACCATTTGAAGTCGTTTGGAGCGAATAGGTGGATAATCTGCTAGTTCTATTTTTTACCCAAGCTTCTTGTAATCTAACCTCATCCTCAGGATCATACACTCTAAATACAAACTGCTATGATACCATTGATCCAAAACTTGAAAGCTTTGGTTGAAATATAATTCAAGAAATAAGAACAAAACAATTCAATAATGCTATCTCTGAGAAGAGATGTTTTATTGATCAAATTTTCATATGCTTATCTTTGAGAAGAGATGTCTAATTTATATTTTGTGTTACATATTCATTTATACATGTTTTGAAGGTGTGAGGAGGATGTGAAAGGTCACCAATCTCAAGGGAGATTAAGTGGTTCGACTTCCATGACTTACAACAATACAGAATTCGAGGAATTACTATTTTTAAAAACTTACTATTTTTAGACTATACTACTAAAATTGCAATTTGGGTCACTTCCATTAGGTTTTCAAGGGCCAAACTTCATCAAGAAAATCTCAATGTTATCTCACAATGTTCCCCTCATTATTAGCTTTCCAATGGTTCAAACGGTGAGTCAATTGGAGCTGCAGTGTAAAAGTTATGGCTCTCGAAAGTTCCATCATCAATTGGGGTGGACCCATCACCTGAATTGTTGCCTGGATCACCAATACACTAGAAGAGGGCCTTAGACTCATGTAGTTATCCCCTATGAGTTATCTTATGTGTGAATCATGCAATATGTGGAAAGCAAGTACAAGATTGACATATCTTATAACTTTGCATATCATGCTCTTGGGATACTCTTCTTATACTTCAGATCTGTAGATGTGATATACCTATGACTAGTATGGAAATAAAGAAGATTTTTTCAATTGAATGCTTGATATAGTGACTTTGATAAGTTGACTTGGTCTCTTTAGTCTTTTTCTAGGTTTTCCTAGATGAAGAATGATTGAGGATTGATCTTGTATTTATACCAATCCCTTTAGAGTAATAACTCGCATTAAAATACTTAGGTTAACCGTTAGGATATATTTCATTTGTAAATTAGATGACTTTAAGGCATTGGATACTTGCGTCGGGCCAAGACATTGACATCAATGATATTTCTTGTCCCATACATTAGTGTTCAGGGATTAATAGAGCAGGTACAAGTTTAAAACTTGCAAAGATGGAAGATAAATACATTCAAACATTATGAGTGAGATAGAAGGCTTGGGTTATCAACATAAGACTAGTCAGACTAATAGATATAGGTTAAAGGGCATAAAATAGAACAAATGTGAGACTCGTGCAAGTGGGAAAAGGTCCAAAGCTGAGAGGAGCATCCAAGGTTTGAGTTTGCCAAATGTACAAGACTGAGGTGCTATATAATCCATAGACATTGTCTACATTTCGCCCCCTTTAATCTAGTAATGAAATTACTAGTTTAAAAGAAAATAATGTGTATTTGGGTGTGTATGCACACCTTGTCTTTGTGTATGCCCAACTTAAGTGCTTTGATGGTGACTGATCTACAATCGAGAACATGTTACAGGAATTTGAAAGTACTTGAAATATATCAAAATTGAAAGAGCAAGGTTTAGGAGTACAATTGTGTGTCGATGTAATCACCTTTTCTATTGGCAAGTTGATTTGAAAAAGATGTGTCACTGATATTGGGACAAATATAGATAATTCTTGGAAGTATATATATATATATATATATAGAGAGAGAGAGAGAGAGAGAGAGAGAGAGAGAGAGAGAGGCCCATGCCCCCAACTTTGAAGCAAATGTGAATTGCCACCTAGTGAGATTAGCTCAACCGTGCAACCCAATGATAATTATAATCTAGTGAGGTTGGATGATACAACCAAGTCCAACCTAAAATTTGGCAAGATTGAGTTATCTAATCATCTCAACTATACCAAAAAGTGAACCAATTACTATAATAGGTTGGCTCAATAAAGTCATAAAAGTCTATGGGGCATTATATATATCTCTCTCTCTCTCTCTATATATATATATATATATACATATATATATATATATACATATATATATATATATATATATATATACATATATATATATATATATATATATATATAGAGATAGATTAGAAGGCCCATGCCCCCAACTTTAGAGCAAATGTGAATTGCCACCTAGTGAGATTAGCTCAACTGTGCAACCCAATGATAATTATAACTTGGTGAGGTTGGATGATACAAACAAGTCCAACCTAAAATTTGGAAAGATTGAGTTATCTAATCATCTCAACCATACCAAAAAGTGAACCAATTACTATAATAGATTGGCTCAATAAAGTCATAAAAGTCTATGGGGCATTAGTATGAAATTGTTCGTGATGTGGTAACAATCTATAAAAGAGTTTTGGAATCTAAAACTGATTTGGATTTTTTCAATATTAAGCACAAATTGCATAACATATGCACCTTAGATATGTCTCATGTTAAAACTATGTATAATAATAGTACCAATGTATATAATTCTACCACAATTATAAATTTGAATCATATAACTACGTGCTTTGGTCAATTTGAAAAACTATGTAAGTGTAGAGGTAATGCTTCCAAAGCATTCCCCCACTATATATAGATAAATCTAAAAATTTATAGAAGTACCAATATGGATAACATATTTCCAAAACATGCCCCCACTATAATCTGGAGATGTTGAATACTGAATAAGTGTGAACATGCTTCCAAAGCATGCCCCCACTAAAACTAAGAACTGTGAATGTGTGGAAGCCAGCCCATATGACATGCCTCCACTAAATTTGAAAACTAATATAAGTAGCATATACTGAATGAGTGTGGAGAACATGCTTCCAAAGCATACCCTCACTAAATTTGAGATGTATGCCCTAAGTGTGGAGAACATGCCTCTATGACATGCCCCCACTAATATACCCCCCCTTGGAGGTGAGGGAAATATAATAACTAGTAGTTACCTTGCCTCAAAATAATAAAACAACTATATAATCTGGGAATGTAATAATGTAGCATATAGAAGGAACATGTCTAGGTCAATATAGCATTAAAATGCATAAAAACCAATGTGATCACATTTAGGCCTAAGATGCATGATAAGGATCATGGAAACGTCTAGATAGTAACAATACAATCTCAATAATCAAACAAATACACACACAAGAATACTCAAAATCAAGTCAAAAGGCAATGGTCTAAAGAGATTATAAACAAGGGGCATGTTCAAATATCGCACAATAAAAGGGATATGATTTAGTCAAATGTCCATAAAAGCAATAATGACATATTCAAAGGTCCATACAATAAACAATGACATATGCAAATGTCAAATAAAACATACATAGGCATGGGGGCTGCAAGCAAAGGAACATATTCAAATGCTTAAAAAATCAAGACAGTAACAATGCAAGAAACTTAAGGAAATGCATAAAGTAAAGCATAAGTAACCATCATAAACATGCCATAGTAACCCATGGATCAAATGTGTTAGAAAAAAACAATAACCAAGTGTATAATATATCAATACCTTGTGTAAGATATAATCATGGATAAAGGCATTTGTAAGTACATGTGTAAACTCAAACATGATAATGAAATGTGATCATCGAAACATATAACATGTGTGTATCAATATCAAAGAAACATATACTCCCAATGTTTGCATGCCATGAGTTGGGGAGGGCCCAACATCCAAAATAGGAATAGATCATGTATCTATGTATGCATGTATCACACTCAAGTAGAAGTGTGACACATATGTGTATATGCAGGAGTAACTAAATATGCCATCCATCAACATGGAACTAACACATAAATGCCAAGGAGCCAATAGAACATGTAGGTGCCAAAAATGTTTTTGGAGTTTTGAATGTTTTTGTTTTTTTTGGTATTTTGGGAATATTTATTATGTAATATATTTACACAAGTGCATAATTATCATATGTATTTTTAAAGGCATTGCTTCAAGTGTAGCAAGGTGGTATACACCTTTTCCCATATTTTTTATAACTATAAATGGTCCCAACTAATTTGGTTTGAACTTTCATTTTTTGTCTTTTTTGTATTCATATCCTTTTGACTTTATTTTAGTACTAGGTCACCTATATCAATGTTGCATGGATGACCCTTTTTGTTATATGCTTATTTTACGTTATCTTCATAAATATGTAAGTATTCAGGAACCTATTTGCATTTGACATTTAACTACTCTAACTGATGCAATTTTTTTCACAGTATTCATTATCTTTGATTATGTCTTTTAAAGAAACATGCAAAGAAGGTATCTCAAGTTCAATTGATAAGATAACCTTTGTACCATAGACTAAAGAGTAAGGTGTGGCCTAATTAGGTGTGCGTACACAAGTTCAATATGCCCATAGAGCATATACCATCTTTCTGGTGCCAATTGATGCTATATCATTCAATTATTTTGCTAAGTATTTTGACAATTATTTTATTGGTTACCTTTGCCTGGCCATTACCTTATGGGTAATAAGGTGTAAAAAATATAGGCTTAATCTTGTGTTTACTGTAAACTCATTTTACCATCTCTTTTTTAAATGATGTTCCATTATCAGAAATAATATCCGAATGTATGCCAACATAGAAAATAATATTGGTCATTAAAAAATTGCATATGTCATCCCCTATGGTAAACTCAAGTGAAATTGCTTCTACCTATTTTGTAAAATATTTTTTAGCTATAATGATAAATTTATGTCCACCAGTGGATACCATATTTACCTTTTCTATTAAGTCAAAGCCCCATAAGGAAAAAGGTCATGGGAAAACAATCAATTATAACTCTGCAACATCACATGATTCAAATTATTATATTTTTGGTATTGTAAACATAGTTTTGCATGTTTAATACATTCTAGTTCCATTATAGGCCAGTAATAACCTTGGCATAATAGTTTTTTAGACATGGCATGTCCATTGAATTTCCCACCACACTCCATGTCATGCATTTCTAAGAGTGTAGTGTGAGCCTTGCCTTTACTTAAGCATCATAATAATTGTCCATCAAAACCTCATTTGAAAAAATCATTTCCTATAATAACATAACAAAATGCTTCACATTTTAATTTTTTGTTTATCATTTTGTGCAAAATGGTCTAGTATATAGGCTCGATAAAGAAAATTATAAATATCAGTGTACCATTATATGTTTATAGTACTACGAGTAACTACACGAATGGTTGAGGTGTTCATTTGATCAAAAGAAATGGCAAGATTTCATAGCTGTCATATTGTAAAGTTTATATGACCATCATCAAAAGTCATCACCAAATATTTAACCTTAAAATGATCTAGGTGATCTTATTGTTAGCCCGAGATTTGATTATCAGATTTGTAGTAGGCCAATTAGATGTTAAACTCAAATATAGGCATATGTTAAACTCATAAAATTGAGATAATCTAAATATAGAAATTATGGAAATGATACACTTAGTTGATTCTGATGTTGACATAACATTAGATTTGGAACAAGCAGGAAGATGGCTGAAAGATAATTCTAGAATAGTTGTTAGATTTTAGATTTGACACTTTTAGAGCTTTGAACACTAACATCTACTTTAGATGGTTACATCGAAGTTACTATCCATATTTGATGCAAGTGTCATGTATAGAATACCTATTGGGAAAATATGCGACCACCTAGATTCTTCTAGGTTTTGCTTTGCTCTCACTTTAGTGCATTCAGATCCAGGTCATAGACTATAACTCCTCATAAAATGGTAAAACCATAGTTTTCCATCTTCACAGTGACCTTGGGGGAAATGGGTTAGTAGACACACGATGTCGAGATGACCCCAAAGACCCCAATGTTAGAGGGTATTTCCTACATAACCAATACTCCAAAAGAGGGCCTCATACTAATTTAGTTCTCCCCTATGTGTTGGCTTGTGTGTGAATCATGCAATATGTGGAAAGTGAATACACCAATGACCTAGATTTTAAATTGGCAAATTAGGCTCTTAGGCTGCTCCTTTAGTACTTTATACCTATAAATGTGTTGTACCTATGACTAATATGGAAACAGGGAAGCTTTGTTTAATTGAATTATTGATATAGTACTTTTGATAAGTTATCTTGGTCTCTTTGGTCTTTTGATAGGTTTTCCTAGGTGAGTAATGAATGAGGGCTGATATTGAATTTATATCAATCCCTTTAATGTAATAACTTGTATTAAAGCACTTAGGCTGATGATCCGATCAACACTTCAGGTGACAAATTTGGGCGACGGTTCTACCCCAATTGGTGGCAGAACTTTCGGGAGCCATAACTTTTGAACCATAGCTCCGATTGACTCCCTGTTTGAACCATTGAAAATCTAAAAACAAGGAGAATGTGATGAGATGGCACTGGTCCAAAACTTAGAAGTTTTGGTTGAAAATATTTTAATAACACACAAATAATAATTCCATCTCTTAAAAGAGATGTTTTATTGCTATAGATACAAACATATGCCTATCTCTGGGAAGAGATGTCTGCTCCCTTTTTTGGGTTACATCTTTATATTCCTCATTAAGTGTGGTAGTTATGTCTTGATTTTTTTAATGAACTTTATTGCTTTTACTACCTCAGATCTCCCATGAGGTGTGTATTCCACGATGGAGAATGGAATGGCTACATCAATTGGTGCCATAGGTTGGAACCTGAAGCATACTTGGAATGAACTATGCTTGGTAGAGCTATGCAGGGCCTAATTGTGTCCATATTGTATGAAAATAATCCCCTCATCCCATGTGTGTGGATGTTTAGGGTGATACATCTGAAGCATGTGACTAATCAAACAGTTCACCACTTCTATCTGAACATTAGTATATGAATGGAAGGTTGTGGACTTCATCAGCTTGGTATCCATCATTTGATAGTGAAGTGGAACTCCCATGGGTGACTTAAATAAGTCATCATATTCTCTCATGGTTTGACCCATCTGCTTCTTTGTTGTATTGATTGTGTAGTTAGGGTTGTAACATCAGCCTTCTTGAATTTTTATGGTTTGACCACCATGAGAACTAATCTCTTACATTGTTGGGCACTAATTAGGGAGACAAATGTGGGAAGTGGTACCTCTGGTACCCTGTAGGGTTATGTTCTAAGTGTGAGGGTGATCTTTCAGGTTTTTGACTCATAGATGCCATGTTGATCATACATGAATGGCTGACCAAAGAGTACATTGCAAACATTTAGATTGACCACCTCACATAAGACCTCATCTTGGAAAGGTTTTATTGCATATGAAAGAAGACATTAGTGGGTGACACGGAGGTCTCTCCCTAGGCTCAATCATCCAATACTATGTGGTTTTGGGTGAGGCCTCATAGATAGATTTAGACTTTTCACAACATTATTAGAGATTGAATTCTTTTGATTCCCACTATCAAGAATGAAATGCAAAGGCTTACCTTTCACCCCTAACTTAGAGTGAAACAACCTTTCCTTGTCTTCTGACCTCTCCTTGTGGGTTTGTGATGAAGCAATGATGACATCAGGCTCAACATCTACAATCTCTTCTTCATCCTCTTCGACTTCAGGGTGTGTATGAGGCATATCAGTAGATGTTGAGGATTATGACTTAGAAAGTAGGGACTTGATGGCTTGACATTCTTCTTTGGAGTGAGTTTCAGTTTTGTGGTAATTGTACCATTTCCTAGTCTTTCCCTTCTGGGGTTGATTATCTTAAATTTATTTTTGCTTCCAATTTTAACCTCGTGTTTGATCTTCTTTGTCACTTTTCCATTTTGAAGGCTGACTCTTCGTATTCTTTTTTTCATGCTTCTACTTAATATTCACCACGAAATTGTATACTTTATCAAGGGTTTCCAAATTGAAGAGTTTCATTTACCCCTATACGTACCATTGTAGTCCACCATGGTATTTGAGAACCTCGTGTTTCTCACTTTATTGAATGCCCAATCTCGTAGATAGATAATGAAAAATGTCAGTGTAGTTTTGAACAGACTGTTCCTTACCTTGGCAAAGTTGTTGCCACTATGTATACAGATCATCATATGCTCTAACGGGGTATTATTCTTCCTTTATAGCTTCTATAAAATCATCATAGGTAGGTTTCACCTCAAGCCAATATCATCTATACTGAACCTCTTCTTATACACTTCCCACCAATTTTTGACAGGCAATGATGCTTTCAAAAAAACAAAAGTGATCTTCTCTTAATTGATGAATTTATTTACAAAAAAATAGGAAGATAATTGATCCAACAAATTTTCTATTGTATCAACATTGATTTTGCCTTTAAATGTTGGGATATCAAAATTCACCTAAACCTTGAAAGGTGTTGGGGCACTGAAAAGACGTGGGGGTGTAGATGAGGAGCCAAAATTTCCCATCAGGATTTGTTGAAGAATTTAGGTGAATTATTTTAGCATCTTTGCTTGTTATTATTGGAGGGATTCATTCACCATTTCCTTGAAAGGATTGGATGTCTCAATGTTTTTTGCTATTTATGGTCATTTGAAGCGAATAGGTGGATAGTTTGTAGGATCTTTTATTTTCACCTAAGCTTCTTGTAGTCTGACCTTATTCTCAGGATTATACACTCTCAAGACAAACCGTTTTGATACCACTGCTCCAAAACTCAAAATTTTTGGTTGAAAATATTTCAATAACACATAAATAATAATGCTATCTCTGAGAAGAGATGTTTTATTGCTCACAAATTGCAAATACAAACATATACCTATCTCTGGGAAGAGATGTTTGCTCTCTTTCTCAAGATACATCTTTATTTATACCTATTTTGAAGGTAGGGGGAGGATGTGGAAGGTCACCAATATCAAGGGAGATGAAGTGGTTTAACTTCGACAATTTACAACATAGAATTCAAGAAATTACTATTTTTAGAAAATTGCTATTTTTAGACTACATTATTAAAATTGAAAATTTGGGCACTTTTATTGGGGTTTTGAGGGTAAAAAACCACTTAGCATAGTGTTGTGCCATCTCATCGCATTCTCCTCATTTTTAGCTTTTCAATGGTTCATACAGGAAGTCAATCAGAGTTATGGTTTAAAAGTTAAGGCTCCCAAAAGTTCTACCACCAATTGGAGTAGAACTGTCACCCGAATTTATCACCTGAAGTGCTACCTGGATTAGCCAACCATTAGAATGTATTTCATTTACAAATTGGATGATTTTAGGGCACTAAACACTTGAATCGGGTTATGATACTAATGTCGATGCTAGTGTATGTCCCATATGTTAGTGTCCAAGGAGCAAGAAAGCAAGTACAAGTTTAGAACTTGTAGAGATGGAAGATAAGTACATTTTAAGCATTCTAGGCAAGATAAAAGGCCAGAGACATCAACATAAGACTGGTTAGACTAAAATATATAAGCTAAGGGATACAAGATAGAGTAAATGTGAGACTTGCAAAAGTGGGAAAAGGTCCAAAATTGAGAGAAAGAACTAAGGTCTGAATTTGCCAAGTGTACAAGACTAAGGTGCTATATAATCCATAAACATCATCTACACTTAGGTAAGCATGAAAATTATCTTTGTGGTGCATTGGATAACATAATTCAATTAGGTGTATAACTTAGCTTTATAATAAATTTAGTATTAGATGTAGATGTAGTCGATGTATTTGCTACATACTTAAGTTTGTTCAATGAGGTAAGTTTCATTTCATGATCACGGATAATATGGCATAAGTTATCAAAAGATTTGAAATTTTAAAATATAATGGACTCATGTAAAGGAGTAAGTAAACTTTGCTTGAAAATATCTTGAAGCTCTTTATCTACCATAGGATTGGTCATTTTAGCCAACATTGTCTTGTAACTCAAGACATACTCATTAATAGGTTCATTGGTTCCTTGTTTGATCTTTGTAATTTGGACATAAGAAACCTTTTTGGTAATATTAATAGCGAAGTGTGTTAAAAATTGATCTACAAGGGGCTTGAAGGCTTTTACTGATTGCATTGGTAAATCATAAAACCACCATAAAACATAGTCTTTTAAGTTCATTGGAAATAAGTTGGTCAATAGTTTATCATTGGAGGCATAATCAAGGCATGTTGCATAAAAATATCGAAGATGTTATTCAAGATCACCCTTTCCATCATTAAATATGAACTTAGGTGCAACAAAACCAATTAGCAAGGGGTGCGAATATATCTCTAGGGCAAGAGGATTATGCAACACCTCTTGTGAATCAATAACATAAGGAGAATTTATACAATTTTGTTCAATATTGGTAACCTTAGTTTGTAATTTTTTTATAGTTTGGATAAGAACTTACACCTCTTGGTATTTTAGGTTGGACATTCGAGAAGTCATCAAAGGAGGTGTACTCATAGATTAGGTAGATATAAGCATTGAAACCAGTATTTGAGTTGATGTATTTAGGTTTCCCATGGTAGATGTAGCAATAGTCATCTTGGTAAACAAAGGTTGAAATACACATCCCGTCCCTCCACTAGATGTATTTAGATAAGTTGGTATGGAATTAATTGTAGTACCCTATAAGGACTCACCATCATAAGGTGAGGAATCCTTAACCTTATCATGCTTATTGATTTCATCTCTTGTAATATACAAAAATGTATTTATTAAGCCCTTGTTATTATTACAATGAGTTTTTAATGCTTATTTATCTTCCATTTGAAATCGAGTTTTTTTTATTACTATTTTCCATTGCTTAGAAATGAAAAATTATAGATTGAACAACAAACTGAAATCCTAGCTAACTAAAAACCCTAGGAATCATTAAAAAAAACCTATTCACATGAATTAGGTTCACCAATTATTTAACCCTAAAATCTAAATATGGGAATCTAGTGTTAAATGGGTAGAGATAACCTAGGTAACAAGGATGACAAACTATCTTTGAAGCAGTTCAATTAGTTATAAAACTCAGATAAACATATAATGAATTTATTATGCTAAAATATGCTAAAAATGGAAAGTACAACTATGTTAGACATTGCAATGATGATGAAAACAAGATACTTAGATGGTTCTAAAGTTAATATATATCTAGAGCTAGACCAAGCATAAAGTAGACTGGATCATTTGCTTGATTATAGAAATTGTACCTTTGTATTTGTAGACACTTACATCAACTTGAGATGGTTACGTTGACACTATTGTCTCATTTATATAGAGGGGTATGTTAACAATCATTTTTCCATATGGCAAGGTTCTAGGTAGGTCTTTGTACTTGCCTCTCTTGAAAGGAGATTTGTGAGATCTCCCCAAGGTTTCTTTCTACCTAGTTTAGTCGCATTGATTTTCACTCAGTGGCTCTTTGTGACCATTCCATTTTAAGGGGCCTACCAGTGTGAATACTTCAAACTTATTTTTAATGGGGTTGAATACCTGAATAGTTTAATATATAATTCTTGTTTTGTGCTTTATTTGAATAGTTTTTGCATAAGTGTTGAGAACAAATAAACAAACATTCATTTGAATAATTACGAATCAACATTTTAAAGGTTTTGTTTAATGTGTTTATTACTAATTTATCATTCATTCCATCCATTTTATTAACATTCAATAATGCAACATTATAATGAATAAATTGACAACAATCAAAATAGACATATAAACATATTGCATTCATACAAACCCTAATTTAACATATTGATAAACAACAACAAAAGAAGGGAAAAGGTAAAATAAAAGCCTACAATAATGGTGATAAATTCAATTTCATGATCGTATGAGTTACATAAACTATCTTATGATCCAATCAACATACAAATAATTAAATACAAGGCTAATGCAAGGCTTTAGGAAGCACAAACAAAGAAATAACAACCACCATATACATGTGAAAATTGAAGCAAATAATCCCAAGTCCTATATTAACCAATATATATCATTTTGGCAACACATTCAGAGTCCATTACTATTTTTCCCTTGAAAAATTACTAGCATAATGACAAGGGAGGAGTTGAGGGAGATATTACACTATTGGACAAGAAATTACATGAAATTTTTTTGAAGGGGTTGGCTTCAAATCTCTTGTGAAAGAAGAAAAGCCAACCCTTTGATAATAAAAATTTAGCCATATATAGGAATGACCTTCTCCAAGAGGGATATTTTCCCTGAAAAATCATCCAACAACCTTCATTAATGTTTGAACTACCTCTCTTTCTTTCATCTCCCTCCAGATTCAAAACTTTCACTATTCACAACGTGAAAATAGACCAAAAACAAGTCAAAACATTGCAATTAAAAGAGTGAATAATAAAATAACATGAAAAAACATGAACATGTTTTCAACTATGCACAATCAGGAAAAAATTAGACCATTGTTGTGTCTGGGATGGAGCTAGCTATCTGATAAATCAAATAGTTTGAAAAACCAACACTAGGATAAAAAATTATCATAAAAAACTTATTAGAGCCCCAAAAATAGGCCTAGTAGACTTAATCAAGCTTTTCATCATGAGAGGTAAGCTATTGTTGCTTATTGAAAAAATTATAAATCCTAGTGGTAATTCGATTTTAGAAACCCAAATAACACCAGGGTTACTTTTTGAATGTTCATAAACCTAGTCAGGTCTAGCATGTCTGCTTAAAACTATATTTATTGATAGGGTTTTGAATTTCAAACTAATGTGGAGGTCTAAGACTTAATCAGTGTCTGGACCCCCAATTTGCACTACGAGGATTTACTTGGTGTGTTTCATGTTATAGTCATGATTCAATGCCCACATAGTAAAGGGATTAGGGGGCTAAGTCCTGATGACCTAGTTGAGGATTGGGCCCTGATTAGAACTGCATTAATGTCTAAGTCGAGGGCCAAGACCTAATTGGGGTTTTAAACTTGGCTAACACTATGATGCCCCTGATGAAAACCCCCAACTTAATAGGGGAAAAATCCCTAAAATACACTATAAGCATCTTAACCCCTTACTTAGACCTAATGGGGAAAATTCATGATTAGAACTACTGACACTACTTACCCACTCAACATGTAAATAAGAGATAATTCTCTGAATAGAACTGAATCGACCCTTGCCCACTATCTAATGACCTAATTGGGGTTATAAACCCTACTCACAATTGAAAAGGCTTGTCGACATTAATAAGACCTAATTGAAGGTGAAAACTTGGATTACAACTATGGGTTAAATATTTTTGAATGTAGGACCAATCTGAGAAAAAACTTTTAGTTAGAACTATAAAGGATAAAATGACTCTCCATAGACCTAATTGAGCTTTGGAAACCTGATTAGGTCTATGGGACTTAGAGATATTCAAACAAGACCTATTCACTAAAGAAAACCCTAATTCACACATGATTAAGGTTTTTAACATTAGATAAACCTCATCAACATTTGGAAACTTGATTAGGTCTACTAAGTTAAACATTTTTTTGATCACCTACAATAGTTGTAACTGAGAAACATGACAAGTTTTCACCTGATCAAGGAAGATTTTACAAGTAAAATTTGAAAGTCAATAAGTCATTTTTGGAAGGGGTGAAAAATATGAAACTTACTCATAATTGCTTGGTTAATATGATAGGATGATTATCGGAGGCCAAGAGGACACAAAAGTCAAAGTGACCCACTGAAGTGACTACAGGCAGTTGAGAGATCAAACATGCAAAAATGCCACATGAGTATAAATGCAACAAAACCATGCTTTAGGGCCAATTTTTATATATGTAACTTTACCATTTAAGCTTGGTCATCAAATGGGATAAGTTTCAAGAGCCTAAATGGCACAAAAATCAAGGTGACCTCCTAGATCAGGCTAAGAGGGCTAAGCAAGCCAAACTGTAAATATAAATTGGGAGGTCAAAACTTCACTTTATGTTAGATGTTATATATAAAGTTTTCTCGCACAGATGTGGTCTTTCCAATGGTGATGGTTGTTGGTCCTAGTTCATCATACAAACTGAGACAAACCACCAAGGCAACTTGAGAGTTATAAGATCAACGAGTCATGAGTGTAAGTGATAGTGAGTCAAAAGGAAAAAAAAAGTCCCTTGATTATTAGAATAATTAGGGTATGTTGTGCAGCAACAAAAAATGGAGACTCTCCTAGAAAAATGCTCTTAAGTATTTTGGAACAATAGAAATGTGTCTATGAACTTAGAATCTCTGGCTAAGACTATGTTTGGAATGTGAGTGGATTCAAGATAGGAGAATATGGGAGTAGCTAAAGGACCAAGTCAGAGATTATTATTGACTAGGTGTGTGAAAATGAGTTAAATACCACTTCTTAAACCCTGCAAGGACTATCTATTATGGATCTAATCATCAAGCTAGTGAATCCTACCTTGAGAATGCTTACTAGGACTTTTCTCTATTATTAGACAAATTCCTATTGGTAATATTGTCATTAATGTCAAAAGTCTAGTATTATTGGTGATAAAGGCCCCATTGTATTTAATGGTGTTTTTAATATTCATATCTTGGCTAATGTGTGTTAATATTTATTTTACATCAATGAATATATTTTTGGTTGCATACAAGTCAAAAGAGGGCCCATAGAGAAGTCAAAGAGTCACGGGGTAAAAGATGAAAGAGGAATGGGACACATTTTCTTATGAAGAGTCATCTTGAGGAATTCCAAGAGTCACCATGTGAAGACAAAAGAGGGTATGGTGCATTTTTCCATGAAGGGACACTTTGAGGAATACGAAAAGTCACCAAGATAAAGACAAAAAAGGAAAGGATGTTTTTGCTTATGAAGGGTCACCATATAACTTTTCAAATACAAGGATATAAAGGGTGATGCAAGTTTGGCACTATTTTCCATGAGGATTAAAGGGTCACAAAGCGTGAATGCCAAAGGTCATTTGGAAAGCTATAAATAAAGGCTTGAGAAGCCATTTGTAATATGCAATAGAGTGCATGGTTTGTATTTGTTTTTGAAGAGAGAAAAGCAAGAGATATTGTAGAGTTCTATCATTTGTTGAGTAAGCAACATTGAGAGATAGTTGTATTTTATACACAAGAGGGGTTGGTGCTCTTGTGGGTTGGTGCTCACAAATCTTTGCAAGGGGTTGGTGCTCTTGTGGATTGGTGCTCACAAATAGTTATTGTATTAATGCTTGACAAAGGGGTTGGTGCTCCTGTAAGTTAGTGCTTGTGAACTTTGTAATTTGAGTTGGTGCTCATTCATAAACTTGAGATTATTCTCTGTAGTTTTTTCCACTTTAGATTTCTACATAAAAATCTAGTGTGTCTCTCTCTCTTATGTGGTGCATATTATTATTTCAGTTTTATTTTATATCTTGAATGTGTGGTTAAGTGGTTAAAGAAAAAGAATTTGATTAAGAAATAAGATATATAATATATTTATTCACCCCCCTATCAGTATATTTCATGCTTAACAATTGATATCAAAGTAAGTTCTTTTGAAAAAGTTTTAAACCTTGAAGGTAGATTAGGAAAGCATGATGGCTAGATCACATGCAAGTTTTTTTACAAATAAGGCACCTTTGTTTGATGGGACAAATTATGTTTTTTGGAGCATAAGGATGAAGACTTATTTGATGGCCCTTAGATTCAACATATGGCAAGTAGTGGTAGAGGAATATGAAGAGCCATAGACACATGTAACTACTCCAGTAGAAAAGAAGGCAAGTGAAAATAATGCTAAAGCTTTAAATGCTATTTTATGTAGTTTATGTGAATCAAAATTTGTTAAAGTTATGTAATGTAAATTTTCTCATAAAACTTAGGTAAAACTTGAGAATATTTACAAAGGTGATGGAAAGGTTTAACAAGCCAAGCTTCAGACTTTCAAAAGATAGTTTGAGAGTTTGAAGATAGAAAAGGAAGAAAATATAGCAATTTATCTTTTACGAGTTGATCAAATAGTTAATCAGATTCAAGGTCTTGGAGAAAAATTAGAAGAATCAATTGTGGTTCATTTTTTTTTGAGATCTCTACCATTGAGATATGATGCAAAAGTTTTGGTAATTGAAGAGATGAAGAATTTAGCCAGGCTAAAGATAAATGAGCTACATGGTATTTGTACAATATATAAGATGCAGATCAAACAAGAGAAACCCTCAAAGAGACAAGCTACTTTTAAGATATCAAAGAAAGAGAAGGCTAAGATTCAAGAATCAAGTGACAATTTTAGCGATGATGAAGATGATAACAGAACTCTATTCATTTGTAAGCCAAAAAATGGCACAGGTAAATATCAAGGAAAATTACCTTTCAAATGTTTTAATTATGGAAAGATTTGACATTTTGTAGCTAAGAGCCCAGATAAGGGTAATGGTGATAATGAAGAAGGAAAGTCTACATATAAGAAGAATTTTAAAAGAAAATTCAAGAAGGGATTTGAAAAGAAGAGTTTATATTCTAAAGATCCTAGCTTGGCTGAATATAGTGGAGTCAATGATTCATAAGAAGAAGAGATTCTATTTATAGCCATACATAAAGATACCTTTATAAGCAAAAGTATAAATGATCAAGAAAAGAACATGATGAAGCTGAAGTGAATCTAGAAAGAGAACTCGTTTGTGCCTTAGAAGAGTTAAAAGCTCTTGAAAAGAGAATCAAAGATTAAAGCTCCAGATCAAGAAAAATAAAAAAGAGTCAAAGGAAATAATTAAAGATCTACAAGCACACTTTGAAGAAGCCAAGAAGAATGAAGAAGATCTAACAATATAATTAAAAATAGTAAGTAAATAAAGTAAAAAGTATGTTATTGAAATTGCTTCTTTAAAAGTAGATCTTGAGAAAACAAATAAAGTAGTCAATGATAAAGCAGCCAATGATTCAAAATTTGAGAATAACACTAATATGTTGAATAAGATATTAAAAAATCAAAGATCAATGTCAAATAAGATAGGTATTAGATTTGAAAAAGAGAAATGGGAGGTCACTACTTTCACAGACAAAAAAAAGAGGAAAGAGCTATGCTGAAGCTCTGACAAAAGAAGAAATAAAAAGGGAAGAAGTTAAAAATATAGAGAACATCTCAAATAAAGAAGGCTGGAGGGAATAGAGCTATAAAAGGCAATCAGGTCAGAGATATACAAATAGGTCCTATTTTTATGGTTACTATTTTTATTGTAATAAACATGGTCATAAGAAAATAGAATGTCAAAAAAGGGCTAACAATTTTAGAAATAAGTAGAAAGTCATGCAGAGTCAAGGAAAAGTCACAACTCTTTTGCTCCTCTATCAGGCTTTAATGAAGAGGTCATAATATGTTACAAGTGTGACAACTTTTGACATATAGCCCAGTACTATATAAGTGTGTTTGAGTGAGTCAAGAAGGAACATAGTTTCAAGGCTCCATTCATCAAGAAGAAAGTTTAAATAGGTTCATGGCAGAGGAAATAACCTAAAAAATCTATGTTGGTATAGACAACTTTGCATGTACGAAATGAAGAAAAGCCATGGTTTATTGACAGTGGATGTTTGAGGCACATGACATAAGACAAAAGCAAGTTCATAACCTTAAAAAATATTAATGGTGGCACGGTGAAATTCAGAGATAATATGACTGCCAAAATTGTTAGAAAAGGTATACTAAGTTTAGATAATGGTAGAACTAAAACTGAAAATGTTTTGTATATAGAAAGTTTTAAGCATAATATTTTGAGTGTAAATCAAATCTGTGATCAGGGGCACACACTAAAGTTTTATGAATAAGGTTATGATATTAGGAGAAAAGATTTAGATGTGTTGATTGCAGATGCTTAGAGAACATGTAATAATTTATATATGTTATCAAACATCAAAGGTCAAAGATGTTGTTTGATTCAGATTAAATAAAGTTGGTTATGACATAGGAGAATGGGTCGCATAAATTTTGACAATCTTGTCAACATTAGTAAAAATCAAGCAGTCAAAAACCTTTTAAAGATTATAAAGCCATCCGATATGCTTTGTGAACCTTGTCAACATGGGAAGCAGGCCAGAAGGCAGTTCAAAACAAAAGAGTACTCGACCAATCAGATGTTAGAGCTTGTTCACACTGATCTATGTAGACCTATGATAACTCATAGTACTCAAGGTGAGAAATATTTCATGTTGCTTATTAATGATTTTTCACGTATGACATGGGTAATGTTCTTAAAGAAAAAATCAAAAGCTTTTAGACATTTCAAAGCATTAATTGAGAATGAAATAAATTTGAAGATTAAGTGTCGAAGATTAGATCGAGGAGAAAAATTTATGTCAGATCAATTTATTGAGTTTTGTGAAGACCATGGAATAAAGAGACATTATTTAGCAACCAGAACTCCACAACAAAATGGAATAGTTGAGCGGAAAAATAGAATAGTTCAAGAAATAGTGAGGATAATGCTAAATGAATCCAAGATAGCAGATAAATATTGGAGAGAGGCAGTTGCTATAGTAGTGCATATTTAGAATAGAGAATTATTGAGAGTCAATAGTGACAAGTCTTCTTATGAGCTATGAAAAGACAAACTAGTAATAATTGATTATTTTAGAGTTTTTGATAGCAGATGCTCCATAAAGAGAATTGACAAAAAACTTAAGAAGTTTGAATCTAGAGTAGATGAAGGTATATTTCTTGGTTATTCTTGCAAAATTAAAGCTTATAAATGTTATAAAAAAATAACCAAGAATTTTTTTGAAAGTGCAAGTGTCAGGATAGAGGAAGATGGAACATAAAGAATCAGTGATCCAGTAGACATTCCTGAAATCATTGAAGAGAAAGATTTTAAAGAATCAGATGAAAATGAGAAGAATGAGAAAAAGAACACCAAAACTCCATCTAAATATGTTAAGAGAAATCATAATGAAAGTGACATCATTAGGGACATAAATGAAGGAATTCACACCATAAAAATGATGGTAATTGAATTTGAGCAAATTAATTTCTCTTTGTTATCCAAAATTTAGCCTAGAACTTTTTGAGAAGCTAGACATGATAAGCATTAAGTTAAATCTATGGATGAAGAATTAAATCAAATAAAAAAGAATGATAATTGGGAATTAGTGCCTAGACCAAAAGATCACAATGTGGTAGGAATAAAATGAGTTTATAGAAATAAGTTAAATGAAAATAGAGAAGTGACCAGAAATAAAGTAAGATTAGTATATAAAGGATATGCTCAAATTGAAGGAATATATTTTGAATAAAATTTTACACCAATAGTAAGGTTAGAGGCTATTAGAATGTTTTTCACATATGCAGTGTTTAAAAATTTCAAAGTGTTTCAGATGGATGTCAAATATGCCTTCCTAAATGAAAATCTAGAAGAAGAAGTCTACATTGAGCAGTCTGAAGGATTTATTCTCTCAAATATTAGTATCCATGTTTGCAGATTGAAGAAACCATTGTATGGATTGAAACAAGCTCTCAGACCTTGGTA
The DNA here is from genome assembly GCA_037957365.1 of Torreya grandis. NCBI lineage: Eukaryota > Viridiplantae > Streptophyta > Pinopsida > Cupressales > Taxaceae > Torreya > Torreya grandis. The sequence goes on along the minus strand of JARHVA010000540.1, from coordinate 3,159,499 downwards.
TGAAAGACTTGATAAATACCTACAAGATCAAGGTTTTAAAGGAAGATTTACTGACAGTAATCTCTACATCAAAACGAAAGGTGAGCATTAATTGATTGTTATGGTATATGTTGATGACATCATTTTTAGAGGAAACATTGAAAAGATGATAAAAAAAATTTCTAATAATATGCAAAAAGAATTTTAGATGTCTATGCTTGGAGAATTGTCATTTTTCTTAGGATTGCTAATATTTTAGTTACATAAAGGAATTTTCATATCTCAAAGTATATATGCAAAAGAAATATTGAAGAAATTTGGTTTTGAGGATTGTACACCAGTTGGCACACCAATGTGTACAATAAATAAGGTAAGCAAGGATGAAGATTCACCTATTGTAAATCAATTTTTGTATAGATCTATGATTAATAGTCTTTTATATTTGACAACATTGGGGCTAGACATCATGCATGCAGTAGGTATAGCTGCAAGATATTAGTCATCTCCAAAAGATAATCATGTTCAATTAGTGAAGAGAATATTCAGATATATTAAGGGGACATTGGATTATGGATTGTGGTATCCCACAGTTAGCGATTTCACTTTGGTTGCTTATACAGATTCATATTGGGTAGGGTGCTTGGATGACAGAAAGAGTTCAAGTAGAGGAGCTTTCTTCCTTGGTGATAGCTTAGTATCATGGCTAAGTAAAAAACAAAATTTAGTATCACTTTCTATAGCTGAATTAGAATATATTGCAACGGTATTATGTTGTACTCAAGTGCTTTAAATGAAGCAAACTTTGAAAGATATCAAGGTAAAATATGATGAACCTATTTCTATTTTTTGTGACAACACAATTGTTATTAATATTCCAAAGAATATAGTGATGCATTCAAGAACAAAACATATTCCCATTAGATATCACTTCTTGAGAGAATAGGTTGTAAATCAACAGGGTAAGGTGGAGTATATCAGTTCTATAGAGCAGATTACAGATATTTTCACAAAAGCACTACCAAAAGATACATTTGAGTATCTACGAAATTTGGGAGTAATTTCTTTTACTTCTTGCCATTGAGGTTCAACATTAGTTGAGGGGGAGCTAAGTGTTAGCTCCAAATAGGCCCCTTTGCCATTGATTTCAAAGGGAGAGAATAACAGGTACAGGTGTAGAAATAGGTACATGGAATAGGTATAGGTTACTACAATAAGGGGGAGTTACTATATGTTTTTCAGATGGCAGTATATGCAGGTTTCAGGATGTGGCAATTTCAATTTGAGGTTGCCATCAATAATAAAGGGGAAGATTGTTGGAAATATTGTCATTGATGTCAAAGGTCTAGCATTATTGGTGATAAAGGCCTCATTGCACTTAATGGTGATTTTAATATTCATATCTTGGCTAATGTGTGTGAATATTTATTTAATATTAATGAATATATTTTTGGTTGCATATAAGTCAAAAAGGGCCCATGGAGAAGTCAAAGAGTCATGGGGTAAAAGATGAAAGAGGAATGAGACGCATTTTCTCATGAAGAGTCATCTTAAGAAAATTCAAGAGTCACCATGTGAAGACAAAAGAGGTTATGGCACATTTTTCCATGAAGGGACACTTTGAAGAATATGAAAAGTCACCAAGATAAAGACAAAAGAGAAAATGATGCTTTTGCTTATGAAGGGTCACCATATGAATTTTCAAATGCAAGGATACGAAGGGTCATGCAAGCTTGGCACTATTTTCCATGAGGATTGAAGGGTCGCAAAGGGTGAATGCAAAAGGTCATTTGAAAAGCTATAAATAAAGGCTTGAGAAGCCATTTGTAATATGCAAGAGAGTGCATGGTTTGTATTTGTTTTCAAAGAGAAAAAAAGAGATATTTTAGAGTTCTATCATTTATTGAGTAAGCAACATTGAGAGATAGTTGTGTTTTATACACAAGAGGGGTTGGTGCTCCTGTGGGTTGGTGCTCACAAATCTTTTCAAGGGGTTGGTGTTCCTATGGGTTAGTGCTCACAAATAGTTACTGTGTTGGTGCTCGGTAAAGGGGTTGGTGCTCCTGTAAATTGGTGCTTGTAAACTTTATAATTTGAGTTGGTGATCATTCATATACTTGAGATTGTTCTCCATGGTTTTTTCTACTTTGGGTTTCCATGTAAAAATCTAGTGTCTCTCTCTCTCTCTCTCTTGTGTGGTGCATATTATTGTTTCAGTTTTATTGCATATCTTGTATGTGTGGTTAAGTGGTTAAAGAAAAAGAATTTGATTAAGAAAAAAGATATATAATATACTGATTCACCCCCCCTTTCAGTAAATTTCATGCTTAATAATATCCATAGCCCTGATGGAATTACTTTTGATCTCACTCAAGCCCTTTCTTTATTGTTGGTCGGGCATCCATAGCCCCGATAGAGGTTGCTTGAATACCCAAGATTGAATTTTTCAAAAATTGATTTTCTTTCACTTTATCATGTTATCTTTTCTCTTTATTTTATTTTTTAGCATCTCAATTCTAGGTTGGGGACCACCATGGAAGGTAAAAGGCAAAATTATAGTTTTTCCACCCTAGATTTTTTATGTAGCATATTCACCCATAAACCATTGAGATGTGATTTTTTGTGCTTGGTTTCAAGAGAATGTATTCATTGACCAAACAATTTACCCAAACTTAATACAACACAAACAAATTCATAATGCACATGATAGCTAGACCTTCAAAATTGATTCAAAAAACATAATCTAGCACTACAAACTACTCAGATTACTTACGCATCAAAATGTCATTTGAGCTACCTATGTACAAGCCTTTTATTCTTCATTCTTTTAACCAACAGGGGAACATACACAATAAATAGATGGCTCAAACTAAAATAAGATGAGCAATTAGGCCAGACAAATAATGAAAAGTGGGAAAATGGGAAATTCATACTAAACTAATAATAAAATATGAAAGAAAGTAAGAAACAAAGCAGGAAAGGGAAGGAAAAAGTATTACAAGAACTTGTCAGGCTAATTCAAGCCTAGAAGTAGTATTTGAGGAAGTATCCATTAAAAAACATTGGAACATCTTGTTGGCTCCTAAATTTTAAATAAGTATTGTCCCATTTTTGGCGTGTGAGACTAGCATGGTGTGGAAGGACCATTATTCCATTTTGGTACAAGACCGACACGACGTGGAAGGACCATGGCATGTAACTAACAAGCACATAAAAGTCAAGGCACAAGATTTTTTGGGTGTGAGAGGACAATGGTGTAGAATAACCAATGTGAGAGGAATAGTCAAAAGAGAATGTCATGAGGAACCCGAGAACTTAGGACTCAAAACAAAAGTGGAAGACTAGGGGAGCGCATAGGAAGTGAAATGCATGGGAAGCAGGAGTAGTTAGGAAAATGATTCACATGGGGAACTTTGACCTTATATATTAGAGGGATTGATTATTGGAAAGAGGTGGACATGGCACACCTATACATTTCTCACCAAGTCTCATAGGGACTGAAGTACAACTGAGCATTGTACTTTGTCCATAAAATAACTAAATATGAAAAGAATGACCATAAGATGCCCAAGTATTGGTTAACTTAGGGAGAAATCCTTTTATTAATGGTGTTTGATGAGATCAAAGTACCAGATTATAGTTTGGGTGCATTAAAGTGGGTGTACCCTCCCACTCACAAATCCCCCATCGAGCGTAACAAACTTTTACTTGTCCCCAACATATCAACCCCTCATACAAGATAAAGATGAGGTGTTGGTTTGAGGATGAGGGAAGCATTTAGGAATGTATGGCACATTCCAAAGGACTTACTCCCATGGCTGCATATCAAACATAATTCATTGTAAAACAACATTTATCCCTTGCATGGATCCCCTTGAATCCATTAGGAGAGCTTTCAACATGGCTCAAACTGCCATATGCTTTTTCCATGCAGTATTTCATAGATGTTATTAATCAGATATATGATGCACATTGGATCATTTTTTAGGTAAAAAGGATCTATGTGAAACATCACACCCTCTAAAAATTTTATGTATACCCAGGTAAGAAGGCCTATGTGGAGAGGTTGGAGACAGATTTGATCGATATAAAGGTCAAGGATATTTTAGTTGGGGATTAAGCTCATAAATTATTTTATATGCTATACCCATGCCAACACCCTCAAGATAGAGACCCTAAGGAAAGACTCCCCCAATCATCGTAGCTAAGGAGGGAAAAATGACAAGAACCAAATGCAAGTTTGAGTGGGCATTAGGCCCCACAAAAGAAGCAAAGGAAAATAGAGGCATAGCCCACCAGACCCACCTCTTCTCATCCTTTTGCACCTCCACCTCATCCTTCAACTTTACTACCTTGCTCATCATCGTCTCCACGTCATCCTTCTCCATTCTCTCATCACACTTTATTTCTTCATGCTTCTCTATCTCCTTCTCAATCTACTCCTCTGCACTCATCTATCCTTGACCCTTTATTTCCTCAGCCTACACCCCCTCTTTTACCCCCATCTTCTCCACCTCCATCTCCCTCAAAGAATACCAAAGAATCTACCCCATAGTCACATCCAAGACAAGCACCCCAACAGGATCCCCCTTTAGTGCAAATCCATAGCTCGAGATCAGATTCTGATAAGACTCCCTCCCCGATACAAGAGAAGGTTGCATCTGATGACTCCCTGCTTGATGCTAAGATAGATTCCAATGAGGAGGATGGTGTGAAATATAGTGACGTGGCCACTGATGGCCACCAAGAGGCTAAGCTTGAATGAGACACTAGTAAATGGAAGGAATAAACCATTTTAGAAGGGTAGGAAGAGACAAGAACAACAAATACTATGTGCAAACATTACTAGTTCAACTTAGAGGACATATGACTTTATCTTTGGCTACACTTCCATCCCAAGGAAGCAACTCCTAAAACTAAAAAATATGTGTCCTTCTTAATCAACATGTACAATGAGGAGTAAGAGTTTGAGCTCCAATTAGATAGAATCTCCTTGGGTTCAGATACTCCAGTGTTACCAGAATTGATGAGGGTTGATCTACAAAAGCAAAAGGCAAAATTATAGTTTTTTCACCCTAGATTTTTCATGTAGCATGTTCATCTAGACAAACCCATAAACCATTAAGATGTGATTTTTTGTGCTTGGTTTCAAGATAATGTATTCATTGACCAAAGAATTTACCCAAACTTAATAGAACACAAACAGATTTAGAATGGACATGATAGCTAGACGTTTGAAATTGATTCAAAAACATAATCTAGCACTACAAACTACTCATATTACTTACACATCAGAATGTCATTTGAGCTACCTATGTACAAGCCTTTTGTTCTTCATTATTTTGACCAATGGGAAAACATACACAATAAATAGATGGCTCAAGCTAAAATAAGATGAGCAATAAGGCTGAACAGACAATGAAAACTGGGAAAATGGGATATTCATACTAAACTAATAATAAAATATGAAAGAAAGTAAGAAACAAAGTAGGAAAGGAAGGATAAAGTATTTGTAAGAACTTACCAGGTTAATTCAAGCCTAGAATTAGTGTTTGAGGAACTATCCATTAACAGGCATTAGAACATCCTATTGGCTCTTAAATTTTGAATAAGTATTGTCCCATTTTTGGCATGTGAGACTAGCATTGTGAGGAAGGATCATTGTCCTATTTTGGTACAAGATCGACATGATGTGGAAGGACCATGGCATGTAACTGACAGGCATAGAAGAATCAAGGCACAAGATTTGTTGGGTGTGAGAGGAGAATGGTGTAGAAAAACTAACGTGAGAGGAACTAGTCAAAAGAGAAAGTCATGAGGAACCCGAGAACAGAAGACTCAAAACAAAAGTGGAAGACTATGGGAGCGTATAGGAAGCAAAGTGCATGGGAAGCAAGAGTAGTTAGGAGAATGATTCACATGGGGCACTTTGACCTTATAGATTAGAGGGACTAATCATTGGAAAGAGGTGGACATGGCACACCTATACATTGCTCACCAAGTCTCACAGGGATTGAAGTACAATTGGGCAATGTACTTTGTCCATAAAATAATTGAATATGCAAAGAATGACCATAAGATGCCCAAGTATAGGTTCCCTTAGGGATAAATCCTTTTATTAATGGTCTTTGATGAGATCAGAGTGCCATATTATAGTTTGGGTGCATTAAAGTGGGTGTACCCTCCCACTCACAAATCCCCCATCGAGCATTACAAAGCTTTTACTTGACCTTAACATATCACTCCCTCATACAAGATAAAAATGAGGTGTTAGTTTGAGGGGATGAGGGAAGCATTCAGGAATGTATGGCACATTCCAAAGGACTTACCCCCTGGTTGCATATCAAACACGATTCATTGTAAAACAACATTTATCCCTTACATGAATCCACTTGAATCCATTAGGAGAACTTTCAACATGGCTCAAACTACCATATGCCTTCTCCGTGCAGTACTTCATTGATGTTATAAATCAGATATATGATGCACATTCAATCATTTTTTAGGAAAAAAGGATCGATGTGAAGCATCACACCCTCTAAAAACTTTATGTACACCCAGGCAAGAAGGCCTATGTGGAGAGGTTGAAGACAGACTTGACCAATATAAAGGTCAAGGATATTTTGGTTGGAGAGTAAGTTCATAAGTTATTTTATATGCTACACCCATGTCAACACCCTCAAGATAGAGACCCTAAGGAAAGACTCCCCCAAACATCACAACTAAGGAGGAAAAAATGACTGGAACCAAATGCAAGTTTGAGTGGGCATCAGGCCCCCCAAAAGAAGCAAAGGAAAAAAGAGGCATAGCCCTCCAAACCCACCTCTTCTCATCTTTTTGCACCTCCACCTAATCCTTCAACTTTACCACCTTGCTCATCACCTAAACCACCTCGTGCTTCTCCATCCCCTCCTCACACTTCATCTCCTCATGCATCTCTATCTCCTTCTCAATCTACTCCTCTGCACTCATCTATCCTTGACCCTTTATTTCCTCAACCCACTCCCCCTCTTTTACCCTGACCTTCTCCATCTCCATCTCCCTTGAGGAATACCAAAGGAGATACCCCATAGTCACATCTAAGACAAGCACCCTAGTAGGATCCCCTTTTGGTGCAAATCCATAGCTCAGGATCAGATTCTGAGAAGACTCCCTCCCTGATGCAAGAGAAGGTTGCATCTGATGACTCCTTGCTTGATGCTGAGATAGAATACAATGAGGAGGATGCTGTGAAAGATAGCGAGATAGCCACTGACAGCCACCAAGAGGCTAAGCTTGAATGTGACCCCAATAAAGGGAAGGAATAAACCATTTTAAAAGGGTAGGAAGATACAAGAATAACAACTACTATGTGCAAATGTTACCAGCTCAATGTAGAGGACATATGACTTTATCTTTGGCTACACTTCCATCCCAAGGAAGCAAATCCTAAAACTAAAAAATAGGTTTCCTTCCTAATCTACATGTATAATGAGGAGCATGAGTTTTAGCTCATGTTAGATAGAATATCCTTTGGTTTAGTTGCTCCAGTGCTACTAGAATTGATGAGGGTTGATCTACAAAAGCAAAAGGCAAAATTATTGTTTTTTCACCCTAGATTTTTCATATAGCATGTTCATCCAAGTAAACCCATAAACCATTAAGATGTGATTTTTTATGCTTGGTTTTAAGATAATGTATTCATTGACTAAACAATTTACCCAAACTTAATACAACAAAAACAAATTCAAAATGCACATGATAGCTAGACCTTCAAAATTGATTCAAAAACATAATCTAGCACTACAAACTACACAGATTACTTACGCATTAAAATGTCATTTGAGTTACCTATGTACAAGCCTTTTGTTCTTCATTATTTTGACCAACGGGGGAACATATATAATAAATAGATGGCTCAAGTTAAAATAAGATGAGCAATAAGGCCAGACAGACAGTGAAAAGTGGGAAAATGGGAAATTCATACTAAACTAATAATAAAATATGAAAGAAAGTAAGAAACAAAGTAGGGAAGGGAAGGAAAAAGTATTTAAAAGAACTTGCTAGGCTTATTCAAGCCTGGAAGTAGTGTTTGAGGAACTATCCATTAACAAGCATTGGAACATCTTGTTGGGTCCTAAATTTTGAATAAGTATTGTCCCGTTTTTGGCATGTGAGATTAGCATGGTGTGAAAGGACCATTGTCCTATTTTGGTACAAGACTGACACAACATGGAATGACCATGGAACATAACTGATAGGCACAAAAGCATCAAGGCACAAGATTTGTTGGGTGTGAGAGTACAATGGTGTAGGAGAACTAACGTGAGAGGAACTAGTCAAAAGAGAATGTCATGAAGATCCTAAGAACATAGGACTCAAAACAAAAGTGGAAGACTAGGGGAGCACATAGGAAGCAAAGTGTATGGGAAGTGGGATTAGTTAAGAGAATGATTCACATGGTGCACTTTGACCTTACAGATTAGAGGGACTGATCATTAGAAAGAGGTGGACATGACACACCTATACATTACTCACCAAGTCTCACACGGACTGAAGTATAATTGGGCAATGTACTTTGTCCATAAAATAACTAAATATGCAAAGAATGACCATAAGATGCCCAAGTATAGGTTCCCTTAGGGAGAAATCCTTTTATTAATTGTCTTTGATGAGATCAGAGTGCCAAATTATAGTTTGGGTACATTAAAGTGGGTGTACCCTCCCACTCATAAATCCCTCGTCAAGCATTATAAGGCTTTTACTTGCCACCAACATATCACCCCCTCATACAAGATAAAGATGAGGTGTTGATTTGAGGGGATGAGGGAAGCATTTAGGAATATATGGCACATTCCAAAGGACTTAACCCCCTCGCTGCATATCAAACATAATTCATTGTAAAATAACATTTATCCCTTGCATGGATCCACTTGAATCCATTAGGAGAGCTTTCAACATGGCTCAAACTACCATATACCTTCTCTGTGTAGTACTTCATAGATGTTATTAATCAGATATATGATGGACATTTGATCATTTTGTAGGTAGAAAGGATTTATCTGAAGTGTCACACCCTCCAAAAACTTTATGTATACCCAGGCAAGAAGGCCTATGTGGAGAGGTTGGAGACAGACTTGACCGATATAAAGGTCAAGGATATTTTGGTTGGGGAGTAAGTTCACAATTTGTTTTATATGCTACACCCATGCCAACACCCTCAAGATAGAGACCCTAAGGAAAGACTCCCCCAAGCATCATAGCTAAGGAGGAAAAAATGACTGGAACCAAATGCAAGTTTGAGTGGGCATCAGGACCCCCAAAAGAAGCAAAGGAAAATAAAGGCATAGCCCTCTATACCCACCTCTTATCATCATTTTTCACCTCCACCTCATCCTTCAACTTTACCACCTTGCTCATCACCTTCACCATGTCATCCTTCTCCATCCCCTCCTCACACTTCATCTCCTCATGCTTCTCTATCTCCTTTTCAATCTACTCCTCTGCACTCATCTATCCTTGACTGTTTATTTCCTCAGCCCACTCCCCCTCTTTTACCCCCACCTTCTCTACCTCCATCTCCCTTGAAGACTACCAAAGGAACTACCACATAGTTGCATCCAAGACAAGAACCCTAGTAGGATCCCCCTTTGGTGCAAATCTATAGCTTAGGATCAGATTCTGAGAAGACTCCCTCCTCGATGAAAGAGAAGGTTGCATCTGATGACTTGTTGCTTGATGCTGAGATAGAATATAATGAGGAGGGTGGTGTGAAAGATAGTGAGGTAGCCACTGATGGCCACCAAAAGGCTAACCTTGAATAGGACCCCAATAAAGGGAAGGAATCAACCATTTTAGAAGGGTAAGAAGATACAAGAACAACAACTACTACATGCAAATGTTACCAATTTGGCATAAAGGACATATGACTTTATCTTTGGCTACACTTCCATCCAAAGGAAGCAACTCCTAAAAATAAAAAATAGGTGTCCTTCCTGATCGACATGTACAATAAGGAGCATGAGTTTGAGCTCCTGCTAGATAGAATCTCCTTAGGTTCAGATGTTCTAGTACTGCCATAATTGATGAGGGTTGATCTATAAAATCTCACCCCATTGATAGCTAGCATTGCATTTTTAAAACTTTGCATGGAAATAATGTGCTAGAATATTTTATCAAATTTTGATGTGCACATAGTGGAGAGAAAACATGCCAAGGTAGTGGACATGTATAATAAAATGCTTGCAGAAAAGAAAGTGCTTGCCGAGGAAGTGACCTCTATGAAACAAAATCTACTAAAGGCCACAAAGGAAAAAGTAAGGGTTTTAACCCTTTATAAATTTTTTTTGAAGGAGGATCCAACACTTGCAGATGATGTACCTCTGGATGGGGATGCCATTAGAAAGTTAGAGACCCTGGTTGGACTATTGTTTAAGAAATACAAGGAATGACCTATGCCAAAATATGAGGGGAGAGAAATAATTGAATAGTTCACCGTGATCGTTGATGTCTGCAAGCATGCATTGGAGAGAGTTGAGAAAGTTATCCCCATTTTGGATGGCATTTTTGTGCACCTAGTACTACCAAATAAAGTCTTAGAGGCTCAGTGCCAAGCTGAAGAGGTCCTGATGTAATAATCGATTGATGCTACCCTTCTAATAAAAGACTACATCGAGCACGTAAAAGCATTTAAATATATAGAAATGATGGAGGAAGCTATTAATAACCATCATTAATAGCTAAATTCAAGTTTTTCCACCCTCTAAAGATAGGTTGATAAGGAGGTCTCTGTATTAGAAGACATCCAAAATGATGCTAGCAAAGCTTTGGATGAACAGGTAAAAAAGATCAAGATTCCAACCCAAGTCAAGGAGTTGAGAGGAATAAAAGAGGTTATTGAAGGAATAATTGTGAAAGTCCTCGATGAATTATCCCATTGGGATGATTTGAAAAAGGAACTTGAGTAGAAGGGGCCCGAATTTTTGAAAGATGTTTACGTGGTTTAGTCTGGGATGGACTAAGGGCATAGTGTGGGGTGATGTTGGCCCTTGAATTTTGAATAAGTACTATCCCATTTTTGGCACACAGGACTAACATGGTGTGGAAGGACCATTATCCTATTTTAGCATAAGATTGACACGACACAGAAAGACCATGGTGCTTAACTAATAGGCACAGAAGTATCGAGGCATGAGATTTACTAGGCATGAGAAGACAATGACATAAGAGAGCCAATGTGAGAGGACCCAATCAAAAGAGAACATCACAAGGAACTTGAGAACATAGGACTCAAAACAAAAGTGGAAGACTAGGGGAGTGCATGGGAAGTGGAGCGTAGGAAGCAGAGCATGTGGGAAGTAGGAGTAGTTAGGAGAATGATTCACATGGGACAGTTTGACCTTACTAATATGAGGGTTTGCACCAACCCACAAGGAATGGAACACATGGTCACTAGAATATATCATAGTGTAAGGATCTAGGGGGTGTAGGGCCCCGAGTCTATAGGAATAACTCATTATAAGATCCAAAACTCTTAGTCTATTGAGAGTTTATGCACCATTTGTTCATATCATTAATAATCATGACACTTGGTCAGGGTTAAACAATTATAAATACCTCTATTGTAATCTATCCAAAGATGATCTTTTTGGGAGAAATATATGATGAAACCTTACCTTTTGTTCATTAAGTGTAATATGAAATAACAAAGTATATCAATTTATTGTCTTGATTAATGGAATACATAGCTATAGAGAATATATGTGATGTGTAGCAATGTTAATAACTGTTTGAAGGAATTAGATGGATAAAAATAGTGCACTCATGCTGGTAAATAATCCTTGTTTGAAACTACATAAACATGAACACCTATTTAATACTATGTAACAAACCCTTCAAGAACTGATCTTTCATTATGTGCTTTGGCTGAGCGTGTGAGACCAAAATCTCACGTGATAGGGCCAGTGTGCCAGCTCTTTGGGATAGACTTCATTATTAGAGATAGAAGAAATGAAAAGAACCCAACACATCCTCACTAATTAGACACCTTAGTGGAAATGCATTCTCACCTAGTATTTTAGATATTTGGTAGGGACCCAACTACAAAACATCAAATTTTCCATGTTGTCTCTTTTTCTTGTGAGTGTTGTCCCAAAGAAGGATTATATTAGAGATCTGAAAGGCTTTCACTTTAGCTCATTTATCAAACCAATGTTTTGTTAGGTTGTGGAGCTAAAAGCTTCACTGATGCAGACATGGAGAAGGCCATTGGAGGAGTTACTAAAGTGTCACAGACACCGGTGTCGGTCGGGCCAACCGACGTCGACAGGATTAGATCAGAAGGCAACTGATGTCAGTCAGAGATCGGCCGGCGTCAGTGACCCCTAGGCAGATAGGGACCCACATCGATCGCCTGTGTGGTTCGAGCTGGAGTGTTTTATAGGCAGTTAGCTAACGAACCAAGTGTTTGCATGTCAAGAGCAAATTTTAGACTCAAAGTTATGGATCTAATTATTGTAATTAGATGTCTAATTATTGTTTGGATGAGATCTATATATTAGACTCATGGTTGTATTATAAACTTGTGCTAGAGAGTAAGAGAGCATTATTATAAGCTCCTTCTGTGTGTGAGGTGAGCATGGTGTGTTACTCCTAGTGCCACAGTACCAAGGTGGGTGCTGGATTGGAGAGTCAACAGGATTCTTCAGGGGTGTAGGATCTTGGTCAGCAAGTGTGCATGGCCTCTATAGGAGATCTACATGGTAAGTAAGATCATTGATCTGTAGGTGTATGTGTGTGCATGATCCTGGTTTGCAAGTGTGCAAAACCAGATTGATTTGCAAGTGTGCAAGATCAGAGAGGACAACAACACAACAAGGAGCAGTATCATGAGAGATCTACTTGGAGTACAGGCGTGTACTCAGAGCATAGAGGAAGGAAAGGAAGATCCTTCCATAAGTAAGGTCTATTGAGGTGCAGGGTGTTGCAGGTTCAGGGGAGATCTACTTGAAGTACGTTTGAGTACTTGTGGAGTGCGTGGAGCACTTGTGGTGTGCATGGAGCACAGGTATAAGGTGAACACCAACTCAGTGTTTGAGTTGGTGTTGGGACCTAAGAGAGAGAGCTTTGAGGAGAGAATTACTGTTCACTTGAGGTGTGGGGAGCCTCTGAAGAGGTGGTGGAGAAGAAGTGGCATCTTCTTTATTATATTCTTTTCTGTAAGAGTTTTAATACAAGTTGTGTATTGTCTCTCATATCTTGTGTTATTTCTGGATTCTAGTTACTTGTTGATTTTGGTTAATTCCACATATTAAGTTGCTTGTATTTGGTAATCAATTGTGTGCTTCCGATTATTCATATCCCAACATGTGGTATCAGAGCTAAGGTTGTAGGGAGTAGGTTTTGTGTTTGGTTACAGGTCACTCTCAGGGGTTTTTGATTGAGTGGGAGTAGAGCAATGGTAGATCAAAGTAAGCTAAGAATGGAGGAGTTGAAAAGCACAGATGGTCACTTACGGTCCTATGGAAAGAAAGAGTAGGTAAAATAAAATTGTTGGTTGGTAGCAGATCAACATGAAGAAGCAGATGTTGCAGGTGTTGTTGCATAGGATGCTCTAGATAAAGTTAAATCTTGGATAATAGATTCGGTTGCCTCTTTCCATGCAGCCCTAGGTAGAGGAGCTGGTGAGCCTTGCCAAAGAATTGGCAAAGGGGAAGTGAAGCTGAAATTGCAGGCGGCCAACACATGGGTGTTGAAGGAGGTCATACAGGTCCCAGGTTTGGAGATATGGCTAATTTCTTCAGAAAGGTTGGGTGATGAGAGATGCACAAGAACTCTCACAGCGGATGCACTTGAATTAGCCGGTGGTAAGAAAATAGGTACTCTTTATCTACTTGTTTATATTACTGATTCTTCTTCTGTTATGGAGATGTGGCTTTATAGGCTTGGTCACATGAGCAAGAAAGAGATGCATGTTCTTAAGCAGAAGACAAATATATTTGACAGGCTTAAGAACTGGAAAGCCTTGGTGTTCTTAGAGGAGATGGCAGACAAAGACCAGTGGATGGGGCTGGATACTTCTGAGTAGGGCATTTTGGACATGGGTGTTGATTCAAAGGAGCTCGCAGGTAAAAAGTCATCACTCACAGGAAAATATAGGTACCAACGTCGGTAGGAAAATCGACATCGATAGTAGGTAAGATCGATGTCAGTCACGAGGACTGACATCGGTAGCAAGAGACACTGACATCGACAGGTTGGTAGTTAGGGACAGGCACATGGGAACTGATGTCGATCGAATGCAGACTGTGTAGTAACCGAGGTCGGTCACTGTAACAGATTTTGGGTGGACAGCAAGCTGTCAAAGAGTCTCAAACACCCATACGGAGGATTGAAGACATAAGTAAGCCTTAAATTCGTTGTTCCTCTTCTTTATACTAGTTGTTGATTACAGAGCAGGAAGGATCCAGGAAACATTGGGAGCGTGGCAGGAATATGATGTAGAACCAAATAGGAGATTTGGTAGGGTTGCCAGCTGGTATGAAAAGTATAGAGACGAATGGATACCTTAGTTGAAGAATAGAGAGAACAAACACGTGAGATGGAAGACTAGGTCATATGGTCTTGAGGAGCTGCAGGACAGTGGTACAGGTTTTGACAGGTGAAGGACAAAGCATGGCTTCAGTCAATGTCAGGGTAACTACTGTGGTTTATCTTACCAGGGGGATGGTGATTGCAACATCATTTTGTTGCTGTATGTGGATAGTATGCTAGCTAGTAGGGTTGTACATACAGGTTTTTGCTGAGCTAAGGGTAAGATTAGTTCAGTGGTTTGCTATGAAGAATTTGGAGTAGCGAAATTCTTCGACATGGGAGACATGGAGATCATAGGTTGATTTTGTCTCCAGTGGGAGCTGATGTGAATCAGGGGTTGGTGAAGTTCATTACGTAGGATGCAGAGCCAGATCACACTAAGGGCTGGACAGTTTAGTGTCCAAAATCACATGAGGTCTGGTATAGACCTGAGTTTGCCCAAGCAGTGGGTGTTGTGAGAGAGTTAGGAGCCAATTCAGAGAAGTGGATTCTCAGGGATGTGAGAAAGACCAGTAGTAGGGATTCATGCTATTCAGGGTTAGGACTTCACTACATGGGATTGTAGGTTTGGATGTGGCAGGGTACTCAGATGACAGGAAGTACACCATAGGTTGTGTGGTGGGTTGTCTTCATGATTCATCTTGAAGAGGGATACAAGCCAAAAAATAGATTAGATGAGGTACAAGATAGGTACAATGCAGCTGTTTATCTCCAAGTGGGAGATTGTTAGGTTATAGAGCTAAAAGCTTCATTGATGCAGACATGGAGAAGGCCATTGGAGGAGTCGCTGAAGTGTCACAGACACTGGCGTCAGTCGGGCCAATCGACGTCGGCAGGATTAGACTAGAAGGCAACTGACGTCGGTCAGATATCGACCGACATTGGCAACCCCCAGGCAGACAGGGACCGACATCGATCGCCTGTGTGGTTCAAGCTGGAGTGTTTTACGAGCAGTTAGCTAACGAACCAAGTGTTTGCATGTCAAGAGCTAATTTTAGACTCAAAGCTATGGATCTAATTATTGTAATTAGATGTCTAATTATTGTTTGGATGAGATCTATAAATTAGACTCATGGTTGTATTGTAAACTTGTGTTAGAGAGTAAGAGAGCATTATTATAAGCTCCTTCTGTGTGTGAGGTGAGCATGGTGTGTTCCTCCTAGTGCCACAGTACCAAGGTGGGTGCTAGATTGGAGAGTCAGTAGGATTCTTCAGGGGTGTAGGATCTTGGTCAGCAAGTGTGCATGGCATCTATAGTTGATCTACATGGTAAGTAAGATCATTGATCTGCAGGTGTATGTGTGTGCATGATCCAGGTTTGCAGGTGTGTAGAACCAGATTGATTTGCAGGTGTACAGAACTAGATTGATTTGCAGGTGTGTAAGATCAGAGAGGACAACAACACAACAGGGAGCAATATCAGGAGAGATCTACTTGGAGTACAGGCGTGTACTCAGAGCATAGAGGAAGGCAAGGAAGATCCTTCCATAAGTAAGGTCTATTGAGGTGTAGGGTGTTGCAGGTTCAGGGGAGATCTACTTAAAGTACGTTTGAGTACTTGTGGAGTGCGTGGAGCACTTGTGGTGTGCGTGGAGCACAGGTATAAGGTGAACACCAACTCAGTGTTTGAGTTGGGTGTTGGGACCTAAGAGAGAGAACTTTGAGGAGAGAATTACTGTTCACTTGAGGTGTGGGAAGCCTCTGAAGAGGTGGTGGAGAAGAAGTGGCATCTTCTTTATTGTATTCTTTTCTGTAAGAGTTTTAATACAAGTTGTGTATTATCTCTCATATCTTGTGTTATTTTTGGATTCTAGTTACTTGTTGATTCTGGTTAATTCCGCATATTAAGTTGCTTGTATTTGGTAATCAATTATGTGCTTCTAGTTATTCATATCCCAACACGATGTTTGATGACTCCTTGTTATTTATTAATGTTTAACAAGGTTTCACCATGTTTTTCCTCTATTTGAATCAAGTTAAGGAGATGAGATTCTATCTTATCATCAGTTTCTAGGTAGTCTCTCATGAACTGTAATGTATGGATTCTTAGGTTAACCAAAAATATTGGGTTTTGGTCATAAATAAGATGGTATAGTGAAGTTCCTAGGGCTAACTTAATTCTATTCCTATTAGACCATAATGTGAATTTCACCACATTATACCAATCCCCAGGGTTCTTTGCCAAAACTTTCTTAATTACATCCAAGAAATTCTTATTAGTTGATTATGCAACCCTACTACCTTGCAAGTAATAATTGGAAGAGAACTTGAGCATTACATAATTTTCATAGGACCATTTATTAAATTAAAGAGATGAGAAATCAAAATCATTATCACATACCAAAGTGGTAGGCATCCCAAACCTGGTGATGATATGTTGTTATAAAAAGTTGATTACCATGTCAGTTGTGTAATTATTAAATGACTGAGCTTTAGTCTAACAAGTAAAATAATTAGTTAAAATTAGAATGAAATTATGTCATATAGAGTAATTAACATTGATTGCTCCAACAAAGTCCAATCCCCATTTTATGAATGGTTGGACCTTAATAATCGACTACAATGGCATGGCAAGGTTATGTTATATATGTGCGATAACTTGGAAGGTATGACATATTCGAATGTGAGCATGAGCATCTTTAAAACTATACAACTAGTAATACCCTACCCTAAGTATATAATGAATTGTAGCACTCCCTTTACCATAACCAGTTTCATATTTCCTATGGAAATCACTGAGTATTGTAGCCACTTCTTATTTTTTTAAGGCACCTCAAATATACGCCTTCATGATTCCTTATGTATAACATGCCTAATTTGATCATGAAGTTAATAATTTTTAGGAGTAAGGATCTTATATGAGTGGAATTCAAGTGACTTTGACACTCATTATTGAGCAAATAATATACCACATCTTGGTACTAGTCATCATTTGTTATATCTTTCACTATGTATTATTGGCAAACTATTTGTGGGTCCACTTTAGCCTTGGATTTAATAAGTCCTTGATCTTGTAAAATATTCATTAGTTTGATATATAGGTCAAAATATTGGAGAATAATCATCCACTTACCCCTTAATTCACCTAACTCATTTTGAATTATCATAGCCTTCACTGCTAGGTCAGGCACAACTGTGAATACCTTGCTATGAAGAATTTAATGTCTAAACATTTTGAATACTTTAATTAAAGCAAAATCTTGTTTGGCTATTTTTGAATACCTTATTTCAATATTTTAGAGTGGATAACTCATGAATGAGATAATTCTCTCATCTCCAACTTCATTCTTCTATGTTAGGACATCAACGAGTGTTCTGAAGTGAGTGAATAGATGTAGAAAGGTTGTATATAGTCAAGACTGATAAGAACTGATGTATTTACAATTATTATCTTGATCTGATCAAAATTTGTTCATGTTTTATTCATCCATTCAATGTTATCATCCTTGTTTATCATGTTGTTTGGTGGTCAGACTATCTTTGTAAAGCCTAAGATGAACTTCCTTCCGAAGTTGATCTTGTCAAAAAATGACTTTAGCTCTTTTCTACTCACAGGCGGAAATTTTTTTAGAATTACCTCCAATATCTCTAGGTCTATGGATATGCCTCATTATAAGATGATGTGAACCAACAACTTACCCTTAATGACCCCAAATATGCACTTCTTCAGGTTTAGGGAGATTCTGTGATCTCTACATCTCTACAATATTACTCTCAAGTCTTTCACATGGTCTTCCCTATTCTTGGAGAAGACAGTTAAGTCATTCATGTGTATGACTATGCATTTGTTGATGAGATCCTTAAATGTAATATACATAAACCATTGGAAAGTGGCACCCACATTGATTAAGCCAGACGATATCTTTTTATATGTGAATGTACCCCATTTTATTGTGATAACTATCGGACAAAATGTTTCTCACACATACTTGCTATTATCTATCCATTTGGGGAATATACATAGATACATGGGTCTTTACTTGACACATTCACCCACTTGGGAGCATCTTATACACATTTTTGATCACCAGGTCCTATCTTTATATACTCTACATTCTAGTTTTAGCATTGTTATATCTTGATATTGATCATTGCTACTCTTACTCAGATTTTTTGCCAACTATTACTAATTTAGACTCAACATGTGTACATCATAAATCTTACATATATTTGTATTATATATTCATGCATGTTTTCATTTATAGCTTGCCTAATTTATATTTGATTGTATTTTTATTCTTCTTCTATTCGAGGGCATTTGAATATGCCATTGTTATTTGGCTCTATGCCACTTCTATTCACAGTATGTATGCTTTCGACATTTACCCATGTCCTTATGTGTGTTTTCTTAATTATGTATGTGTACATTGAACATGTCCTTCTATGTGGCTCTAAGCTAATTTGTTTGTTGCTTGCATATGTGAACATTTAAACATATCCTTGTATGTCTTGTTTTCTCAGATTTAGTATCATGTGCCCATGTCCCTTATATTGTGGCCCCTTGACCTACTTTAAGTGCCTCATATGTTTTGTATGTATGTTTTATTGTATGTGTCATTCCCATTACACTTGTCTTTGCTTGTTACACACACTAGTTTTTGATGCCATAAGGGACCTCATGCATCTCCTTTCCCTACTTTGGTGTCATGATGGACATCATGCCCCATTCCCTAGGTAGATACTTAGTTTTACTCAAATTTATTGTTACGTACATTAGTTACATCTATATTGACACCCTTTTAGAATTTTATACATGACATACATCTTAAATTACATTCTTATGCTCATATTATCTTATATTCTGATGATATGTACGCACATTATATTGGATTGTCACGTAGTTATCATATATCTCATCCTCATAGTTGATAACTACCTGATTATACCTTAAATAACTATTAAGAAATGACATCATTTGAGAACCATTCATTATCTGTAAGACTTCATCTAGTGAAGGTAATAGGTAGTTATCTTTCTCTGATGCTTTTTTCAAGTTGAAAAATACCACACAAATTAGAATCTCTCTATTTTTATTGTGAAGAAGCAAAATATTAGCCACCCACGTGGAGTGCCTGATAGGAAAGATGATTATTGCTAAGAGTAATTTCTTCACTTCCTTGAATATCAATAACTCTAGTAATAGATTAACTAATCTTTGCCTCTGACAGGATGGTTTGAATCCCAGGTTGAGAGGGATGGTATGTGTGAGAATAAATGTGTTAAATAATTTCTAAGTCTTCATATTCCCATTTTATGACATATTTGAAGTATTTCAAGGCTTGAACAAACTCTTGTTTTTATTTCTCCGTACACATTGTGCCTAGAAGCACATTTTTTGATTCATTGGCATTACCTAGATTACAATGTTGGTGCAACATACCTTTAGTGGGGGGCTGATTTTTCCTTTTCACCTTGATAGTACATGTAAAATATCCTTTCAAGAGAGACCATGCCCTTGGGTATACTATCAATTTTCAAATTTATTACCCCTTCCTCATCTAGTTCAAACTCTTCTCTGTCATATTCATCAATAATTTGAGACTCAAATACATATGTGTTTGTGATGGAGTCAATGATATAATGATCATCATTAAATATCTAGAAGTTCATGATATTATTGAGAATGTAAGGAGTAGAGACTATCTCCACTAAGAATATCCTCAACTTGGATTCACCTATAGGTTCCAGAGTGCTTACAACTATTGGCAATGCATCCACTGTATAGTTTCTTCTAGGAGGTAGTGTTTGAAGGTTGAGTGCATTGAAATCCTCTATTAAATTTTGTACCCAGCTATGGTATCTATATAAATACTTGTCATTATAAGCATATTTGTTTCTCATCTATTTAACCTCCAATTTTGAGTTGCCAAGCACCTTGAGATTCTTAACTCTATTCATTAATGCAAACTGGAGACCATGCACTAGTGCTTCATATTCAACAATTTTACTCATGCAAGCAAATTATAGGTGAAATATAATTACATATGAATTTACCTATGAGTTGATGAGTTCTACACCGGCACTACACCTACTCTTAGACTTAGAGCCATCAAATTTTAGAATCCATAAGTGAATTTATGTTGTGTACATTAGATTCTGATAAGTAGTTGTTGCTATAACATTGATTTCTCATTAATTTTCTCAAACTCTATTGGGAACACATTTTATTTCTCAATGGATAAGGACCTTATATTAAAGTCTTTTATGGCAAAAGTAGGAATCGGGCTATCTAGAATGGTTAGTTTCTCATCTAAAGATCTTGAAAGTCCTTTTTTCTCACTTGGGTCAACCTATTTCACATCTTCATATGCTATGGAAACACTACATAACGAAGATATCTCAGGTGCATTTAGGATATCCTCCTCATCTAGTTGATCTAAATCCTTAGATTTTGATTTTTATTACATGGAAAACATGTTAATGGATAATTTATTATAAGCTTCTACCTTTTTTTCAAGTGCATAAACCTCAAGTTCAGACTATTCGTACAAGACTTCATTTATTTTATTGTATTATATAATCATGTGAGTCATTTTCTTCTCATGCTCAAATCGAATCTAATTGAGTATGCCTCACTATGGGAGCCACATGTGAGATAAGTCGATTTCCATGTATCTGTTTAATGTTATCCACCAATCTCTGCTCATAAGCATCATGTATATCCACTACCTAAATGTTAATAAATTATTACACTATAGGATCAAAGGCCAACTAGATGTGGATGTGGTTCAACTTTTTGACAACCTTAACCTTTGATTTATCTAACTAAACAACTTTTGTTTTTGACTTTACAAGAGTCAAACCCAACTATTGGGAAATTACATAAGGTATCATATTACTAGAAGCACCTAAATCCACCAAACAATTATATAGGTTCTTTCTGAAGATTCAAATGGTTAGGAGGAAAGTTGGAATCTTAGTTTTCTCTTTATAAATTATAACATGAACATCAATTGTCCTAATAACTTCTTTCCTTTTAGGAGTAGATAATTCTTTTAGTAACATGTCTTTTTGGTTATAAATTTGAAGTAAGTTAAATATTGTTATATTGGCCTTAGTTTTGTTTAGGTCATCTACAATGTTGTATCCATGTTTGATTGGTTCCATGGGTTTGTTAGTTTATGGAGACATAGATTTGTTCTTAGGTTGATAATACATGGTAGGTACCTTAGGAAAAAATAGGTTGTTGCTTAAGTTCTCATCAACTAGAACTTGAGTGATCTTCGAAGGAGTAGAAATAGTTAATGGACCTTGGAATTTACTCCTCAAATGGTAGTTTTTTTCCGTTTGAAATTATTTAAATGCATGGACCTCATCTACATTATCTTCAAACTCAGTTTTGCTCTCTAACATAAACTCGTAAGTTTACAAGACCATAGTTGTACCAAGGTTTCCTTTGCCTTGATTAGAGTTACCATCAAGTGTGAGCTCAATTTCTAAGTTATCCATCTCATTCTAGAAGATGTTTGAGATTAGGATGAACTCAGTATGATTGATTTTAGTGTGACCCATTATGTTATGTAACCTATTGGGCAATGTCAAATCAACCAAGTTTACTACATTTGAGGCACTATTGTTATTGCTTTGATTTGCATTATCGAGCAGACTAGACATGCCTCCATTGTTGGGCCTTATGTTATATTGCCTATTGGTTATTTGGAAGTTGAAATTTATATTATGTGGAGTTATTTGCATTTTGGTTTTTTTCAGCACTTATCTACATAAATTTACCATGTCATTTATCAAACATTGAACCATTTTCTGTAATTTTGCTACTTCTGGGTTCACACTAGCATTCTAATGATTTTCTATTTATGGTTATGGGTTGCCACAGGGGTAAAATTATTTAGAAATGTAGGGGTAACAAGATGTGATTGATTATGGGAATTGTTAATGTTTTATTATATTTGAAAAACTAGTGTTTAGTTCCTAAACAATAAAGGGTCTGGATCTAATCAAATATGGTAAAATATAGATTTGATCAAATTAATTACATAGGGAAGATAAGTAACTTATCTAGAAAAATAGATTGAGATGCCATTTCAAAGCCCGAGAATTGCTCTATAGGACTAGGAAGATGTTAGGAACCTGGATCTGGATTTCATTTTGTGAAAGGATAGGACTACCAAAATAGGACACCCTAGGGTCTAACACTGTTGTCCTTTTCTACCATTGTTTTCTAAACTACTCATGGAAACCTAAGTTTTTTGGGTTTTGTTTGTTATCCCTGAGTGATCCTACATGTGAAATTTTAGATGTTGAATGCTGAAAAATCTCCTTATAGAGCTATTTTAATATTCAAAACCCTGGGTCTATCTACACATATGAAACAAAAAATTCATCAAAAGCAAAAGGGGGAAGAACTGGGTTAGGATAAGTATAATCACACGATCTAGAACCCCTATTATCCTGATCATTTCTTACATTAACCCTCAAGCTAGGGTCTTAGATCAAATGTAGTTCTCCCTTAAGGAAAGTGCATAATCAACACACATAGTAGATGCAAGAATGAATTTTCAACTAGGCCCTTCCTTGATCAAGCATGCAAATCTATGTGTGATGTAGAATGCTAAGCTATACTATTGACTAATTTTTAATTATGTATTATGCCAAAGGAGTAAGTGCTAGATATAAAATGCCTTATGAAGTCCTTTATATAGGAGATTCTTTATTTTGAATTTGGGAGCTTAATTCACATTTGGTCGATATTAGAAAGACAAACAAAACTTAAGGACAGAGATAAGAAGGGCTTGGGACTCATTAAGTGAGGAAACCTGACCATTAAGATTCAAAATATAATTAGACAAGAACACTGAAAATGGGACACCCTAGGGTCCAGTGTTACAGTATAATCCCAATGCTAATATCCTACAGACTCGAGACTTAGGAGGATGGAATTAGCATGAAAAATATGACCTGGCTGAGGTAGAATGAACATTTTAAAAGCTTGAGATGATTGGGAATAAGCAAAAAACAAGACCAAGGTAAGTAAAACAAAAGACATGGCCAATGTGAACAAGGCTCATATTCTCTAGGCAGAGTCTCCAGTGAAAGGACTATGAAAAGACCTGATATGTGTGGTTGCTTGACCAATTTAGGGTGTATATAGTTAACATGTGTCTGATTGTTTAGGAATGATGGGATAATCCATTTATTACTAGTAGAGGTAACATAACCACTCGTGCTAGGCATGGAAACAATGTTATTGTATGCAATGAGAACTAATTATTGATTATTTACATGTGCTAATGCATTATTTAAAGGCATATAACACTAATTGTTTAGTATGTAATCCAAGGGCATCAAATTATACACTAGATTTAAACTTGAGTACATAGATCCTAGTATCAGATTCATCAGTGGAGTATGGTGTTGAAGAGCATGATTGATCATCATAATTTGGTTATAAGCACTAGGCTATAATGCATGGTTTAAAGGAATATAACATTGATTATTTAGCATGTAATTTAAGGTCATCAGATTATATGCTGGATTTAGACTTGACTATATAGATCCTAGGATTGGATTCATCAGTCGAGTGTGGTATTGAAGAGAATGATTGATCATCATAGTTTTGTTATAAGAACTAGGTTGTAATGCATGATTTAGAGGCATATAACACTGATTATTTAGCATGTAATTAAAGGGCATCAAATTATACACTGGATTTAGACTTGAGTACAAGGATCCTAGGATTAGATTCATCAGTGGAGTGTGGTGTTGAAGAGCATGATTGATCATCATAATTTGGTTATAAGTACTAGGCTAACCTAATGAAGGTAAAGGTCCAACTTTTTATCCTTGTGGTACCATCTGTTTCTCAATGTTGATCGCTTAGTTATAGGTTTAAGATAAAGATAAGAGTGTTACTAGGATTCTTCTTAGAAACATGGCCATCATTGAGTCCAAGGTCCTCAGATGAGTTTATACGGTAGTCACTTTCATCTACATGTAGGGGTCTTTCAACCTTTGGTAAAGCTTGTATAAATGTGTATTAAAGACACTCATTGGTTCATTTGATACCTTACAAGCAATAAAAAAGTGACGGTATAAGACAACCAGATTATTGAGTAGCCTAAAGTGATTAATGAACACTATTTCTAGGTCATTCCAAGAGGTGATAAATCAGTTTGGTAATCTGAGATACCAAGCATAGTCAACCTCTCCTAAAGAGTAAGAGAATAGGTGGCAAGCCACATCTTCATGTTGAACCTGAGTTTAGATCAAGGCATCTTTGGATTCCTAAAGATGTTCTTCAACTATTTAAATCGCATTAAGTATGTACCTTGGGTATAACTGGTTGATATTCTTAGGTAAGTCATGAGCATGCCCTAAAACATTTATAGGGCATCCACCTCCACCAAGCCAACTAGGATTAGTCCCCATTTGTGAGTTCTAAGGGGTAAAAAATAGGTTGATGAATGAAACTACAATTGTAGGTGAGCTACTAGCTAAGTGGATTTATCGAGTTTTTGGTTACCCTTTATTTGTTCATGGTTCTTGATGTTCAATGGGCTCTAACAATTCAAAATCAGCCCTTACAAACTTTGATCTCATGGGTATCTGTCTACTTTCTAGTTTAGCTTTTAGACTACCTAAGCATGGAAAATGCTTCTAAGTGTTCAAGCTTAAATTTGTTTTTTAAAATTTTAATTTTACATTTATTATATTGGTAGCCCTCTTTTAGTACTAATTATGTTGATGAACATTTTGGCACACGCCAACATTCTAGGAAGGTCTTTGAAGTTGCGTCTCTTGAAAGGAGATTTGTGAGATCTCCCCAAGGTTTCTATCTAGTCTAGGTGCACTAATATTCACTTAGTGGTTTATTGTGACCATTCCATTTCAAGGGGTCTAATAGTGTGAATAATCCAAACTTCATTTTAATGAGGTTAGATACCTAAACAATTTAATATATAACACTTATTTTTTGCTTTGTTTGAATGAGTTTCATGTAGGTGCTGAAAATAGATAAACAAGCATTCATTTACCTAATTATGAATCAAAGTTTTTAGGGTTTTTTTAAATGTTTTTGAGGCTGATTTATTATCCCTTCAATCTATTTTCTTAACATTCAATAATGCAATATTATAATAGATAAATTGACAATAATCAAGATAAACATGTAAACATATTGCATTTGTACAAACCTTAATCTACCATATTGATAAAAATAATAAAAGAAGAGAAAAGGAGATAGAAAATCCTACAACAATGGTGAAAATTTTGATTTCATTTTTGTATGAGCTCCACAAACCAACCTTTTATCTAATTAACATACACATAATCAAATACAGGGCCAATGTAAGCTTATAAGAAGAGTAAAGAAAGAGATTATAACCACAACCACCATATGCACTCACAGATTGAATAAAATAATCCTAAGTCTTGTATTAATCAATATACATCATTTTGAAAATCACATTCAGAGTCCATTACAATTGAACCCTCAAAAATTTGCCATCATAATGTTAGGGGAGGAGTTGAGGGAGAGATTACACTACTGAATAAAAAATTACATGATTTTTTTTGAAAGGGGTTGGTTGCAAATATTTTATGGAAGAAGAAATGCCAACCCTTTGATAGTAAAAATACAACCATATATAGGAATTACCTTTTCTAAAAAGGAGTTTTTCCCTCCAAAAACATATAACAACCTTCATTAATGCCCCAACTACCTCTTTCTCCTTCCTCTCCCTCCTAAATCACCACTTTCACTGTTCACAACCTAAAAATAGACCAAAAACAAATCAAAACATTGTAATCAAAAGAGTGAATAATAAAATAACACACAAAAACATGAATAAGTTTTAAACTAAGAACAATCAAGCAAAATTAAGACCATCATTACATCTGAGATGGAGTCAGCTATCTGACAAATCAAATAATTTGAAAAACTGACATCAGGGTCAAAAGTTAAAAAAAAATGATTAGAGTCCCAAAAATAGGCCTAGTAGACTTAATTAGGCTCTTTGGCATGAGAGGTAAGTTATTGTTGATTTTTGAAAAAATATAGAAATCCTAGTGCTAATCAGGATTTAGAAGCCTGAATAACACTAGGGGCACTTTTTGAATGTTCACAAACCTAATTAAGTCTAACATGTCCATCTAGAACTAAGTTTATTAGCAGGCTTTTAAATTTTAATCCAACATGGGAGTCCAATACCTAATCAGGGTCTAGACCCTCAATTTACATTGTAGGGATTTGCTTGGTGTGTTTCATGTCATAGTCATGATTCAAAGCCTATATAATAAATAGATTGGGGGCCCCCAAGTCCCTACGACATAGTCAGGGCTTAGTTACCGATTAGAATGGTGTTGATATCTATATTGAGGGTCAAGACCTAGTTGAGGTTTTAACCCCGACTAACACTATAATGCCCTTAATAGAAACCTCTAACCTAATTAAGTAAAAAATACCTAAAATACACTATAAACATCTTGGTCCCCTTATCTAATGCTAATCGAGTAAAAATCCCTGATTAGAACTACTGACACTACCTACCCACTCCACTACTAAATTAGAGATAATTATCTGACTAGAACTGACTTGACCCTTACCTTTTATCTTATGACCTAATCAGGGTTATAAACCCTAATTACAAATGAAAAGGCTTGTCAATGTTACCATGACCTAATCAGAGGTGAAAACCTTGATTATAATTGTAGGACAAAAAATTTCAAAGGCAAGACCAATCCAGGATAATAATTCTAATTAGAACTGTAAAGGACAAAATGACTCCTTAGACCTAATCGGGTTTTGGAAGCCCAATTAGGTCTACAAGACTTAAATATTTTTGAATAAGACCCATTCACTAAAGAAAAACTTGATTAGCATAGGACTAAGCTTCTTAACATCAGTTAAACCTAATCAGGGTTTGGAAAGCTAATTAGGTCTACTTGTTAAACATTTTTTATCACCTATAATAATTATAACTAAGAAACATGACAAGTTTTCCCTTGATCAAGTAAGATTTTTCAAGTATAATACAAAGATCAAAAAGTCATTTTTGGAGGGGTGAAAAATATGAAACTTACTAACATGAGCTTGGTTGATAAGATGAGATTATTATTAGAGATTGAGAGGGCACATAAATCAAAGTGACGCCAAAAAATAGTTGCAGGTAGTTGAGAGAACAAGTGGCCCAAAATGCCATGCAAGTATAAATGAAATAAGACCCCGCTTCAGGGCCAAGTGTTATATATGAAACTTTACCATTTGATATTGATTATCACACTGGTGTAGGTTTTGAGAGCTTGAAGGGCATGTAAACTAAGGCGATGTCCTAGGGTAAGCTAAGAGAGCTAAGCAAGTTAAACTTCAAATGCAAATTAGGAGGTCAAAACTCCACTTTTACGTTAAGTATTATATGTGAAGTTTTATTGAACATACATGGTATTTTTAACAGTGATGGTTGCATGTCCCAATTCAACATGCAAAATTAGATAAAACACCATGGAAAATTAAGAGTGATGATACCAATGAACCATGAATGTAAGTGGGAGTGAAGTAAAAAATAAAAATAGGTTCCATGATTCTTAGAAAAAATAGGACATGTTGTACAAGAAATAACAATGTACAGTACATAATACCTACTACAATTAGATGTGACTGCTTGAATGCTTGTAGGTTCTGTGTCTCCTTCACTTTGGTGTATTCAGAGCTGGCTCATAGACTGTCACTCCTTATCAAATGATAAAACCCTAGTTCTTCATCTTCATAATGGCTGTGGGAAAAATAGGTTAGTGGGTACATGGTGTTGAGCTACCCCAAAAAACCCCTTTATCAATGAGTACTACTTACATAGCCAATACTTTGAATATGGTCTCAAATTTATGTAGTTTTCCCTTACATGTTGGCTTGTGTATGAATCATGCATTGTGTGATCTTGTTTGTAAGTTAGAAAATGTGGCTCATAAAATGCTTCTTTAGTAATTCAGACATGTAGATGTGATGTTCATGTGACTGATATGGAAGTAGGAGAAAATAGGGAAGCTTTGTTCACTTGAGTGTTTGATTGAGTGCTTTTCGTAAGTAACATTTGGTTTATCCTAGGTTTTTCTAAGTGAAGAATGAATGAAGGTTGATCTTGTATTTATACCAATCCCTTTGGAGAATATCTTGCATTAAATCACTTAGGCTGACCATGGGATTACATTTCATTTACAAATTGGATGAATTTAGGGAACTAAACACTTGCATTAGAATATGACACTTGTGTCGACATAGGCATCTGACTAGGATGCAAGTGCCTTGGTAGTTAGAAAATAGGTGCAAGTCCAAAAGTTGTAGAGATGTAAGATAAGTAGGTTTATATCATTCTGAACAAGATAGAAGGCCTGGGTCATTAAAATGACATGGGTTGAACTAAGAGATAAGTAATCAGGCACAAAAAGATAATGTATGTGAGCTTTTTGGTAGTACAAAAGGCCTAGAAAATGAAGGTACATCCATGATATGTATTTTATAAGTTTACAAGATTGAGGTGTTATATAATTCAAAAATAATGTCTATAATTTCTAGGTGAATTCATACAGCAAAAGAACACAATTCTACATTCACACTAAGGAGAAGAACCATACATGGTTTGATTTCCCTCTTAAGAGTATTGGATACATAGACATCAATCAATCATCTACGGGGGTGATTGGGGTCAACTCTTATAAAATTTATGTACCAATAGTAATATACATACATGTGATAGGTCTAAAATGAATAGTGATAAGCACAACATATAAATCAACACAAATTAATTAACATAGTACGCAAAGATTTAAAGTGGAAAACCTCTAGGAGGTAAAAAACCCATGAGTGATATTTTTTAGTTGATAAACCAATTTTAACCCTGATACATAAAGTCCTCTTTATCTCACTTCTCAATATATAAATTTACAAATAGGGGTAAACCTTATATATATTATTCACAAGGGGAGCTGATCATCCCATATTTTCCCCGATGAACATTTAATTACATAGATAATTATTAAAAAAATATAATTTAATTATTTATTTTCATGAGGTTTTCACCTTGTGTAAATAAATAATAAATTATTATTATTTATTAAACTCTCAAGGTAAGCTAAGGGTGAATAAAACACTACTTAGTCATTAAATGCTCTAACACTCCCCCTTAATGTTAAGTGGGGATAAGTGTCATAGTCACCTTAAAAAAATTATAATATGTACACAATTAAAGGATTACAAAAACACCACCTTTTGAAACAAAAGGAAATATAATCCATAAATATAATCCATGCACATCTTCTTTCAATCCTTCATGAGTAGCCTTGCCTAGGTGAACATGTGAAATGTGGTAGTATACTGATGTGATTTCTTCTTTTGATTTGTCATGAGGGGGAATGGAAATTTTGGCATATCTCTTGCCTGGATCATCTACAATCATATGATAAACCTTATTAGGTTTCTTATAATCTCGATGATGTGGAAGAATTAGAGTGATAAAGTTGATCTCCAAAGGAGGAACCATCTCCTTACTCTTCTTTACTATACTTCTCAACTATTGAGATGTCTCTGTATTCACCTCCTTCTATAGTAATGATGACCCTTCTTAAACTTGCTCTTGAACAAGCAAAGACTAGTCAACCATAGTTTCCAGTTTGTCCTCAATATGAGGAGGTGACAATGCTTCTAGCTCAAAAGTCTTTTGAGTGTCAATATCTTCTTCTTTTATGATAATATTTAAATGTCCTAACTCTTTGAAAGAGGTTTCTACTAACTCCAAAAAATATGTGTTTTCTTCAAAAATTGATTTTATGGTCTTTTGGGAAATGATCCAAGTAGTTTCTTGAAGTTGCTCAGAAAGAATAGGAGTTACTACCGTTATAGGAGCTTCCTTTGGCTCTAAGAATGGAGGATATATAGTCAAAAACTGCAAGGTAGTATTCTTGATCAAGCCTTATGAATGAACTACCTATTCAGGCATCTCACTAACCTAGTTGATATCCCAAGAGTCCCCTTTCCTTGATTTGAATTTTTGAGTTTGAAATTCAAGGTTCTCTTTTTCTGGTTGAGGTGAGGACTCTCTATTTTCTTTGATCACCATGACAATATCCCATACAGTGCATGAAGGTTTTGATTGATCTTTTATTTCTTTTTGTTTTGTCTATTTGGGTGGGAAAATATCAATAGCCTTCAATGGTGGAGGAAGTTTAGCATTTTTTCCATACACCCCTTTTCTAGCTAGCCATACCGAAGTCCTTCTAAAGACTCTTTGAGTTCAATCCTCCAATGATGTTTTTTCCTGTTGTCTCTACTCAACCCTTGGGATTGGTACCTTATTTATTCCTTGAGAGAAATAGTTATCATCTAGCACTTCAACATCATATTTAATATTTATATCATTAAGAATATCCACAATGTTAAACTTGATTACTTGATCTAACATGAAGCAGGTATAGTCAAGGAGTTTAAATTCCTTTCACTGTCACAATCTATCCAAAAATCCCTATAATAAGGAATGTGCTTAAAGGAACCACTCAAAACATGATCTATTATTCCCCTTATATAAAATGAGGGGTGGCTATGAAAATATTGGAGTGTGACCCATGCCATGTCTGCGTCAATTGATTTGGCCTTATGTAATGTGGCACATGTGTACCTACCAATAGTCATTGGAAAATGAATTATAGGGATTTATGCTTATAAACCAAGAGATTTTGTAACACCATCAATTATTGCACTAATTCCATGAGTTCCCATTTATCATATACATATATCGAGATCATGTAAGGGGTAGAATCACACCTGCATAACTTGATGTAGGAAAATTAGGGAATTCTATGAACCATCCTCCCCATATTGAAATCTCTATAGAGGTAGTGATGGAGAAGCACATGTTGTAAGGTTTTTAATCAAACATTTGAATGACAAATTATAGGAAAGCATCATTGACATGATAAAATGTTTGGCACTTCCACTTATTATCAACTAAAGATAATATTCATATACCCAATAAGCTGACATCAGACCCATTGTAGACAAACTAATATAGAATATTTTTCGTGCAACAACATAAATGAGATATGACATCATGTAGAACTTATGAGTGGTAATTACCTCACACATCTATATATGAATTGAGTCACTGATTAATTCAACCCAATTAAGGTACTACTTATTAGCATGAATAGTCTAAATATATTGGAACATCCATTCATTGTAATATTTTACTTTAGGATTTCCCACCACCCTATTTAGGAGAGTAACTATGTCATTAATCTCAGACTTGAAATCCTATCAAGCGATCACCTTGGGGACCAAAGAATTAAAGGTTTGGGCTTGGAAAGCTAGTGTCTATTCAAGGATTTAAGATAATCATCCTTATGATTATCATGAAACTGTTGGGCCAATTCTGGAGTGATTTCTATGAAAGCTTCATGATCAGGAGTCGCTAGCATTTATTCAATGTATTCAAGGTTGATCCTCAAGATAAATCCATATTATGGAGTAATAACTTCTCTTCTATCTCTATCATACTAATTTATAGGGTCATGACAAATTTTGGACACTTTATAGAGACTAGGAATTCATTAGCTTATGGAAGGCCACTATCATAAACAATTTATATCCAGTCATTCTTGAAAGAGACATTTATTATTCTCTAGAAGTCTTCCATATCAATGTGCCCCAGGTCTATCATGAAACTATTGGGCCAATTCTGGAGTGATTTCTATGAAAGCTTCATGATCAGGAGTCACTAGTATTTATTCAATGTATTCAAGGTTGAGCCTCAAGATAAATCCATATTATGGAGTAAGAACTTCTCTTCTATCTCTATCATACTAATTTATAGGGTCATGATAAAATTTGGACACTTTATGGAGACTAGGAATTCATTAATTTATGGAAGGCCACTATCATAAAGAATTTATATCCAGTCATTCTTGAAAGAGGCATTTATTATTCTCTATAAGTCTTCCATATCAATGTGCCCTAGGTCTATGTTGGTGACTTTATCAATGTTAGAGTCTATGAGGTATGACCCCTTGGAACTAGTACTTCATCTCACTTACTTTTCCTTCCCTTTCTTCTTTAGAGTCCCAAACATATGCTAACTATAATAGGGATGGGAGAGTAGGGATTAGGGAAGAAGTGTGTGAAGAGGAATGATAAAATTATAGAAGAGAGGTAGATGGAGGGGAGGCATAAGTAGGATACTATAGTGTAGTCATAGAGTTATGATGCAGGGAGAGTGGGATACTCCAACATCAGAGTTGTGAGGGTGCATTACAAGTGTGAAACCCTGATGTAGGAGAAGTTGAAAACTCATACACTAGAGTTGTGAGGGTGTATTATAGGCATGAAACCTTGATGTAGGAGAAGTTGAAAAATTTAATGTTAAAGGTTTGGAGCTGCATTATACATGTGAAACCCTAATGTGAGAGAAGTTTAAAGTTCTAGCATTGTAGTTGTGAGGGTGCACTGTAAGAACAAAACCCTAATGTGGGATAAATTGGAAACTATAGCATCGAAGTTACTAAGGTGCACTATAGGCATGAAACCCCAATGTATGGTTAGTGAAAAACTTCAAAGTAGGGGAAAAGGGAAAAAAGTTTGCAAGTGTTTAATCAAGTACCCAATGAGGTAAAAGACACCAATGATAACATTAAAAAAGGTTTATAGATCAATCAAATAAAGTCATACTTTATGTAGGGAAAATAAACCTTGAAAATAAAAACTTGGAAACCCTAGTCATTTTACTATGGAAAAAAGATGAAGGAATTAAATAGTTCAAACCTCTAGTCTCCAAAGTAGATTTAAAATCTTAAAAAGTAGAAAAACACACTTCTAGATCTCAAAATTTGAATGCTTGAGTGTTTTGGAATGACAGGAAGGCTTTATTAAATAGTGGGGGTCAATAATACCCCCCCACACATAGGACTCGATCCCCATCAATGAGGGTGGAGTTAGGTCCCAATGACTACATTATAGCCTTAGAACCTTGACCAAATAAAGGACCAAAATAGACTAAGTCTTCTATCAAAAATATAAAACACCCTTTTTGGCTAATCTTTTAAAGATTTTTAGAAAAATTTAATGGGGTACCACAAAATTTCACTTATGAAATTTGGGGAACAAAACAAATCATGACAAGATCAACCATAACATGATTTATACAATAAAACATAATGCTATTATATTATTAATGACATAGGCATTCTAATTCACTTGATCTCTTATATTGATAAGTTTTTTTCATTCAAGTCATCTAAGAGTAGAGTTATTCCAAGCAACTCAAGATGCAATGAACAAAGCAATCACAGGATAATAAATTGAATATATATATATATATATATATATATATATAAATTAAGGTCCTTAACTCATCTAGGCTCAGACATGAATATATAAACATCCATTAGAATTCATTTTCAACGATGAGTTTATCACAAGAAGATCTATAAATCAGATATAAATAAGCAGTCTAGCTAAAATCTCAATAATAATAACCAAAACAATTAGTTAGTAAAATACATAATGCTTGTGGCTCATATCTTGGCCCATAATAGATCATTGGCACACATATACATAAGTTCGACTAAGCACTTGCTCACTTTGGATATAACAAAAAACACAACAAAATATCTAATAGTTGAATATGAACTCATCCTTTCTCCAATTACAACTTTGGCCAACATAAGGAGGGCTCACCTCCAAAAATTTTGCCATCATCAAGTAACTACTCTAGGCACCCCTAAGCTTAAGAATCCTAGCTCTGAGCATGTTCACATCATGGTGCAATGAAAGCAAAGAAAATAGACAGTCTAGATGTCTTAGGGTCAAGGATATGGCTACTTACGAGGTAAAAATAAAATCATCTCATAGTCAAAAGAGGCTACCAACCTCGAATCTATTTTTACCAAGCATATAAACATAAAAGTAAAAAACACAAGGATTAAGGCAATCAAAATTTATCCAACAAGTTAATTTCTATTAAGCAGTCATGGGAGGGCTTAGGCAACCTACCATCATGTCCAACAAGAGAGACCTAACCTTTCTTCCATCATGAAGAGTGTAACCTTTCCAAGGCATCGTAACATATCATACTGCAAGGAACCTCCCATTCCTAGGGTAAGTAAAGGTTCTAACAGTACCATCTATCATTGAGGAATGACTTAGCTCTGAACTCCCACACAAGGGTAAGAACACTATGGGGTGACCCAAGAACATCTATAGAAAGATAAGTAAAGATAATAAGTAATTGAAGTGGATTTACTCCTTTTGAACACAATAATTCAATCAGGAGTCAAACAAACTTTATGTAGTAAAAAAATAGACTAATTAAGTCAAAAGAGAAGCTTACCAGTCAATCCAAATCTTTCATGGGATATTTTTTGAAACTTTATTCTAGTCGAGGCTCTCCCTCTCTAGGATATTTTGTTTTTTTTGTTCCTTATTCTTCCTTCTTACTAAAATGGCCAACATTTATTTTTTAAAAGATATGCCTTCCTCAAATAGGTGTTTTGTCTTTGTCACAACCCTATCAGAACATGACAAGTGTTTCTTATTTCCTTGGATCGACCAACCACTCTACTTGCTAGCCCATGCCTTCACAAATAAACATTCTCTTTTATTGATCCATAATGGCTCATGTTGGCTCTTGTATAATCTTATGGTTACTTCTATGACAACCCACCTCCCTGCATTAGGATTAAGGCAAAGGTAATTAATAAACACTATAATTATGCTACTAGTTATTCTAGACATTGGTCTACTTCATTCTCATGCATTGAGTATGACTATCCAAAGGTGGTTCAACCAACCCAATAATGAATACAATCCATTAAGACACACTAAGACTAAAGAAAGGGGATCAATGGCATATAAGTCATCTAACTTGGACCATTTAAGTTTAAGATAAGATATGGGCTAGAGATAAGATCACAAATGATGTGATAATACCTGGCATAGTCCTTGTTCATTCATTGGAAATGACCTTTTCCTACACACTTATTCCACCCATATAGTTCTAATATCCAAATCTTGAAACCATAAGCATGCTAGATCATTTTATTTAAACCAATATAATTAACTTACCTTACAATTCATAAGGTCTTGAAGTACGGTCCATATAGAACTTAGTGCATGTATAGTCAAATTATGACATAGGGAAATAATTCAAGTATTACTAAATCAAACTTACCATCCACATAACCCACATACTCTTGAAATCAAAATCATCATGAAAGTATAGCCATAAAGTTAGCATAGTCACATTATTCATACTTGAAGTATGTCTCAACGTTCTATGAACACCATTATAGTCTAGAGTCAAATGAAATTACTAATGATCCTATTCATCATGTATCCATAGGTGATATCCCTATTATCCCACTAGTAGGGATCTTAGTCTTATGTTGAAATCTTATGTTTTTTAGCAATTAAATTCATTTATTGTTCATGAGGTGCATTACATACACGAACTTGGTCTCTATAATTGGATGGTTTCTGAGACCCAGTTTGAAATAAAAATAAATGTGTGCCAAAATGAACACTAAGAGAGTAGAAACCAAATAGACTGCATACATAGGTAAGACCAGAATAAAAAGGAAAAATAAGGGTACCATGGTTTTATTGAAATTAGGGCATGTTTTATAAGCAACAACAATTGAAAAATCTACTTGAAAATACTCTTGACTATTTTGAAAAAAAAAATGTATCTTAAGATGACACATGATACCTAAAAAAATTTTTAAAAGGAAAGGAATGGAATGGATATAATATGAAATCTGATATTCACATTGACCTGTGTGTGCAAATGAGTTCATTCCCATTAATGGAATTTATAGAGATTGGCTATTATAACTTAGACCATTGAGCTAGTGAATTATGCATTGAAATAATTACGTGGGAATTTTCTCTACTATCAGCCAAGCACCCATTTCCCCAACAAAGATACCTCTAGTCCCACTCAAGGCCTTATTCTACTCCCATATGGGCATCCATAACCCCAATAGAGGTTACCTAAATCACCCATAAATTAGATTTCTATGATAATATATTTTTTCTTTTATCTTTTCTTTTACTTTTAACATCTCAGTTCTTAGCTGGGGGCCACCATGGCAAGTGAAAGGTAGAATTTTAATTTTTTAAATCTAGATCTTGACCATATCAACTTCATCCAAGCAAACCCAAAATAATTAAAGCATATCTTTGTGCATGGTTTCAATAGAATATATTCATAAGTCAAACAATTTACCCAAACTTGCTTAAATGTGAATATATTCAGAACACACATGATAACTGAAGCCTTTAAAAACAAACTTGCAAACCTATTCTTACATCATGAACTATTCATAGTAGTTAAGCACCAAACTTACATTACCATTGCTTATCCACAAACCCTTTATTTTTATTTCAATGATCATTGAGGTACTACAAGATAAAAAACCAAATAGGATTGGAACCAAAAGAGGTATATGACGAGGAAAAACCAATGAAAAATCAAGAAAACAACAACCTAAACTAAATACAAAATTATGAAACAAAAGGAAGCTATGCAAAATACCTTACTAGACCAAATCATCCCTAGAAGTAGTGCTTGAGGAACTACCCATTAATAGGCAAATGGACAACCTCACCAGTTAGAAACTTGAAGATGAATGCATTATCTCCCAAGTTTTAAAACTTTGGTAGGGACCTAACCAGAGAATGTCAAACTTACCATGTCATCCCTTTTTCTCAAGTACCTTATCCTAAAGACTCTTATCCTAGCCATTCTCAATTGGATCTAGTAAATTCGTACGTTTAGGTTCAACAATGCCATTACCATTTCTTTATGAAAAAACATTGGAAGAAGATTTAAGAATTATCTCATTACCATACACCCATAAAATAAACTAAAAAGAGGGACAAGTAGGGGTACCATCACATACTTGAGTAAATTTCATCCCAAAATTGATAATTATGTGATCCTCAAGGAATTTAATCATATTTTGAGTTGTTCATCATCGAATTTGAGATAGGGGGGGCGCATAAACATCACCTTCATTTTCCTTCCTTTTTAGACCATGAGTGTACATGATTTTTTATTCACTTAACAATGACTTTTGGATCTATATTCAGTAGCTAAATGTGAGGACTGTTGTTTAGAAGAGAGGCATTTTCAACTCTAGACCTTATTAATTCCTCTTCTTCACTTGGACTACCATGCTATAACTTGTTGACTTCTGCATCTACCATGTCTAATGTTGAAAAGAATATTGAACCATTGTCTTCTTCATGTGGTTTAGAATTATTTAAATTTTCATATGTAGCAGCAAAAATATATGATATGACTACTTCAGATGCATTAAATGTATCCTCTTCATCTAACTATTCTAACTCTTTAATTCCATGTTCAAGCTGATCACTCAGATCTTTTGATTCTTTTCCATGTATAAAATATTGACATTCATAGTTTCAAAAGTCAACATGTCTAGATCAACTATTTTACCATGAAAATTTATACAATCTTATTTGACAACCTCTTGTGTAATAGGTTCAACAACTTTAGTGAACATGATTTATTCAACTCTCACTCTACTTTCAATAATTTGGAATCCAAGCTTAGATTCCACACACATGATCTCATTATTTTTGTTCTATTATGTGATCAAATGCATAATTTTTGGTTCTATTTTTATTTTGATCTAATTAGGCATACCACACCACAAAATCCACATATGAGAAAAATAGGTCATCATATATCTATTTAACATTTTGGACCAATCTCTATTGATGAGAATGTCATTGTCATTCGGTATATATGCCACTTGATTTTCAATAAATTATTTTATCCTTGGATCTAAGACCAATTGTATGTGATTCAATTCACCAACCACTTAAACCTATGATTTATCTAGTTGAATCACATTCTTATTAGATTTAGTAGGAGTTAAACCTAACTTATAGAAAATTGAGAAGGGCATGATGTTACCATAAGCACATGAATCCACCAAATAACTATGTAAGTTCTTCTTGAAAATCTAGATTGTTAGGAGAAAGGAGGAGTTTTAGTTTTTTGTTTATAAATAACTATACATGTGTTAGTTGTTTTACTAATTTATTTTACTTTAGGAAAAGAAAAAGATTTCAATAACAAACCCTTCTAATTAGACATTTGGAGTAGTTCAAACATCGATATATTCACCTTGTCTTTCTTCAGGTCATCAACAATGTTATACACACATTTGTTTTTCTCTAAATATTTTTTAGCTTGTGGAGGTGTATCATTTTTCTTGGATTTCAAAGATGAGCTAGTTCCCTTGGGAAGAAATAGGTTATTATTATATTTTTCATCAGGTAGAACCTAACTATTATTTGAAGGAGTAGAAGTTGTCAAAGGCATTTGTAGCTTACTTCTCAATATGTAGTTATTTCCTCTTTGAAATAAATGCATGAACTTCATCTAAGTTATCTTTCAGATCATTGTCACTTTTGTATAAAAATTCATAAGTCTATAATACTAAGGTGGTACCTAGATTCCCTCTGTTTTGATTTGAGTTATTCTCTAATACAGGCACTATCTCAAGATTGTCCATATCCTTTTCAAAAATATTTGAAGCCAATATGAAATCATCACAATCAATTTCAATATGATAAACTATATTATGCAACCTACACTAAGTGGGTAATGCCAAATCAACAAAATTAACAATGTCCAATATTATTATTAGTCTAATTGGTATTATCAAGAGTACTAGGGGCACCTCCATTATTAGGCTTGGTATTCCATTTATGATTAGTTTTTTGGAAATTAAAATTTTTATTTTGAGGAGGTTTGTTCGTGGTGTGATTATGATGTTGAGGCACTTATCTCCACAAATCAACCATGTCATTGGTCAATCATTGAACCATATGTTACAAGTTTCTTATTTTAGGGTTCATGTTTGCATTTTAATTAATTCTTGTTTGATTTTTTTTGTTAATTGAAGGCACCAAAAAATTTATAAATGTAAGGAAATCAAATTATATTTGGTTATGGGCAATGTTGGTAGGTGTTCAATTATTCAAAAATGTTGAAACAACTTGGTAATTGCTATTTAGATGAACATAAGAACTTGTGTTAGGTGTATTAATAATGTTATTATAGGCTACAGGAACAATTTGTTAATTATTTCTTGAGGAAACACATGATTTGGAGTGATGAGGTGATTCATAAGCATGTAGTTCAAAGGTGTTGTATTGTAAATTTAATTTTGATTTGAATACATAGTACCTGATACTTGGTTCATCAATGGGGTGTTGTGCATGAACACTTGATTTACCATGGTGAGTTGGTTATACACACTCAACTATCCTAATGAAGGTAACATATCAACCCCTTACCCTTGTGGCATCATTTTTTATTCAATAATAATGGCTTCTTGATATGCCAAAGATAACATTGTGAGTGTCTTGGGAGTCCTTCAAACAAACATATAAGTCATTGGGTCTAAATATCTCAAGAAGGTTTGTATGGCAACCATTTTTATTTTCATGTAGGGGTTTTTCAATCTCTTTTAAAATTAGAGAAACATGTGTTAAACATTATCATGGGCTCATTTGGTTCTCTAAGGGCAATAACAAGTTAATGATATAAAACATCAACATTTATAGGCACATGGAAATGATTGACAAACACAATTATAAGATCATTCTAAGAGATAATTGATTCATTTAGTAACCCAAGGTGTTAGTTGTAGGCTATCTCATCCATGGTATAAGGAAACATGTGACAAGCCACATCCTCATATTGGATTTGATTTTGTATCCTAGCATCTTTGAAAGCTTGTATGTGTTCTTCTACGGTTTAAATCCCACCATACACATACTTTGCATATAATTTATTAGGATTATTGGGAAAATCATTGGCAAACCCTATAACATTCACAAGGTGGTTACCTCCACCAAGTGAAGAAACAACCATTGGTGGGTTTAGAGGGGAAATAAAGTGATTTGCAAAGTGAATAATAGATGTATGCAAGCTACTGGTCGATTGGATATGTCTAATTTTCAAATTTCATTTGTTCATTCTTGTTATTATATGTTATGTGGGGTAAAATATTTCAAATTCACCCTCAATGGACTTTGATCTTAACGTTATTCTACTATTTTCCATTATGATACTTGGAATATGTCAGCATGGGCAATGCCTCCACAATGCTTAAAGCAAAAATTTCAAGTTTAAATTTAGTTTAGGTTCTCTTTAGTG
Organism: Torreya grandis; assembly: GCA_037957365.1. NCBI lineage: Eukaryota > Viridiplantae > Streptophyta > Pinopsida > Cupressales > Taxaceae > Torreya > Torreya grandis. The sequence continues at coordinate 3,118,757 of JARHVA010000540.1, read as the reverse complement.
TCAGCCTATTGATGGGTTACTTGCAATGTTATATTAGGTGGGATGAGAAACATCCAACCTCTTCTGAAAGGAGTCCAAAAATCTCTCAAAGGTCTATATTACCAGGTCACGACGTACTGGACAACATAGTTGATCAATGTAAAATTGTTCCATTTTAAGGGATTTGATAGTTTGAAATTTAAGCTTAAATGAGTGAGAGGAAAATGTAATTTTTTGTTTTGTCAAAGTGGGTTTTAGTTACACAATAGGAAAAAACAAACATGAACAAAATGCCTAAAACATTAGAGATTTTAGATTTTAATAAAGGAAATACAACTGATTTTAAAACATATCCATTACTTACATTCATTCAACAATGTGTAAACAATAATGAATAAAAAATAACAATCAAAATGGAATGTGGAAGAATAGATTATAATTTCCATATGTATTTTAAACCCTAAATTAATAAATTTACAAAAAAGAGAAAAAGTTATGAGAAAAGAGGAAATGAATGACCCTGTTTTACATGAAAGAAATATATGTTTTTCCTAATTAAATGAAACCCATAAAATTAATCTCTCACCTAGCCAACATTCACACAACCACAAACAGAGATAGTGCCAGAGTCTAAAGATAAAAAATCCAAGAATAAAAAGAGCAGATCTATCGTATACATGCATAATGAATGGATAAAAACCTTCATAGTTTCAATTCATATATGTTTGCTTGAAAAATAATATATTTAGGTTGATTAAAATTAGTTGAATGCAAATAAAATATTTAGAGAAGCATTGCCCACATGAAAATATACCTATAAAGCAATAAATTAAAATGGAAAGTGTCTAGTCTACAATAGTCTCATTGGATACACAATGAGCCAATGCTTTGAATGGCTTTTGGTTGGCTATTTGTAAAGAACTAGTTAGTGCAGAAAAATAAATTTCCCTCCAAAAGTTGGTTGCACTTTAATTTAAAACTTGCACTTTTCACAATATCCCAACACTTTATCCTCTTTCACACCTACTAGGATAGATAAAACAAGTTAATTTATTGGTAATATTAAAAAAGACTTTTTACTCATTAGATATGCTCTTTTACAAAACTAATAAAACTATGACATGCAAATGCGTACAACTTTTGATTCATGCATATCTCTCATAAAATCCCTATACCATAATTATCAAGATAAAAATAACTTCTTGATGCCATAAATGACACGTAAAATTGAGTAACAAGATGAATGACATGATAAAAAACTAACTTGTAATCTAATTTTGCCCAATAGACCTAATCAGGCTTCAGATTTATGCAATAAAATAATTTTTACAAATTTGATTTTCCCTACCTAATCAGGCTTTAAGAACCTAATTGACACTAGTGTAGTGTTTGGGGGCACTTGTATTTGTATTAGAGCTTCAAAATATCACTTTTCATTATGGGGTTGGAGTGAGGGGCCTTTAGTTCAAATTAGGTATTTAAGCCCACATGGCACTGCATTATGCTTAGGGGATCCACAAACCCAATCGATTATTCAAACCCAATTTACATTAAGGTTGGGGTATTCAAGTCTTTGTAGACCCAATAGATCTATGGGCTTGACCAACACTATGAAAATGGGGAGGGGGCATGAGGTTCCCCAACTACCAAAGGGGTCGGGGCCTTTGGTCCCCCACTAACCCAGTCAATGTTTAAACCCTGACTACAATAATAAGTGGGAAGCTCGAGGCTCCCCCAACCAAATTAAGAAAAAATCCTTGATTAATTTGGTCCTCATAGACCTAGTTAGTTTTAAAACCATTACCAAAACTAATTGACAACTAACACTACTTGACTTAGTTGATTGACATGTAGACTGAATCAAACTTACAACTTTGATTACAATTGCAGAACACCACTTACACCAATCAGGACCTAATTAGAGTTTTAACTCTGATTAACAGTGTGACACATAAATCTCAATCACATAGAGATAATCATGGTTTAGAAAATTGATTAGAATTAATTACCTAAACAACCTTTCACTAGACCTAATTAGACTTCTGGGCAAGATTTTGAAGCACTTAAAATCCATTTTTTTCACAAGTGTTTTGTATGAAAATTTATCACATGGAATTGATCTATGCAATGGGATATATTTAAATACTTGATTTGGCATGAGAACCAAGGCAAGCCAAAATGTCTACTAAGATAATGGTAACCAACTGGATCTTAAATGTAGGAAAGACCAAAACCAAAAGGCAAAAGAGGGGTACTATGATTTTAGTGAAATTAGGGCATGCTGTGCAAGCAATAATAGTTATGAAATGTTATCATTTATGGATGATTTTTATGGATATAATAAAATCAATATTAACCTTGTAGACCAATAAAAAATATCATTTATCACACCACGGGGAACATTTTATTATGTAGTCATGCCCTTTAGATTAAATAACATAGGGGCCAATTACCAGAGAGTTATAACACACATCTTACATGACTATATACACAATATTTTAAAAAATTATGTAGAATAATTACTTACAAAATCAAAATATTGTTAATACCATGCTATATATTTATGACAAATATTTGAGAGACTACATAAATTCAATGTGCCTTTACATCCAAACAAGTATTTGGAGTCACATTAGGAAAATTACTCATCTATATCATATCTCAAAGAGGCATTGAATTAGATCCTAGAAATATCAAAGCTATCATTGATATGCCTCCACTAATAGGATTGAAATAATTATAGTCCCTAAATAGAAGATTTAATCAATATGACAATTGTTAGCTCAGTTGGTCGATAAGACACAATATTTTACACACCTATTAAAGGAAGATACAAAATTTGAATGGGTTGCTAGTTGTCAACATAGTTTTGATGCAATTAAATGATATCTACTTAATCCACTTATTATCATGCCTCTAATACCATACATGTACTATTATACATCTCAACTATAGATCATGCCTTGGGAGCCTTAATCACACAATAAAATGATGATCATAAAGAACATGCCATTTAACACATTAGTTGATTATGAGAAGAATTACAATGCAATGGAGAAATATGTTTAGATCTTGTGTTTGTGGCATGAAAATCACAACACTATATTATTAATAATGAAATAGAAATTATCACACAGGTGGACCCACTTAAGTTTCTCATGTCCAAGGCACACTTATCAAGAAGCATTACCAAATGGTAATGTTACTCATAGAATTTGACTTAAAATTCATATCTTAGAAATACATAAAATGGAAAATCATTGCAAACCATCTAGTAGAATATTTTTTATTATACACATCACTAATTAATGATATTTTTTGAGATGACTCCATTACATATCACATTGATAATGATACATGTATCATGTACTTTGATAGATCAAAATGCATCATTGGTGAAGGAACAAGCATAGTATTCATTACTCCTCAAGTCCAATTATTTCCATTTACCCTTCGTTTGGGATTTTCATCTATAAGATATATAGCAAAGTAAAAGGCTTTAATATTGAGTTTATTTACTACACACAATACAAATCAAATCTCTAAAAGCATATGGAAATTTCTAGCTGGTGGTTATTCTAGTTTTAGATATTTATTAAACTAAATAAGAAAATTTACTTCCATATAAATAAATGGTAAAATGATTAACAATGCAAATTGATATGTCTTAAATAGAAATCATACCTATCAAGATAATATGCATATTGATTAGGATATTTCACCGATTTAGTAAAGACTTGGCTAATGACTTAGTGTGTCTTATACTTGGTTGATGACTTCTCCTAGTGCTTGATTTGTGATTTGGTAAGAATAGGGTATATATTCTCAATGTGTAATAGTGTATTTGCGGAGTATTTATGAATTATAGTTTATGTATAAGCCTGACCTTACTTTGTATTTATATGTTCTCAATTAGGCAATTTCACGTACCACCAACTTGTTAGGTGAATGTGCTAACCTATAAGAAGGGTTTATTTTTTAAAAATATTTGTTGCTAAGTTAAGGGTGGTAATGTCACCCTTACAATAATAACATCAACATTATTATCTAAGGGTGACATTATTATCTGAGAGATAAAAATGTAAATGTGGTATTTTGGGAATGTTTGAGTAGGATATTTCACTAATTCAACACAAATTAGAAGGTTCCCTTAGGTGACTACTAGCAAATTAGGATAGGCTGGGATCATAAATAATATATAGGTGTGTAATAATAACAAGTGAGAGTTATTTGGAGATACAAAGGTCATGTAGGATAAGTGTGATTTAATATTAACATGGCCAAGTGTTAAATACCATATTTTAGGGTATACACTTGGTTGAAAACTGAATGAGGGATCATACAACTTATATTCTATAAGGTTGTCTAGCTAGATTATTACTTAAAGTTAGATGAGAAATCCTTGAATTTATATATATTAGTGGGTTGTGTGTCCCATACTATTTTGGCATCATTTCCAAGGAGTGGTGTCAAAGTAGTAAACTCTTGAAAAGTTGAGTTATGATTTTATTGCAGGGATAAAATTAGGAAGCTCATACTGTATGTTTTATCTCTATGTGATCTAGCACTAATTAGGAAAAAAAAATCATTCCCATAAATATATTAACCCTGTGCACATGAAGCAATGGGTGAGAAAATGTTTTATGGAGGTCTAGTTATAAATGTTGATGTAAGTTGGATAAATAATAATGAGTTGGTTGTTGTATACCAAGAAATAACAACATAGAAGGATATTATTAAATAGCTATAGGATAATAAAAACATATTTCAATATGTATTTATAACATTATAAGTGGAGACATGACACATTAATGAGGAAACTTTTGCACTTGTGCTTGTGGCAACAACTATACATGTTGATAAGGGGTCTATGTAGAAATTTCTCTTGTAAAAATGCTTGAACCTATTGATGAGGAAACACTGCATACACCTAAGCCTATATAAACACCTAAAAATATTAATAGCGAAGGATGCCTATATAAATTTCTCCTATATCAACCTATGTTTTTGTGATTATAGAAAACTATATACCTTTTGGTAAAAAAGAGCAACATACACTAATTAGTAAGGTGCTTGTCTAGGAGGAAAGACAAATTGAAATGATTAGTTCCATAAATAAAGATGCCACAATACATATGAACATTGGACATCATAAAATTTTAATATATGTATAGTTTTTGATGAAATACTATATATCATAATTTCCCCCAGACCTGCACTTTTGAATTTCTGAACCAAATAAAAAATAGGAAGGGGAGCTACGTTGGTAAAATTTATATTTTTATGATTCTTGTGCCTCATCTTTGTAGTTCAAATTATATTACTCATCCATAAATAATGCTACAACCATCAAATATGTTATTTCCATAACTAAACATGAAAGTAACACGTTTCAAGAAATGGATGATGCCTATTATATGATAAAAGGTAAGAAATAATTTATCAACTTCTAGAGAAAGAGAGGGTTTATCAAAGGCAAGTAGCAAAGGAATATTTTATCATTTATTTTTTTGACTTATACAAGAATAAAATTGAGTATGTATCCCAAGATTTTTTAATAAAGGAGGGCATCATAAAAAAATAGGTACAAGTCACAAATAAATAAAATGGAGATGAAAGCAAACAATTTATTTTGTTATTTTTGGGAATAATGGAGTTTTATGTCAGGACCTCCAGCTCTTAAAGAGCATAGTTGATTACCTTTTTATAAGCAACTAAACACGAAATTTAACCAGAAGTAACAAGTAACAAGAAATCAGAAATAACACAGAATATGAGAGACAATACCCAATTGTATTAATACTCTTCCAGAAGGAAATACAACAAAGAAGATGCCACAATCTTTTTCACACTCCTCTAGGGCTCCCACACCTCTAGGGCATAAACAATAAATCTCTTCAAGAGTTCTCTCTCTTAATCACGGTCACAACAAACAACTCAAACACAGAGTTGTTGTTCACCTCCAACCAGTCAATATCACTACTGCCAGTACCACAGAGTATACACACATACTCCAAGTCTGAGTACACAACGCACTCCAATTAGATCTCTCATGAACTTGCAACAACCTGCAAATCAAATCGATCTTACTTACACATGTAGATCTCACCTGATCTTGTTATATCGTAGATCAACCTGGCCTTGCACACCTACCGACTGAGATCTTACACACCCAAAAGAACCCTTGTCCTTGCCTCACCAAGTCCTTATGATTCTCCCCACCAGCACCCCTATGGATCTTCTACCAGATCTTACAACAACCTACAGATCTACCTGATCATACACACTTGGCATTGTGGCACTATGAGGAACTAACCTTGCTCTCTTCCCTCTAAAGGAGCTAACCTTGCTCTCTCTATCTAGCAAACTTTAAAATACAGCCCATGAGTCCATTAAATAGATCCCATACAAACAATAATTAGACTTTCGAATTACAATAATTAGAAACTGCAGCTCAAGACTAAAATTAGTCCTTAACATGCAAACAACTGGTTCATTGACAAACTATTCGTGAAACCGATAGTTCTAAAACCGCATAGGCGATCGACATCGGTCCCTATCTATCTGGGGATGACCAACATCGACCAATCCCTGACCAATGTCGACAGCTTCCTATCTCTACCTGATCGACGTCAGTTGGCCTGACCGACGTCGGTGACTGTGACACTGAGCAACCTCCATGTTTGCATCTGGGTGAAGCTTTTAGCTCCACAACCTAAAAATCTCCCACTTGGAGATAAATCGTTGCACCTGTACCTATACCTGTACATCATCTAATCTATTTCTTGGCTTGTATCCCTCTTCAAGATCAATCCTGAAGACCAACCACCACACATCCTGTGGTACACTGCATGTCATCCAAGTAACCTGCCACATCTGAATCTACATACCCATGTAGAGAAGTCCCTGACCCTGCATAACATGTTAACCTACTGCTGGTCCCTCTCAGATACCTGAGAACCCACTGAACTGCTCTCCAGTGCTTCTTTCCTGAATTGGCTACAAACTTGCTGACAACACCCGCTATTGGGGCAAAAATAGGTCTAGTACACATGTACTTAACCTCATCATGTGAATTGGGACCCTGTTCTATGAACTGTCCATCCATAGGTGTGCAAATTGGTTCTGCATCCCGCATCTTGAACCTTGCCACTACCTTATCCACATAATCATCTGGAGATAAAATCAACCTGTGACCTTCCATGTCTCTAGAAAAACTCATGCCAAAGAATTTTGCTGCTCCCAAATTCTTCATGACATACCACTGAACTAACTTTACCTTTAGCTCAGCAAAACCCTGCATGTGTGACCCTACAACAAGCATACACACGACATACAATAACAAGATAATGTTGCAATCATCATCCAACCTGGTAAAGAAAACATAATGGTTACAATGACACTGACTAAAGCCATGCTTTGTCATACACCTGTGAAACCTGTACCACTATCCTGTAGCTTCCTCAAGACCATATACCCTGGCCTTCTGTCTCACGTGTCCATTCTCTCTCTTCTTTAACCAAAGAATCCATTTGTCTCTCAGTGCTTTTATACCAGCTGACAACTCTACCAAATCTCTCGTTTGGTTCTTTTCCAAAGAATTCATGCCATGCTCCCACTGTTTCTTGGATTCTACCTGCTCTACAGTGAGCAACAAGTATAAAGAAGGGAAATAACAAATTTGAGGCTTACTTACACTTTCATTCCTCCACATGGGTATTTGAGACTCTTTGACAGCTTGCTGTCTACCCAAAATCTGTTCTAGTGACCGATGTCGGTCACCACCCAGTCTGCATCCAACTGATGTCAGTTCCATGCGACTGACCTGACTATCAACGCCAGTTCCCTGATCGATGTCAGTGTCCACTCGATCGATGTTGGTGTCCACCTGCCTGACATTACCAACTTTGCCTATCTGCACATGACCGACGTTGGTACCTGTCTGATCAACATCAGTTCCACTTGATCGACGTCGATAACTGTGTTTTCCTGTCAGTGATGACTTTTTACCCATGAGCTTACTTTGAATCAAAACCCTATCCAAACTGCCCTACTCAGAGTTATTCAGTCCCATCCACTGATCTCTATCCATCATCTCCTCCATAAACACCAAGGCTTTCCAGTTCTTAAGTTTGTCAAACACATCTGACTTCCTCTTAAGAACATGCATCTCCTTCTTGCTCATGTGACCAAGCCTACAAAGCCACGTCTTCGCAATAGAAGAAGAATCAATAATACAAGTAGGTAGATAAAGAGTACCTACTTTCTTACCACCAACTAATTTAAGTGCATCCACTGTGAGAGTTCCTATGCATCTCTCATCACCCAACTTTTTTGAAGAAATTAGCCTCATCTTCAGAACTGGGACCTGTATGACATCCTTCAACACCCATGTGTTGGCCATCTGCAATTTCAACCACACTTCCCCTTTGCCAATACTTTGACAAGGCTCACCAACCCCTAAATAAATCTTTCCAAAGTCTCCATGGACCTTAACATGGAAAAATACTCTATTTGGGGCTGCATGGAAAGAGGCAACAGAATCTATAAACCAAGATTCTAATTTATCCAAGGAACATAAAAGAGCAACCAGTGCAATAATACCTACAATACATTTTACTTTATTTCCTTCATGCTGATCTTCTACCAACTAGCAATCTTTCTTTACCTGCTCTTTCTTTCCATAACTCCGTAATTGATCATTCTTGCTTTTGAATTCCTTCATACTTTCTTCTGCCATTGCTATACTCCCCCTCAATCAGAAACCCCTGAGAGTGACCTATAATCAACAAACACTTAACAAGCTCTGACCACCTGTTAGTTGATCCTAGCTCTGATACCAATTGTCAGGACCTCTAGCTCTTAAAGAGCACAGTTGATTACCTTTGTATAAGTAACTAAACACAGAATTTAACCAGAAGTAACAAGTAACAAGAAATCAAAAATAATATAGAATATGAGAGACAATACCCAATTGTATTAATACTCTTCCAGAAGGAAATACAACAAAGAAGATGCCACAATCTTCTTCACACTCCTCTAGGGCTCCCACACCTCTAGGGCATAAACAGTAAATCTCTTTAAGAGTTTTCTCTCTCAATCATGGTCACAACAAACAACTCAAACACAGAGTTGTTGTTCACCTCCAACCAGTCAGTATCACTACTGCCAATACCACAGAGTATACACACATACTCCAAGTCCAATTACATAATGCACTCCAAGTAGATCTCTCATAAACTTGTAACAACCTGCAAATCAAATTGATCTTACTTACACATGTAGATCTCACCTGATTTTGCTATACCGTAGATCAACCTGGCCTTGCACACCTGCTGATTGAGATCTTACACACCCGAAAGAACCCTTATATTTACCTCACCAAGTCCTTATGATTCTCCCCACCAGCACCCTTATGGATCTTCTACGAGATCTTGCAACAACCTAGAGATCTACCTAATCATACACACTTGGCACTGTGGCACTATGAGGAGCTAACCTTGCTCTCTCTATCTAGCACACTTTAAAATATAGCCCATGAGTCTATTAAATAGATCCCATACAAACAATAATTAGACTTTCCAATTACAATAATTAAAAACCACAACTCAAGACTAAAATTAGTCCTTAACATGCAAACAACCGGTTCGTTAACAAACTGTTCGTGAAACCGACAGTTTCAAAACTACACAGGCGACCGACGTCGGTCCCTGTCTGTCTGGCAATGACCGATGTCGGCCGATCCCTAATCGATGTCGATAGCTTCCTGTCTCCACCTGATCCATGTCAGTTGGCCTGATCGACGTCAGTGACTGTGACACTTAGCAACCTCCATGTTTGCATTCGGGTGAAGCTTTTAGATCCACAACCTAACATTTTATTCCTATTTAATAAACAAGTCTAAGTAGGGAAAATTAGAAAATAATATTTTTAATTGTGGCTACTGATTTGTGAATTTGAACTGCAATTTGACCTTTCTAAAAATAGTAAGAGAGCAAAGAGAAATGTAACTTAGCTTATTCTGAGTTATCTGGTCTGAGATAGGGTCTGTAAATTTGCATACAAGACTTGGACACTATCACAAATAAGATCCTAGACTTCATTTTATAATTAGACAAGAGCATCAAAATTAGACACCCTAGGCTTTGGTGCTATATTCCTTCTCTGGTGCTATTGTCCTGAGAGTTTAATCTTTTTGGGTTTTGTTCATGTGCTCAAAGAGATCCTGTGTACTAATTTTTAGGTCTTCACTATCAACATAACTCCCTATAGAGCTGATTTTTCATGTACTTAGATATTCTATGTAATTGAAAGAAACTTCAAAAAATAGGGAAAAGGGATTAGTGTGTAAAGGATACACTGGATGCATTTCACATCCCATGTGTGGGCACACTGCGTACATACCAATACTCTGAGGAGGGATCAAGCTAATTTAGTTCTCCCATTGAAGTGCTTGGTATAATTGTGTATGAAAATGCAACTAGATGTGAAACTAGGTGTACTTTAGATGGTTAGGGATTGGTGTAAAGGTTTGAATAATCTTAGAACAATGTTGGAAGGTTATATGTAGAGAATAGGGAAAAGTGCTTGAGTGTATTTGCTTTTCTCCTATAAATGATTTTCAACCCTTCTAAATGAGCTTTGAATGGGTTTATATAGGAAACTATTGCTCATGGGTTTGATGTATTCACCTTAGGCTGACAACGAAAAGGATAAGGATCGAAAGAGTCTAACTGTTGGGGCTCAAAATGTAGTTGGATAACAACACCAAAAGTGAGGCACCCTAGAGTTCAGTGCTATAGTCTAAGTTGGGCATTATTATCTAGAGGTTACGAGACTTGGGGGATGAATTTGTTATGGGGAAAGTAGTTTGGGTCAGCTAGGGTTAAGTTTGGAAGGCCATGGATGTTTGGGAATCAGTAAAAAGGAACCTAAGATGGTGAAATGAGCAAGCAAGAGGGACCTGTGGGTTGGGTGTCACTAGTCATGCTCAAATAACCAAATTTTGCATTTTCTATGACTACATTTGCCCCCTCTTTATTCTAGTGATGCAACAAAGCAAAATAATATGATAAAATAAAGAATAAAAATCATACCTAAACTTACCTACAAAGGTGAAGCCCATGAAGCTTGTGTGATGTTGAGTAATGTTGGATAGTGCATAGAGAACACATTGTGCAAGTGTGAATCTATGAAATGAAACAAAGTGTAGATCATTTCTTATTATATATGATATAAAATAAGAACATACAAAATTTGAGTAAAAGAAAAAGGAATAAATACACCTCACTAGGTACGTGAACCAATACAAAACCTGTTGTGATCTTAAGTAGGTTGATTAATGCTGAATTGTGTTGGATGATGTTGTACCAAAAGTTATATCATGAACGGATTTGAGTGCTCAATTACCCAAAAAGTGGCTCAAGAATGCAAAGGTAGGCCCTTTGGCTCCATCATCACCTACTAAGTGAAGCTAATGAATCATGTGTGTGTTAATTGATGTTTGAACTATGTTTCCAATCCATTTGAGTAGGTGGATCAAGAATACAAAGGCTAGCTAGACCTTTGGCTTCATCATTTCCCTATGAAGTGAAGCTATGAAGTGATACTAGTATAAAATAGATGTCATATGAGATGGCTCATGGAACCCATGGATGCTTTGAAAGTCTAACAATATGGTGTGGATAGCTAAATGTATGCTAAAAACTAGGCCACTCTTGGCCATTTCAGAAGATGGAGGTTAGGATTGTATAAAAGCCACTCTGAGACTGATGCAATATGCTTATGTAAAAAACCAACTCAAGAACTTGGGAAATTAGAAAGTTAAACTTGTATGAAAGTTCAACTTGTATGAAAGTTCAACTTGAGAAATGATGCCAACCACCTGAAGATGGAGTAAGGCACACAACTATTGAGAATGCATGGGTAATAAACTAAACTCAAAAATAAAGAAGACCAATATGCCATGCACATTGCCCCCAATCACTGGTGTTTGGAATATGGATTTTTATTTGGAAGTTATGTCAACTGCCTAATCTAAAACTAGAAGTGAGAGTCATCAGGTTGTGCATGATACCCCCTATATCTAGATTTCATGAGAAAACTATACTGAAACTATTGATTCTGATTGATCTAGATGTGCAAAAAATGTAATTGAGCTGAAATTTTTGCCTATTGTTGGAAAACCTAGGTGTTTTTCTACCTAGACAAGAGTGCCAAAATGAGGACACCCTTGTGTTTGACACTATTATCCATTTTTGTCACTATTTTTTTGTGTTAAAATTGGTTATTGATCTGGAATCATCACTATTTTTTTTCTTTATTCTGACTAGTTTAACCTTTGAATTCTAAATTGGGTGATCTGAATGTTGTTGTTTTAACTGTTAGGAGCTTTGATCTTTTTGACAAACCCCTATTTGTTGCCCCCTCTTCTGAGGGTAGGAATGATTGAACCTATAATGACTACCCTTAGAAGAAAAGAGTCCTACAAGTGTGTTATGCTGCATATATACATGATATAGCAATGAAATTTGACAAGATATCTCTAGATATAGTAATGTTTGTATTGAGAGATTGTTAGATCAACAAGGGTATGCCTAGATAGATAAAACAATGTAAAATCATGTGCAACATATTGAACTAGAAATGGAAATGTTAGATGTTAGTTAGAGAGATGGAGCATGATGTCCATCATGGAATCCAAGAAATGAAGGTAAATGTATGATATGGATCATGTCATTGCAAACAAAGACAAACAATCAAGCAACAAGCATACAAAGTAAGAAGTAGATAAGGTTGACCAAGGGGTCACACAAATAAGGGAAATGGGCACATGTCACTCAATCTATAAAGCAAGCATAAAAGGCATGTTCAAAAACAACACATATACAATTTAAAACAATAAAAGATTAGCATGAGGGCCACATGCACATAGAAGAGTAAAAGCAAGGAATATTGGAAAATTTCTAAAGATATACACACATGAATAAAAGTAAAGGACATTGGCAAATGTTTTGAGGCACATATAAGAAACAAAACTGGAACCAGAAATGCAAACACATCTAGCTACACAAAGCAGGAAAGGAAAGCATGTAAACTGGAAAGTGATTCTTCAAAGCAAAAGTGAAAGTATGCAAGACATATTTAGTACAAGATTAGGTATATGTTAATAGATACACAAGTGCTAGATACTAATAAAATGTCAATATAGTAATCTATGTAATCTGGTAAGTAATGTAAATCAGTATGATAACTCAAAGTGTGTAGTGTAGGATTGACATAACCTGGATGGTGTTGTCATGTGGAAGATGACCCTAGTGGGTATGTATATTGATGTGTGTCTTGAATATAGAAGTAGGAATGCCCCCTAAATGGGTAGAGTGAAGCAATCAAGGATCTGAAAATCACTGCACACATTCAAAAGAGATCAAGTGAAGCATGGTAATGTAGATAATCGACAAGCAATAGCATTAAATGACAAATGTAAATCCTAGCATGATAGTAGGAATGTAAAGCATGGATGATGCATACAATCAAAATATTTTTTGGTATTTTTGAATTTTGTAATATTTTTGGAAATATTTAAACTATATACAATCAAGCAAGAGAGATTATGTACAATCAATGCTGAGAAAAAACTATAAACACGCATGTAGGTACAACAATATATACATGATAATATAAAAGACTAGGCTGGTGGGGGCAAGGGATCTAAGGATGGAGCCTACTGGGGATAGAAATGGAGGAAAAGGTTACAACCATCATTAAATGCCTTGAGATCATCATCATAAGTATCATCATATGCTACAAATTTTGTGTTTATGGTGGCATCATGTCCAAGGTGAACTGAAGGTTGCTCTAGTGGTGGAGATGCTGAGTCTACTCTAAGATGTTTAGTCCTGCTAGTAGATGACTTCAGTGGAAGTGGTGGAGATAGTGCTGGTGGTGGTGCTATAATTTAAATGATGCCTTGAGAGATAGTGCTGGTGGTGGTGCTATAATCTAAATGATGCCTTGATCCTGTAGTTTATCCAATCTCTATTATAAAGTTGTACATGAGTTTGTATCATGCCCTATAATCTTATGAAAAGTACAAAATGGGTGACCATCCTAATGTGACAATTTGCTGATAGATATGTGTCGTACTATAGGTAATGTGATTAATCCATGATCAAGTAATATTTGTAACATAAAATATGGCTAATGTTATGTGCTGCCTACCTGAATCTAAATAACTAACTCTCTATCCATAGAGGTAACCATGTGGATTGTATGTGCCAAGTGGTTTGACTATGGCCATGAGTGTGGAGTATATCCTGTGAGTGTAGTGTGAAATGCCAAAAGTGTTATAAGATGTGGTATGAGAGCTCTAGAGTCATCTTGGTACTCTCTTGGGCCAACTGGTGTAAAACTCAATCCACACAAATAGTCATATGTGAGTGTGGGTGTAGTATCATCATCTAAAGAACACTGTGAATTTGTATCAACATCATGTACATATGGTAACTTAGAATTTACCACAAGGGGTAACTATGATATAGGAGTCTCATCATCTATAGTAGTAGAAGACAGTGCTACTGCAAAGGTATCTATAACTAGTGGAGGAACTATGGAATCAATTGGAACTACTGGTACTACCACCAATGATGGGGAATGTGTAACAGGTCTTCGAACTATGATAAAGTAACTAGAATGGTTGATGCTATTATGATAGGTAGAATAGTTAGTGCTAATAGTGCAGCTATAAGTGGAGTAGTGCAAGAAGTGCTAGTCTCTCCAACCTCATATGTATGTATCTAATCAAGAGAAATGTTAAGAGGTGGTGGTTGTACTATGAGATATGGTGTCCCATCTAGTGAAATAGTCAAAGATGACTCTATAGTTCAATAATATTTGAATGACTGGTTATTTTCTAGACATGTGTATAAGTATCCCTCATGGAGAAACTTAATACATTGATGGAGAGTGAAAGGAATGGCCCCCATATCATGTATTCAGGGTTGTTCAAGTAAAATATTATAGTAGAGAGGACCTGGTATGACCTGGAATTGTGTAGGTAGGGTTTTTGGTCCCACCATGATATCTAAAGTAATAGTGCCTAATGTATGTCATGATATATCATCGAACCCTCGAGTGTTCTTATATGATTTGTGCATTGATGCCAAATCTACACCCATGGTCTGTAAGAATGTGATATTACATATATTTAGTTTGGAACCACTATCAATAAAAACTCTCTTGACTGTGCTAATTTTGACTTGTGTTTGTATGAATAGTGGCAAAATTTTATCAATAACTATATGAGAAGGCATGTCCTCATTATCAAAAGAAATTACATCTTCTATAATTTTTGAAGTGTTGACTACAGATGCAAAATATGAAGGTTCTAAATCAATAGGCATAAAAGTCTGAGTGAGTGTTTGATAAAGAATGTCATTGAATACATTAGCTTTTTGAAGTAGTTCTAACATGGAAATTTTAGCTAGAGTGTTTCTCAACTAATCAACAATGTCATATGCCTTGTGAAAATCTACCTGTACAGGTGGGTTTGGCCTAGGATGGGTTGGAATAGTAGGGTGATGGGGCTCTTGGGTAGGTGGAGGAGGAATAATAATACATCGAGTAATAGCTCTAACTGCATTATCTACTATCTGTATAAGAGTAGTAGTAGTTAAAGGAGGAGAGAGAAGATAATTGATGGGTCAAGGTGGTGGAGGGATAAAGTGTGTCAACTGGGCTCTTTGGCAATGGGTAGTGACATGGGGAAGAGAAAAATGGGCCATGCAACATGACTCAACATGGGGTAGAGGCTTCAAGGGAGGTGATGCAAAAGATGTATTAACATGTTTAAAAATATCTTCCTTAAAATCATCCCATATAATGAAAAATAAGCATGATATGTAAAGAATGAAGCTTTGTATTAACATATAATAGACTTCATCATTCATGTACATGATAGGGCCCATTAAGGTTTCCTTATTATTTGCAAGAAATGTAAGAAAAGTTTGTAAATAAATTAACAACATTTTTGCAATTTAATTATGGATGTAAGGTGATACTAAAATAAGCAAATAGGTGCTAATATATGCAATTAGGGATTTTTCAAAAATATTTATGCAAAATACTATGAATTTTTGAATTTAAAATTGATTTTTTTAGTTTTATATGCAACTAAAAATTCAAAAAATGATTGGAAAATAAATGGGAGCTATTTGATGCAACTAGGGTTTTTTGAATGAATTTTTAAAATTAGTATGATAATTTTAAAATTTTGATATGAATTTATAGAATTTTTTTAGAATTTTGCTTAGAAAATTTAGGAAAAATTAGAAAATATTTCTAAAATTAGCAATATATTTTTCTGAGTGTTTGAAATGTGCTTGTATGCAAAAAGGACCTAGTATGTGCAAACTAGGGTCTTAATAAAAAATATTAAAATTTTGTAATTAATTTATAGATTTTTGATTTTTAAATACAAAGAAAATCAGGTGATTATGGCAAAAAATAAAAAATAATTTACCCTAGTGTTTCTAGGGTTTTTATGTGAAATTCAAAGTAAGTCAGGTTCACCAAATGTTTTCTTATTTTTGGGAATAATAGAGTTTTATTCCTAGTTAATAAACAAGTCTGAGTAGGGAAAATTAGTAAATAATATTCCTAATTATGGCTACTGATTTATGAATTTGAACTATACTTTGACCTTTCTAAAAATAGTAAGAGAGCAAGGAGAAATGTAACTTAGCTTATTCTAAGCTATCTAGCCTAAGATAGCGTCTATAAATTTGCATGTAGGAGTGGAAAACTGTCATAAATAAGATCTTGGACTTCATTTTTTGATTGGATAGGAGCACCAAAATTGGACACCCTAGGCTTCGACGCTATAGTCCTCTAGTGCTGTTGTCTTGAGAGTTTAAGATTTTTGGGTTTTGTTTGCCTGCTCAAAGTGATCCTGTGTACCAATTTTTAGATCTTCACTATCAATATAACTCTCTATAGAGTTGATTCTTCATGTACTTGAATCTTTTATGCAATTGAAAGAAAATTTGGCAAATAGGGAAAAGGGGTTAGTGTGTTAAGGATACGCTAAATGCACTTCACACCCCGTGTGTGGGCACCCTACCTACATACCAATACTTTGAGGAGGGATCAAGCTAATGTAGTTATCCCATTGAAGTGCTTGGTGCAATTGTGTATGAAAATGCAACTAGATGTGAAACTAGGTGTACTTCATATAGCTAGGGTTTGGTGCAAAGGTTTGAGTAAGCTTGGAATAATATTGGAAGGTTGTATGCAGATAATAGGGAAAAGTGCTTGAGTGTACTTGCTTCTCTTTTGTAAATGAGTGTCAACCCTTCTAAATCAGCTTTTAAGGGGTTTATATAAGAAACTATTGATCATGGGTCAGATGTATTTGCATTAGGCTGACAAGGAAAAGGAAAAGGATTAGAAGAATCTAACCATTGTGGCTCAAAATTCACTTAGAAAACAACACTGAAAGTGAGACACCCTAGAGTTTAGTGCTATAGTCCTAGTTGGGCACTTTATTTGTAGGTTATAGGATTTGGGGGGATGGATTTGTCATGGGGGAAGCAGTCTGGGTCACTTGGGGTTAAGTTTGGAAGGCCATGAATGTCTAGGAATTAGTGAAAAAGAGCCTAATATGGTGAAGAGAGCAAGCAAGAGGTACCTATGGGTTGGGTGTCATTAGTCATGCTCAAATAACCAAATTTCGCATTTTATATGACTACGCAATTTTTCTTTTTAGCTCAAAGAGAATTTTGGCCACCAATGAAAGGAAATCTAGGTATGCCTAATGGCCTTATGTTATTATACTATTATTTTTCTAATTATTCTTCTCATAATTGGTATGCACATAATTCATGGAATTACATACCACCACCATCTCAGATTTGGCCAAATCATTACCAACAATCACATGTCCAATGGTTGCGGTAGCAAAACTAGTCATAGAAAACACCACCCCAACACAAAAAATCATAACATGTTGGTTTTTGACATGACCCAAAACCATAACATACTATTTTATTCCAAACACCTAAATAACCCATCCCAACCTCCCCCTTTGGCACCTAAAATTTTATGCCCAACTTGCACATATCCCCAATAACAAGTTAGCCTAACCAATATGCAATAATGAATTGATGACACTCCCACACACTAAACTAAATAGAGTTCCACCTCATTCGTGGATTGTAGTAAAACCACATGCAAATCAACCATAATAATATAACCTTTCGAGGAGTTATCTGAGCCATAATAGACATTTCATTACCAATAAATGAGTCAATCCTTGAATTGCATCCATCAACAAGTAAGGTTGTACCATTTTTATAAATTTGATTTTTCAATAAAAGATTGAATCATCCAAGGGAAAATCCTTAGACAAAATTTGGTTTTGTAATAAGATAAATAATGTTCATGTCCATATTCCATTATTTTAAATCTATTAAGGATGTATCTACCTATATAGATGCAATCTAAGAGCTATGCTTGGGGAAGCCTAAATGTAAGATGAAAGGTTTTCAAAAAATCTAAGTAATTAGATAACTTGTTGATCTTATGTGAAAAAAATTGGTAGTTCTTAAGCACTCAAAATCAATAATCCCCCTTTAAGATACACATCTAGTTGACTTACTTATCAGGAACATCTTTATATATGCTTAGAAGTAGCCATTACCAACAAAAAAATGAAATAATAAATCTCCAAGGCCTAGTCATAAGGATTTTATGATAGATAGGGAAAATTCACATGGAGAATTCCTCTTCATAAATATTATATCATATAATTTTCAATGTCATACAAATTTCTTATGAAAAATATTTGTGCAATTCACTTGTCAAAAACTTGGTGCTTTAGATTTTATGTGTCTACAAGAGGTTAAAATTTTAGGTTTTATTCTGCATGCTTCCCTAAAATATATTTGTCAGATGCTATGAAATAATCCACCTTACATGAGGATGGATGTGGTGTCACTAGTAGTTTTACATCCCCAAAAATTTCTCCTTCAATTATTACATCAGGATAAGACCCACCACATTGGGTAATATGGGTCACCTCTAAAATTAATAGCTAATATTGGGGTATCTCAAATGTCTATGCTCCTAATTATGTCCCTCAAATAGTAGAATAATGGTGACATTTAGTCAATAAATTTAATTTTTATTACAAGCTCATTTGTGATGACTTTAATATAGTATAATCCATCAAGGATAAAGAAGGCACCTTTTTGATGACTTGGTGTGTGTGAGAATGTGAAGCCTAGTTTAGCTTTAAAAATTATTGGGGATTGTCAGACCCTCTCTATTGGTAGTTTTAATTAATCCCTAAACCTTTGTTTAAGTGGTATAATATTAATGCATATCCAAACACATTATTGAAATATTTAATCATGTAAATATTGTCAAGAAACATGTGTTCTCCTTTAACATTTATGATGTGACATTTTCCACTGTCCACATGGAGTCTATTCGATTTGATCATTGTCCCATCGATTTCCATGGGGAGGTGGATTTTATACTATCCCTCACACAATTATTTTTAAACACATCACTCCTTGATCACGAGAGCACTATCTGACTCATTTCCAAAGTGTGGAACTTGGTGCCACACTTTCCATACACTGAAAGCTAGATCAAGTGGTAGAATGATGCAATCAACTATATTACCTAATTTCCAAAGAAATATGGAAATTAGGTGGTGAAAATTTTAAAACAAGCCGATGATGCATTGGAAAAATAATTATAAAGGATCATTATGCAATTTGAACAAAGCCTATATACAAAGGGAAATGCAACTAATCTATTATTTAATCCTAGTTTAGAGAAGATAAATCCTACTTACACTTCCAATAGTTGATACATTAGATATTTGAGGTCATAACCAAAATAGATATGCTAGACCTAACCAAGGGATCTCTTACCATAATAAAATCACTAGAGAGGGTTCCAAAACCTCTAATAAAGCAACACAATGCAATAACCTTAGATAGGTCCTATGTTTTCATATTCACTAAAGTAGATGACAAGTAAAGTGAAGTATAATCTAGGGATCAACAAAGCTTGTTGCATAAAGTGGGGGTAATAAACATAAAAATTAAACATACATAGAAGATCTATACTCACGTCAATGTATATGAAATCCTAATGCATGGGAGAGAATTACAAATGTTAATCTATCTAATCTTACAAAGGAGGAACAAAGTTAGGAATACTTACCTTTGAAGATGAACCCACTGAGCCTCAATATCTCCCTTGGCCAAAGTGCTTCATAAGAGGTTGTTGTGGTATTTAAGGATAACAAGGATAAGTTAGCTCTAGGCTACACAACTTCTCTATGCATCCAAAATAATTTTCCACAAGACAAGATCTGTATCTCTAAAGAAAGTATTGAAACCATAAGCTATGATCTTCAATTAGAATGGTGGATAAACAGATGCACAATTATTATTCTTCTTCTCATCTTCTCTTATAAATGGCAAAATTAATGTGTATATATAGCTGAATCTAACCCTAGACCTTTTTGAAAGTTTAGCCAATAGGGTCTGCCCAATTAACTATGTACATTTATTGATAAAATTAAATTAGGTCTTGGTTTAGGTCAACTTGGGGCTGACCTAAACCCCAAATAAGTTTTATTAATTTGTGTACAAAGTTGATGGGGCCGATAATATAACGTAAACTGTCAAAAAGGGTTTTAGGCTTAGGAAAGGGCTAATAAAGGTGGTAAATGCTTAGAGGAACATGCAAAAGAGGAGATACGTCTTAGGGAAATGTTTTAACAGATGGTTGTGTAGAAATAAAGTGGTGGTATAGGGGAAAATAATCTTGTGAAGCACCAATGGTTTATCCACCCCTTTCCTATTGTACCTTTTAAGGCATATACTCATAGAGATTGAGACTCGATAGGTTCCTACAAGAGAAAAAGCATTAATAATGATAGAATTTTAAAAATATTATATGTATACATATACCCCATTCAACGCTCAGCACATGTTACTTAGTTTTAATAGGGTATGGTGCTTTGAGAAAAGAACATAGCAACACATAATGTTGAAGCTAAATAAATCGTAGTATTTTAAAGTATAAAATAACTAAAAGCTAATGACTGAAATGGGAATAAATAAAAATAAGATTAATGTATGTGTATCTTGACTTACCTTATTTGATGTATGGTTGTCTATTATGTTTTTAGTTTTGATCATGGAGGGCGTAGAGACTGCTTTAGACAAACCCAAGGAAATAAAACTAAAGAGTAAAAATAAACAAATACAGAAAATCCAAGATAACTGATGTGGTGTAGATGAGAAACCTAATGGGATTGGTAAAGATCATCATGTCTGTTGGATTTAACTCTATATTATCATCAAATAATAAGTTCATGATGAGTAAATGAGGCTAAAAAGGTGATGCAAAGACAAATTAAAAAAAGGATACAAAGTCAAACTAGTTGACTATGATTTGTAACCCAAGGAACATAATAAAGAAAAGAGAACACAATCATACATGTCGACTGTGTATAACTAAATAGGGGATAGGCTAAGAAAATAAGAAGACATAGTCAAATAAGTTTAATGTGTACTACTTAGACAAGGGATGAACAAGAAGATAAGGAGACACAGTTGGACATGTTGATTGTGTACTGTAGGTAGAAGGCTAAACAATCTATAAGAGACTGTGTGAATACAAATGATAGTGTTCTAAAATAGATAAGTTTTTTACAAGATATAATCTAAGCAAATGATATTAAATACACAATCAATTAGATCAATGTGGTTGATCTAATTAGAACACACAACACAAACCTTGCACCAACATTGGCCAATGTAAGTTTTGCAATACAACATACAATGATCAGAGAGAAAGCAACAACTAGAAAGTAAATGGAAACTAATTGGTCATCCTAAGCATTATTAAGTTATAATAAAGTTTAATTTTAGTGTGATTGGGAAGTTGGATGAAATAAAGAACTAGAAAGCAATCTAAGGCTGGTTTCAGGATGTTTACGCTGAATTAGATATGTATTGGTGATGGTAATAAATAGGTATTGGGGCCTACCCATTCACTTCATAATTTTGTAGTGATAAGGATTTTGGGTGATTTTCCAATATATACCATCAACTAAGTGTTTATACTTGGCCATAAAACTAAGTTGGTTTCCCCTTTGGTGATGAAATCCAAGTATGTCGTCTTTGGAAAGATAAATGTTTAATAATTTTTGAATGAAAAGTGATTTGAAAGTGTGTGAAAAAGATAAAAATAGTGTGACTAAAATGACAATTTGAAAAACCACCTATTTAATCTATATTTATTATTCTAAGCATGCAAGTAACTAAAAAGGACTTAATTACTAGCAAATAGAGGTTAATTCCTTGATTAAGAAGAGTACATAGTCAATTCAGGCAACATTATATGTAAACAATGCAGACATAGTCAAATGGGTCACTACTATTCTATAGAATCAATATCTATAAGAACACAGTTGAACAAGTTGACTCTGTCTTCTAGATGGAAGATAGATTACAGAATTGTGTCGAATAAGTCAACCTAGTTTGCTATAGGGTTGCAATTTTATAGACTATAAACTTGTAAAAAATAGTAATAACATAAGAAAACTAAAATGACAAACAGAGAAAGAATGAACCTTGATGGGCATGAAGATGTTTAGACTGTAAATTTTTATGTTGTGATGTTAGAATGTTTATTCAAAATTCTACTAATGGGGTCGATTGGTTTGACGAGGTTTAAAAAACTTGTATGCTGATAAAGAAGTTGTGAACATAGTTGATTGGTTTGACTATGTTTGTAGACATGTTTACTAAAAGAAGATAATTTTAGACATAGTCAATTGTTTTGACTATGTATGTGAATCTTGAGTTGAAGAAGAATACTATACCAAATTCATTGATCTAGTACCCTATATTTGGTGAAGACCTACACAAAAAGAATAGTCATTTTAGAGTGAATGTGTTTACCTACACATAGAATGTTATAACTATACCATATGGTTTGATTCAGTGCTAGAAATATAGATAAATATAATATGATGTCAAAATGAGAGTGTGAAATAAAACCTAGAAGGGTTTGATTTCACGTCAGATTCACCATAATGTATACAAAGGGAAATGTAACTGATCTATTAATCAATCCTAGCTCAGAGAAGATAAATCTTACTTATACTTCTGATTGTTGATACATTAGATAATCAAGGTCATGACTAAGATGGATCTACTATACCTAACCAAGGGATATCTTACCACAGTAAAATTACTAGAGAGAGTTCCAAAGCTTTTAGTCAAGCAAAACCATTGAATAACCCTAGCTAGATCATATGCTTTCATATTCACTAAAGTAAATGGCAAGTAAAGTCTAATCTAATGTTCACCAAAGCTTATCGTACAAAGTGGGGGTAATAAACATAAAAATTAAACATGCATAGAAGATCTCTACTCACATCAATGAATAAAAAATCTTAATGCATGGGAGAGAAGTACAAATGCTAATCTATTTACTCTTACAAAGGAGGAACATAGTTATGAATACTTACCTTTGAAGATGAACCCATCGAGCCTTAATCTCTCCCTTGGCCAAGGTGATTTGTAAGAGGTTGTTGTGGTATGTAAGGATAATAAAAATAAGTCAGCTCTAGGCTTCACAACTTATCTATGCATCCAAAATACTTCTTCATAAAATAAGATCTGTATCTCCAAAGAAAGTATTAAAACCCTAAGTTATGCTCCTCAAGTAGAATGGTGGATAAGTAGATGCACAATATGTTATTATTATTCTTCTCTTCTCTTATAAATGGCTAAATGAATGTTTATATATAGCTAAATCTGACCCTAAACCTTTCTAAAAGTTTAGACGATAGGGTCGATTTAATCGACTCTATATCATTATTGATAAAAGCAATTAGGTCTTGGTTTAGGTTGGCCAAGAGACAACATAGTCCCTAAATGAGCTTTATCAATTTGATTACAAGTTCAATGGGGTTGATAGTGTAACTTAAATCATCAAAAAGGGTTTTAGGATTAGAAAGGGGCTAATCAAGGTGATAAATGCTTGAAGGAGGGTGCAAGAGAGGAGATAATGCTTAGGGAAATGTTTTAGGATATGGTTGTGTATATAACAAGTGGTGGTATAGGGGACAACAATCTTGTGAAGCACCAATGGTCTTTCCATGCCTTTCTCGATGCACCCTTTAAGGCATGTACTTAGAAAAATTGAGACTTGATAGGTTCCTGCAAGAGAAAAAGCACCAATAATTGATAAAAGTTTGAAAATATTATGTGTATACAAATCCCACTCAATTCTTAGCTTTAGGCTATGTCTACCAAACTTAAACAAAAATTCAAAGTTGTGGTATGCCATGTATCTAGAAGTGCTTCGAGTCATGCCTAGCTACACTATCTCAAAGTTGGTGATAGTGCCTTGAAATATTTTTTATATTTTTTCC
Organism: Torreya grandis; assembly: GCA_037957365.1. NCBI lineage: Eukaryota > Viridiplantae > Streptophyta > Pinopsida > Cupressales > Taxaceae > Torreya > Torreya grandis. The sequence goes on along the minus strand of JARHVA010000540.1, from coordinate 3,094,306 downwards.
AAGAAAATAAAGTTAAAGAACATATTAAGCTATTCAAATTATGTAGAACCGTCTCACTAGTTTGCCTAAGAGCTCCTCTACCTTTTTGGACCACTATAAATTGTATTCCAAGCCTAATAGGATTCTATTGAGCAGGCTTGAGATTTATAAGATATGATTCTTGAAAAGCTAATACCTTTGGTTCAATTTTTATGTGATGCCCTACTGATCCTTGATGAGCTCTATGTGGTGGTGGAAAACATGGCCAATGAAAAGGCTCCTAGAGTGGCTTATTTCCCTTGTTAATTATAAAGGCAGCTTGGCAATTCATCGGTCCATACTTAATTTGAGTTTATTGTAATAAATATTGAGGGACAATTATAAATAAATTTAAAATTAAATTCATCCCTAAAGCATGAGATCCATAGTTGATTACGGGTTACAGGTTGATCACTTTTTTTAATGTCCCTTACAAGATTATGACCAAAGCTCTGTCGCTCAGCCTTCATCACATCCTCCCTACAATTATTAGGCTAAATAAAATATGGTTAATTAAAATTTTATACATCATATATAATATTATTATAGCATGATAAGGTATGGAATAGGCTCGTGCCTCTCAACAATGGACCATATTTTTTAAACTAAATTTCAAAAAAATTAATGACTACATATTCTTGGCATGCTTAAGGATTTAGGGTTTTGTGAATTATTTATTTTGCCTTGCAAAATATATTCTTTGATGTTTAAACTTGCTTGACCATTAACGGCCATAATGCAGAAAGCTTCAGCCTCTTTCACTCTATCTGGTAGGGTTTCATTCTTACTTTAGCACTAGAGGATTTGGTTACCTCCTTACTCATATATTTGAAAATCTATTAATTAGAGAAATTATAATTTAATAGAATCACTCAACTCATTAATGGCCACATTAAAAATGACCATTTACAGTAGTAAAACTTGAGGCTTATTTTAAATAAGTGATACTATGTCTCGATATTTTTTACAAAGTTTTGGGGTCTAATTTAAAGTGGACCAAAACTCAGTGCTTTAGGTAGAGCATAATGTAGCTTCTAAATTATCTTAAATAATTTAAATGGAAGTGGATCACAAGAGGGAAGAGATTCAAATTATTAATAATTCCATATGAATTTGATAACACCCCCTTTCATTTTTTGTAGTACATGTTTTAAAGGGTTGAAAATAACATTGCATATTGGATCACAAAACATTTATTGTTGGCATGAAAGTTTCAAGTCTACACCAAAATTCTTGATTCCACACATGTTTAATATTATTCAAGATGCCCCCTGCTCAAAATTTTCTTATGAAAAGTTAGTTAATTTTCTCAAATATTTCCGTTGGGTTAATAGCAAACAAATTAGAGGCTTTCATCGAGTGACATGGAAGGATTGTTTCTTGTTATCAATCAGGAGTGTGCCCTTGAGAGAAAGTGTGTTATTCCTCAATCTTATTGGAAAATAGAATATATCCTAAGTGTGGGTGAATTTATAAGGGAGATAATCTCCCAAGAGAGCTGGTTCCCTTGGTTATCTCACTAAAATTTACTTTTAACCTACTATATATTGATTCTATCAAAAGGGTACAAAAGTCACTGTTTGCAATGAAACTGAAAGAGAAACTAGAAATGAACGTGATGCACCAATGTTTTATGACCACTTATGCTTCAAATGACACTCTTATGAAAGGGATAAACTTGCACAAATTCTCTAAACTTAGGGATGATTTCTACAAAAGTGTTTCAAAAGGACTTGACAAACTCAGTTTATGCAAGGAGTGTAGAGAAATTGAACTCACATCCAATGATTGAACTTAATCGGGTTTATACACTTGAAATGACCTGTATAAAATCAAATATCTCTCATGAAGGTATAATAAACAGATAATAACATAGGAAAATAAATGCTTCACTGGATTGTATCAATGGCAAACACATACACTTCACTCAAAAAGCCTGAAAATGGAGGAATAAAGCTTCTTATTTCTCTCAAAAGGTGAATAAAAATTTTGGAAGCCTTTTGGAACAACCAAAAGCAAAAAGTTATATGTTACATTCTATAAAAGGAGTTCAAATAGTAAAAATAAATGCTTAGAGACAAAGCAGCCCCAAAATAGGGGACTTCAAACTTGGTCTTAATCCTCCTTTTGTGCTACGTAGCATTTATTCAACCTCTCATACATTATTCCTCCATAGGGTGGCATGAAAGAGAGATTTTTTTATGTTTTGGGGAATTTTTAACCTTGTCATAATGGTTATTCAAGTTTAGACCACTTGGAGAGTGCCTAGATTTTTGCTACCACCCCTAGATTTTAGTTTGCATGTCTCCTTGGTGATGAGTCTTCCTCCATGAAAGAAGGCCTTAAAGTCCATTCAATTCCTTAGTTAATTCCTTCCTGATGCTCATTTATGATGTTGCAACACTTGACCAAAGTTTTTAGGAGACTTATTCCATCTTCTTTTTTGACTTTGTCTCCAAGGTTGGCATAGGAAGGAAGGAGAGACCTACTTGAGCTTGGAAACCCTTTGACACTTGTTCTCCTTGATTTAAATTTTTTTCATGACTTATTAAAATTATAAATGTGGTGTAACATATTATTAAACAACTTTATAATACCTTATGAGGATTTATATGCATTGACTTAGTCCTTTAGCACCTTAACTTTTTTATTTCCACTAAGGCGTAGAAGACAAAAATTGGTATTTCTTCAAGTTTGATTCAAGTTTATAGATATAATCCATGGATTAATTCTCAAGAGCATACCAAACCTAAAAAAATGAAATATTATCCATTAAAAACTCAACAACACATGGTTCTACACCAAAACCATGCATTTCCTCTCAATTCATTGTAGCCTTTTTTAAAGCAAATATCCTTGTATGGGATAATCTAGAGATGATATTAGGAAAATGAGAAAATTTTCAGACACCCTCTATCCCCTTACGTCTCCTCACAAAATTGGGTGGCCAAAATCGAAGTGTAGATATATTTTCTAGCACATTCTTTCAACCAAATTAGTCCTAATTAGCCCTTCTAGGCCTAGAAAGTGAAAACTTGGTCCTGGAACCCCCCACAAGTGTGAAAATCACAAAAACCATTTTATTTAATTTACCCATGTTTTCATCATGCTACATGTCAATTTTTGTGGTTTGGAACACTCTAGAGGTACAATAACCTTGAAATAGCCACTGACAAGCTTGTCTTTTTGAAGCATTTTTTGATTGGCCTGAAAGACTAGAATGTTCTAGGCATCTTTGAGTGATATATTACATATTTTTGAGTTTTAACAGGTAAAAAAATTCTCAAGATACCTACCCCATTGATTGGCATCTCTCCACATGCTTCAGAATCCTTATTTTAGCTTAAAAACATGAAAAGTACAGTTTTTTGTATTATTCCATACAAATGAAGGTATAAAAAAAACACATGTGGAGGATCCTATGAGAGTCTTCTACAACCTATGGTATGTTTCATGAAGCAAATTTGGCATTTGAGGAGGTTTTCAAACTTTGAAAACTAGTCCAAGCTGGGGTTTTAAGAGGGTTTAAGACCTGTTCAAGGTCTTAACGATTGTTCATAAAGAACAAATGTCCAAATGACATCCTAATGCCACAAGTTTATTGTTAGGGGAACCCTATAACACCTCAAAACACCACTATGTCCCATTCAAAGTGTGAGAGATGGTACGAGCATTTGAAGATGGCCTTTAGACTGCCTGTGTGCAAACTGATTGGTTTTAGCATGGTTTGAAGGTTCTATGATTAGTTTTACCACCTCTTGGCACTTGAAAACACATTTTTGGGTCTTAAACACCCTGATACATCTTCATTTGACCATAAAAATGATCACAACAGCTTGAAGGGGTCTCAAAGTGTCACTAGGGTCCATATGTAGGCTTAGATGCTCAACTGCATTAGCCTAGCTCTAAGGCTTTTGACTGTTAATTTGGATATTAAACCATTGGAATAGGTCTGAGGAACTTTAAACATCATAATACACTAAATCAAAACTCTTATCAGGTTCCCAACTTATTTTTTAGACTTCAAATAACATGGATGTGCTTTAAACCCTCTAAATGACTGCATTAGACAAGCCTTAGTCTGAGACAAAATAGTGGGTATACCCATTATTTTTCCAAACCAAGTGAGCCTATGGACATATTTAATAGGTCATGATAGAAATGTGTACCAATTTTTGGGTCATCTATGCTTGGAAGGGTCTCAAAACACCATTTTGGTCAAAATAAGCTAGGCTACCTATAGACTACGTGTACAGTCTAAACATCATATTTGTATGAAGGAAAAGGAATCCATGTATTCTCAAACCTCAATGGCACCTTGATGTCTTCATTAATATCTTGGAATACACATTTACTCATGTCCACATCAATCTCCATAGCATGGATGATATGCATATTGTCTTTAGTGAAACCCTATTATATTAAGCCTGAAGGCTGCCTGTAGGTTCTTGGTGCTACTATAGGTGTGTTTGAATGAGAAATGAGATTTATAATATTATTAAAATAATTTATTGGTGACCTTAAAATATTATTAAATTCAAATGAGTCGTAGGAACCCAAAGTGTCTTTAGACCCACTATGCTTCTCTTGTTCTGGCTTAGATAATGGAAAAGTCTCTATAATAGCCCTGTAGCTGATCATATGAACATAGATGACTGTGTATCATGAGATTATGACCATGATGTTATCAATTATACCCATAAAATGGTTCATAAACATTGATGCAGTAAGGGTTACACTTGACACCAACTTACTCTACCTTGATCACTCTTCTAGACCATGAAATCAGTTAGTTCTTGAAGTAACATGTAGGTGGAGATTCCTCACTATATGGATTGAAAAGCAAGGTTTGTTTCATTTGATAGAAATTATTTAATTATAATATACCTCATAATTTATACTAATTCACCATTATAGTTTGCCTTGGATCCAAATTGACTTTGGAAATCTTAAAAATAAACATCCACACTTGTAGGTAACTTGATTGTTGACTGTATTTCCCTTGTGGATGTAGGTGGATATTGTGTGTGTAGGTTCTTAGGAAAGTTTATAAGAATTATATAACCACTTGAATAGTCTCTTATAACTTTAACATAATTCCATTTTAACTAACTATTGATCAACCAAAACTATCAACTACACCTTCAAGTCTCCAACCTTGCAATTGTCTTAGAACCCTGCTAAGCCTTCAAGAAACTGTAGGTGTCCATTTTTCTTGATTTTTGACTAATTAGGGTGGTAATATATGCTTTATGTGAATGTTTTGGAGATTTAGAGAGCATGTATGTATTGATGAAGTCTTTATGAATTTACCCATTTCACCAATTACTTCAAAATAGTGACCTCCAACTGACCTTATCATCTATTGGTATGCTGACTGTAGGTGAATACAATACTGTAGGTGCCCTTTGTCATTGATTTTAGGTGTCTTGTTAGGGAGTTAAGATATATACTATGAAGTGTCTAAGCATCCTTGGTCATTAATCATGTTTGGAATTTCCCACAAAGAGCTTGATAATCGTATGGAACACTATTCTCACCCATGTTCCTTCTCTTGCCATGTATAGACCAACTTAGAGGCTGTAGGTACTAATTTTGCTTGGCATGGAATAATAACTTGATGGATATGGAGGTAATTAATGGTCAATTCCAAAAACCTCATTATACCCCTAAGACCTCTCATTATTCACTTTTAGCTCAAGAGAAACCCTTGATTCCTTTCCAATGATCTAACTGTCAAGAATCTCTCAGTTCTTCCATTGTACAGATTGAGATAGTCTAGGTGTACATTCTGAGGTTAATTACCATAATAACATATATGGAGTTCATGCTATTAGGATCTTGATTATAACCAACCACAAACTCTTTCTCATTTCACCTATGCATGCTCTCAAAGAAACCTCTATTAGTCACTCATTATTCTTTCTTAGTGCCTGCTGACTATAGGTGAATATAGTATGGACAAAGGAGGGACATGGATTGTCTTAGAGATGCAAAGATAGCTTAAGACTTTCTTGAATGTCTTGACAACACATATCCATCTTAGGAAATCACTAGTCACTCATTAAGATAGATTGAGGGCAAGAGAAACAAATTACCTTAAAATCCCCAAACTTGCCTTAATTTCTACTAATAAGGTAAATTGGCGTTACTATTAGGCCTTCAAAATTGCCCTCAATGATTGCATTGGCTTGGGATTTTTGGCACATTGGCTTAGAGAGTGAACTCACTTGATGTCCATTATATCTCACCATATAGTCTTTCTTAGACCACTTCAACATCTTGGATTATGTGACAACAATGATGACTATTGTATGTGGCTACTGAGTTGAGTTTCAACCTTCTTAAGATGCATTAAGCCCTCAAATGCCCCTTTTAGGAAATAATATCTTGGTTTTGACAAATAAATTGAATAATTGGCTATGTTTCACTTAGGATGAGTGTCTTTAAGTCTTGGTTTGGGTGTCATGTCATGACATCTCCTCCTTAAACCCCTACTACAGTAGCCTTATGGGCTGGATGTAGGTGAAGAGCCCTTACAAAGAGACAATCATGCTATCTTGACCATTTGGAGTTCCATGTAGGTAAATATTTGCTTCATATACTATGAAAGTGTCTTTGAAAGCCTCTAATTTCCATGATATCTTGAATGTCTTCTTAACTTGTCTCAAACTAACCTTCACCATTGAACCTATACCTTTGATCTGAGCTCCTTAGAGTCTTGACAGAGTCCTTGATTTTGATGAAGAGTCTTCTTGACCCTCTCCCCTTTAGGTCTCATTCACTTGGCCTATTTATGTAGAATTTGGAGACCTTTCACATGAAGTGGAAACAAACCATATTTTTGGAGGTACTCAAAATTCTCCACATGGTATACCCCCTATTCATGATGAATGATGCAATGAAATTGTAAATCTGACCTTATCGATGGCTTGTAGAGAATGTTGTGATTGAGAATGAATGGATTGATGGATTTGAGAATCAAAGGAGAAATGAAAAGGATTGGTGGACTTAAAAAACACCTCAAACATCATCAATATTTTCACCTTAATGCACTAAAATCTTGCAACTTTAAGAAACTTAGCTCAAATTCTCTCAAAGGAGATATACTCAAAATGGAGACCTATGAATCATTGATTGGATAAATTAGGGGTGAAATGCATTATATATTTAAATAATAACATCTTGAGATTAATTCATTTGATTAAATACTCATGTTCTGCTCCAAAACTGACCCAAAAGACTATTCACAAGAATATTGATGAAAATAGGTTCTATGCTATAAATACCTTCCTGGAATGAGTTATCATATGAAACAAAGATGAAAATAATATTCATGACATTTAAAATCATCTCTAAAAATCATTCCTCTCCATCGATTTCTGAGCTTGGAAAAGATGTGCAAAAACAAACCCTTCTTGGATGCATAGGCTATAGTGAACTACTGTCACTCTTAGAAATTATTCATAAATATGAGGTCACTAATACATAAATAAATAATGCTAATTTAAATATTACTAGGAACCCTAACAATTTCCAAAGTTTTAGCTCCTAACTCTTTCTCCTCTTTTCGTACCGAGCATTTGAAAACTACCATTTTGGAGCTGCCAAGGAGGTCAATATAGGAGCAAAGTGGGTTTTTTGACATTTTTTCACCTAAAAATTCATAAAAACCACTTATATGAAACTTTGGGGACCCAATTAATCCTTTTGTGTGCTTTCTCACAAAAATCCTCTGAAAATCAGTATGAATGCCTCAAAAAGGCCTGTTTTTGCACTAAAAAAGCTAAATTCACTAAGGAGATCTGATTGAAATGCTATAAAATGTGTTACCATGTATAAAATTGTTTAATAAGGTGGATAAATATTTAATTAATATTATTCATGAGCATATACCATCAAAACCTTACAAAACCTTGTATAGAGGTCACAAGATGGTAAAAAATGCATGGAAATGAGTCATGAAGTTAGTCCATAATGTGATCAACCTTGTTATTAATATGTTAGAATAAAATGACCTTTAAAAATGATATTACAATCATAAAGGCACTATATACTCTTCTCACCACTGAAAATGGCACATAAAGGCCAAAAAATGACTAGACAGGGACAAGACAAATGAAGGACAAAACTCATCTCACCTAATCAACCTAAGACCTATTAATCTAGGCTTCAAATGATCACTTTAAGGAATTTTCAAGACTAACCTACTGACCAAAAAGACAAACTGGCATGACAAGCAAAGTTTATAATGATAGGGGTGATAATTTGACCTGTGAGGTCAAAATTGTCAACATTTCCTCCTTTAGGAAACATGTGGTATGTGTATCATTGATACCTATACCACAAGTGGCACTTTGTCTGCTAAGTTATTTTTTTAATATATTTAAGGATTTGAAGCATGGAAAATATTTCTATGAAATTCCATCTATATAGGATCCCCCTATGGCAATAATTATTAGATAAATATATGAATTCATGCCTTACTCATCACCCTTGCCTCAATCAAAGTGAAGGGGTATTTTATTGAAATAAACATCTTTAAAGATTTTGAATTTGTCAAGCCTTACCTTAAGTGGTTCAGAGACATGTTTAGATACAGTCTTATTTTAAACAAGCAAAATTTAAAGTGGTTCCCCGTCATCTCCAGTAATTGCATTCTGCTTACTAAAATGTTAGGGATCAAAGCCCTTTGGCTCTTTAAAAAATGAATCTATACAATTAGAGATCTTGTCTCTTCTAGAAATTGGATTCCTTTGCCTACTCTTCAAAGGAAATATAAGATTTTAACTTTAGACGTACATTCCATTATGCACATTTATAAATTTATGGAAAATGTTATGATGCACAAAATTGATCTACAACATCCAGTTGCTTGGTGGAAACACTAGCTATAGAATTGTGATACCTCTTTTAAGAATTAATATCTAGGATTGATTTATTAGATTATGAGCCCTTTTTTCGTGGCTCTTGGAAAAATTAATAGCTAGTGGAGTTTGAACTCTTCCCCCTAAATGTGGCTTACCCGCCTCAACTAGATATAGAACTCCAAGATTGAGCCCAAGCTTTCTCACTATCTTTAGTGCCTAGTTTCCAAAGGTCTGTGACTAGGGGAAAGACTCAATCACATTGTGATGCCTAATCCAAAGTGCCATGTGCATTCTATACCAGAGACATTTAAACACTTATTCTAAACTTATCCCTATGCTTATTAAACTTGGAAATGGATTTATAGTTTATTTTAGCTTTATCATACAGAGCCCTTCAATTAGAGAATGGGATTGTTTCAAGATACTTCTTAGTTGCCAAAATATATAACATTTTTATTTAATTTTTTCAAATATATTATCCTATTTCAATTTTATAAAGATAAGAACTCTAACATTTTCAACAATGAAGCTTTTTCTCCACTTGTTAGTTAATGATAAAGTTGTTGTTATCTATTATACATGTTTATATACTCAGGTACAAGCATAACATTTTGATCATGAGTTTTAGCTTCTCTAGGAGCTCCTCAAGCATTGGTAGAGTGCACCATGTACTATGAGTAGGTTCCTCCAGATTTTATACTTAACCTCTTGGAGTTTATTCTCTTTGATCATAGTTCCATCACTTTCCATGGGGAGGTGGCTTGTAGAAGATCCATCACACATAATTGTTTTTGAATAGATCACTCATTGATCATGAGAGCACTATCTTACTCATTTACAAAGTGTGGAACTTGGTGCCATATTTGTGTTACATTGCAAGTTAGATTGAGTGGTGGAGTGATGCAATTAACTGCACTGCATCATTTTCCAAGCAATTTGGAAATTAGGTGGTGAGAGTTCTAAAAAAAACCGATGACACATCGGATAAATAATTACAAATAGTCATTATGAAACTTGAACAAAGCCCATTCGATTATCAGCTTTATGATATGGCTACCAAGCTTAAACAAAAACTCAAAGTTGTGGAATGCCATGCAACTGGAGGTGATTAGAGTCATGCCTGGATACTTTGGCTCAAAGTTGGTGATCATGCCTTGAAATATTTCTTAAAATTTGTCCAAGAAAAGTAAGTTATAAAACATATTAATCTAATCAAATTATGCACAACCATCTCACTAGTCTACCTAAAATTTCTTCTACTTTTTTGGACCAATATAAATTTGTATTCCAAACCTAATAAAATTCTATTGAGCAGGCTTGAGCTTTAGAAGAATGCTTAGATGTGGTTCCTTGCAAGATAATCCATTTGGCTCAATTTTTTTGTGATTCCCTATTGACCCTTGATGATCTCTATGTGGTGGTTGAAAACATGGCCAATGAAAAGGCTCCTAGAAATCTTTTTTCCCTTGTTAATTATAAAGACAAATTGGCAGTTCGTTAGTTCAGACTTGATTCAAGTTCATTGTGAAGAAATATGTGATAAATCTTGAGGGAAAATTATAAAAAAATGTAAAATTAAATTCATCCCTAAAACATGAGATACATAGTTGATTACTAGTTGCAACTTGATCACTTTTTTTAATGTCACTTACAAGATTATAGCCAAAGCTCTGTCATTCAGCCTTCATCACATCCTCCATATAGTTATTAAGACAAATCAAACATGTTTAATTAAATTTTTTTACATCATACATAACATTATTATAGCATGAGAAGGTAGGGATTAAGACCTTGCCTCTCAGTAATGGACCATATTTCTAAAATTAGATTTCAAAAAATCAATGACTGCATTGAATGATCATTTATTCTAGGCATGCTTAAGGCTTTAAGGTTTTGTGAATTATTTCTTTTGCATTGCAGAATATCTTTTGTGATGTTTCAATGTGCTTGACCATTAATGGCCACAATTCAGTAAGCTTTAGCCTCTTTCACTCTATCCAATAGGGTTTCATTCTTGCTCATAGAGCTAAAAAAGGGCTAATTAGAAAAATTATACTATGATAGGATCACTCAACTCATCAATTTCCACTTTAAAAATGACTTTTTCCTTACACTAGTAAAACGTGAGATTTCTTTTAAAGAAGTGCTACCATGTCTTGATATTTTCTTCAAAGCTTTTGCATCTAATTTACAGTGGACCAAAACTAAATGCTTTAGGTAGAGCATGATGCAAATGTTGAATTAACTCAAAGACTTTCAATGGAAGTGGATCAAAAGAAGGGAGAGATTTAAATTCTTAAGAATTCCATATGCCTTTGATAACACACTCTTTCATTTGTTATAGTATATGCTTGAAAGGGTTGAAAAGAAGACTATATATTAGATCACAAAGCATTTATTGTTGGCAGTCAAGTTTCAAGTCTACACCAAATTTTTTGATGCCACACATGTTTACTATTCTTCAAGATCAGAGACATTTAAATACTTATTCTAGACTTTTACTTGTGCTTGCAAAGCTTGGGAATGGATTTATAATTTATTTCAGCCTTATCGTACAGAGCCCTTCAATTAGAGAATGGGCTTATTTCAAGATACTTCTTAGTTGCTGACATATATATCATTTTTGTGGATTTTTTTCAAAACTATTATCCTCTTTCAACTTTAGAAAGTTCCCTGAACTCTACCATTTTCAAGAATGAAGCTTTGTCTCTTCACTTGTCATTTAATTATAAAGTTGTTATTATCTCTTTTACATGTTTGTAGGTTCAAGGACAAGCATACAATATTGATCATGAGTTTCGGCTTTTCTAAGAGCTTCTCAACGAGCACACTATATCCTATGAAAAAGTCTTCTAGATTTTCCGCTATAAAGATCTCCTCTATTGGTATCCAGACAATGATGAAGCTATTCTTGCAACCACTTCTCCTCCCTTCCCCCAACCTCAGCAAGGAGGGGGAGGGACAGGGACAAGACAGGGATTGGAACCCTCCACTATGTAGAAAAGCCTTTGTTAAGCTATCTCATCAGTCTTCGCTGATATAAGGTATTGATCATGCGAGTGTTATGATGGCTTTGCCACCTCGGTGAGGCATTATGATTCCTCTTCCTCTAGAAAATGTTTAAAATAGGTGGGTTGCTTCGAATCTTTCTTCGAAAAAGCCTTCTTCTTTTGTATTTACTCGGTTTCACTGTTTTTAAAAATAAAATAAAATATGACTTTACCATGATTTTTGCCGACGGAATTTTCGGGTTGTCCATACCAACTGTTCCGTCTATCTACTTTTGTCATTTTTGGATTAATTCATGTATATCTATGCGTTTCAATTTTAAAAAAATGGATTTAATATAAAAAAGTTTTCATTGAATGGGAGAATAATATAGGTATCACCGCCCATAGGTAGCTGTGATCCGTCAATCACTTTGGAACTCCGTTTTGTAAACAGTGGCTTTGCACGCGTGGTCTGAAAAAACAAGCAAATATTCCAGCAACGGCACAACATCACATGCCAATTACGTCAGCCATGGATTTGCGTGATCTGCATAATTATTTAGAAAGGCTACGTCGTATAAGTGAAAATTAAAAACACTTTGGCCTGTTTCAGCACCCGATTCTTGTGTACAGCATATAATAAAATTGCCCTCCTCTTTCAGCACCCGATTCTTGTGCTGTGTACTCTTTCAAAATTTGTAACTGGACAAACAAGCTTATAAACAAATATTACGGGATCACTTTTGTAACCGGATTATTGTATGTGTTGTAGAATTGCAGCTGAATCTACAAAATAAATTATAGATCTGGCTGGAAAAGCAGGATTAGATTGAAAACTTGCAGATTGAAAAAAAAACAGAGAAGAAAAAGAAAACAGCGCAGCTGATTGGAAAGAAAAAAAACTAAAACTTTTTCTTTATTATCTTAAAGGAATGCGTGAATCTTACAATAAGTAAGCCTTTTTTGTTAGCTTAACTCACAAGCATGCAACAGTTAGATCATCCGAGATCATCCGTTAGTCAAGCATGCAACAAAAAAATAGAGAAGAAAAAGAAAACAATGCAGCTGATTGGAAAGAGAAAAAAACTAAAACCTTTTTCTTTATTATCTTAAAGGAATGCGTGAATCTTACAATAAGTAAGCCTTCTTTGTTAGCTTAACTCACAAGCATGCAACAGTTAGATCATTCGAGATCATCCGTTAGTCAAGCATGCAACAATTAGATCATCTGAGATCATGCATTAGTCAGGAATGCAACAATTAGATCATCGGAGATCATGCACAACAGAGATAACCGGAACTGAGATCATGCACAACGGAGATAACCGGAACTAAGAGCGGCGATAATTGGAAATAAGCAGCGCTAACACTCCCCCTTAAGTCTAACTAAGGAGACATAAAAGGGAAAGGAAAAGAGGAAAGAGGGAAAACTCTATGGGAACAAACCCCCCCCTCAAAAGAGACACTAACTGCACATGGTAGCTATTGTGGTGCAGTGTCCTTCACCCCAAAAAGGTCTCGTAGAAAATGAAACTTTTGTTCAGTGAATGTCTTCGTGAAGATGTCGGCAATCTGTTTAGAAGTGGCACAGTACTGCAAGTCGATGACTCCATCACGTATCAATTCACAGATGAAGTGCATGTGGATCTCGATGTGTTTGGTCCGCTGTCGTTGTATGGGATCTCTACAAACCTTCCATGTACTCTGATTGTCACACCAAATGACAATCGAACGATAAAAGAGGATACCAAGCTCAGTTAGAAAGTTTTGTAGCCAAATGACTTGAATGGTAACATTGACTGCACCTCTATATTCAGCCTCTGTTGATGATTAAGCAATGGTAGATTGCTTCTTACTTGACCAACAAATGGGGCCTAATCCCAAACTACGAACATATCCTGAAGTGGACTTGCGATCAATGTTATCATCAGCCCAGTCAGAATCAGTGTAGCCAATGAGATCCAAAACACAACCTACTGAATAATGAATTCCATAGCAAATGGTTCCCTAGACATAGCGAAGTATACGCTTGGCAACCTTCCAATGTAGCTCATGCGGTTGTTGCATGTATCTAGAAACAACCCCCATTGCTTATGAGAGATCTAGACGAGTGTGAGTGAGATAAAGAAGACTCCCCACAAGTTGATGGTAGTGTGTGCAATCAACCAATGGTGTATCCTTGCCATCTTCAAGCTTGACCCCCGATAGGAAAGGTGTGACAGCTGGCTTGTAGTCAGTCATGTGAAACTGAACCAAGAGATCTCGTGCATACTTGGATTGAGCAACTGTGATTTTTGATTGATTCTGGCTGATTTCAAGGCCAAAAAAAAAATGTAGGAGACCCATGTCTGTCATAGAAAATCTATCATGCAAAACAATTTTAATTGCAGCAATGGCAGTGGGTGAATCACCTGTTATTAGTAGATGATCTACATAGAGTACTATGAGCAACAAAGAGTCATATGTTCTCAGTATATAAACATTTGGATCAGATTTGCATCATATGAATTTTTGAGATAGAAGATAAGAATCCATTTCAGCATACCAAGCTCTAGGTGCTTGCTTGAGGCCATAGAGTGAATTCTTGAGTCTACATACCAATGAGAAATTTTGTACATACCCTTGTGGCTACTCCATGTAGATCTCCTCATCAAGATCACCGTGAAAAAATGCATTCTTCACATCCATGTGATGAACCTCCCACCTTCTTGATGCTGCAATGGCAAGAGCCAATCGAATGGAGTCCATTTTTGCCACTGGAGCAAAAGTCTCATAGTCAATACCATGAACTTGTTGAAAACCTTTGGTGACCAACCGTGCTTTGTATTTGCTCACATGTCCATCTACTAATTTCTTTGTCCTATAGACCCACTTACATCTGACAAGCTTGCGATTGGAAGGAAGTGGAACCGAATCCCAAGTTTGGTTTGCAATGAGGGAGTTGTACTCCTCATCCATGGCTGCTTCCCAAAGAGGATTCCCTGTAGCTTCTGCATAACTCTGAGGGTCGGATGCTAGAACCACATAGGCATGCATCGGCATGATGGGCTCAGTAGCTGAGAGTGCATGGGGGACTTCATATATATCAGCTAAGATCCTTGTTCTTTGATTTTTCACATGGGATACTGAATCATCACTAGAATCCAAATCAAGGATTGGTTGTGGATCAACATATGCATGCTCATGTTCCTCTGAATTAGATTCAAAAATATCTGAAATAAGATTAGAATGATTGCATGTATCTCTGAGATTTGTAAGACGAGGAAGCATAGAGGTGGTGGCATGTTGTTCCTGAGATGCATGTGGAAGACTTTCATCAAAGTAGACACTTCTCTCAATGAAGGGTGTTTATGTGGAAAGATCTAGTAGTTTGTATCCCTTTAAACCATCTGGATATCCAAAAAAGATGCATTCTTTGCTTTGAGGCTCCAAAGCCTTCCTCTTGTCTGCAGGAATGCGTGCCCAAGCACGGGATCCAAAGATACAGAAATGTGTGACTTCTGGTTGCATGCCTCTCCATGCTTCAAAAAGTGTTTGTCCTGTGACAGATTTGTGAGAAGATCTATTTTATATGTACGAAGCACAGTTGATTGCTTCAGCCCACAATTTGGAGGGAAGGGACCTAGCATGCAACATGCAGCTGGCCATCTCTTTCAAAGATCGGTTCTTCCTCTTAGCTACCCCATTTTGCTATGGAGTGTATGGAACTATGTTCTACAATTGTATTCTTGCTTCATCACAAAGATGTTAGACATCATTGTTGACATACTCCCCTCCATTATCTGTGCGGAGAATCTTGATCATTTTCCCAGACTGCTTCTCTACATGGGCTTTGAAAATCCTGAGATTCTCAAACACCTTAGATTTGAATTTGAGAAAATAAACCCATGTGTTTCTTGTGCAATCATCAATGAATGTTAGCACACATCTGGCTTTGCTCATGGAAGGTTCAGGAAATGGACCCAGAAGATCACTGTGAACAAGCTCTAAAGGAGAAGAGGCTCTCCATGCATTCCCCTTTGGAAACTTTTCTTGTGGATGCTTTCCAAGAGCACATCCTTCACAAATTCCATCAGAAAAGTCTATGGCTGGCAAGCCTTTAACCATTCCTTGTTTGTTAAGTTGCTGCATGTATCTAAAATTTAAATGACTAAATATTTCATGCCAAATTCTACTTTCATCATTTGCATGTGTTAGAAGTAAAGTAGAATCTGATTTAGCAACAAAATCAGAAAAGTTTACAGATGAGATTGATGATTTGCCTTACCAACAACAATTTTGGAGTTGTCTTGCATGTCAAATATGGTCACCGAATCAGGGGTGAATTCAACACTCCTACCGGTTCTAGTATGTGTCATTTGATACACAGAAAGAAGATTAACAAAAAGCTTTGGAATATGTAAGACATTCTCAAAACTTCCAATTCCAACCTCTACCCCTTCCTATTCCAGTTGCCTCTATAGGAGAACCGTCTCCCATGAGAATAGGAGAATTAGAATATGGTTTCAAAGAAGAAAGAGCATCTTTTGTGGCTGCCATGTGGTGTGAAGCTCCAGAGTCTATGATCCATGCATCTAAAGAAGAATGAAAAACAATCAATGCATGAGCATTGTCTCTTGTTTCAGGTGCTTTTTTTCCCTGCTTCTTCTTGGCACTCTCAGGGATAAGGCTACCAAGATTATGTTGTTGAAGTGTCTGAGCCATGAGATCAATGGTCTTCTTCATGCATGATGATTCTGGATGGTACCCACAATTGCAATAGCTGCACTTTGATTGACCCTTTTTGTCCTTTTCTTTTGAGCTTGTAGATCCATCCGGAGGTTTGAGATTGCCTTCCTTTCTTGGATATGTATCCTTTTTCCCTTTGCCTTTGAATAGATGGTTGGATTTGGAATTGTTCTTCCCACTTGCATGCACAACAAGTACATGAGCTTTGGAATTCTTCAATGTGCCCATCTTTATAAGCTTAAACTGCTCATTTACTAGAGACTCAATGAAGGTATCCAGTGTGGGCATCTTCCAAGTTGCTCCTGTTGTGAGCTTAACTGTGTGGAAAACAAAGACAAATACTGCATATTCTGGACCCAACTTTGATAGAATAGCAAGGATTAATTTGCTTTCTTCCTTGGATTTGTCAATACCACATCCTTTGAGCTGAAGCAATAAAGCCTTGAACTTTGTGAAGAAATCTTGAATATTATCAAAACTCCTTGGATCTAATGAGTTGAGCTCATTTTCAAGGATATGACCCCGCATTTCATCTTGTTTTCCAAAAAGAGTCTCCAATGTATTCCAAACTTGGTTTGGAGTTGTACATGCCTCAACATGAAACAACAATTCTGGGGAGATGGATAAGCACAGCGAACCAAATGTTTCATCCATGCGGTTGAAGTATTTAGATATTTCAACTGCTGGATTGGGTTCAACCTCTGCATTCATAACTATCCGATAGAGGCCTCTACTTCTGAGCTTAAGTAGAATCTTTGGCTTCCAATCAAAATAGTTGTATGGTGTGAGAATGGCAGAGGGTGAACATTCCATTTTTCAGCTCTGATATTCTATATCTGCACAACAAAAAAAAAAAAAAAAAAAAAAAAAAAACTAAAAAACTGTACTTCTTCTTTTTGGCAACCAAGGCTTTGATACCATGTAGAATTGCAGCTAAACCTACAAAATAAATTATAGATCTGGCTGGAAAAGCAGGATTAGATTGAAAACTTGCAGATTGAAAAAAAAATAGAGAAGAAAAAGAAAACAGTGCAGCTGATTGGAAAGAAAAAAAAAACTAAAACCTTTTTCTTTATTATCTTAAAGGAATGCGTGAATCTTACAATAAGTAAGCCTTCTTTGTTAACTTAACTCACAAGCATGCAACAGTTAGATCATCCGTTAGTCAAGCATGCAACAATTAGATCCTCTGAGATCATGCGTTAGTCAAGCATGCAACAATTAGATCATCTGAGATCATGCACAGCGGAGATAACCGGAACTGAGATCATGCACACTGGAGATAACCGGAACTAAGAGCGGAGATAACTGGAAATAAGCAGCGCTAACATGTGTACTCCTTCAAAGAATCATCTAGAAGAGAAGAGGGCGTTATGCATATGTAATTACTCAAATAGTAATCCCTTAAACAAATCGTATATTCACATTTTTCTGGGTGATTGGTTAGAGATAGTGGAATCGATCAATAATATATTGTAGGAATATAATGGAGCCATGCGAGTGTGCTTGCCATAAATAGGGCTTAGTTCTGTATAAATTTTAAATTTAAATAGGTACCAACGAAGGCAAACGTTACTAGATTCAGGCTCAAAATTTGGGAACATTCCAACATAAAATGAAAGAAAAGTATTGGGTATATTCAAGCTGGTCTAAATTAATAGTGGTTTATGAAATTTTAAATCATACTAATTAAAATATCTGATTTTATCACTTCTTCTCTTGTGCTTTTAAAAAGAACAGAAAGGAATACGAGGATGCGTATCTGCTTTGCGTCGTGAATCTCTGCATTTTATATAAAGGTACTTCCTTGAACGTATATATGTTTTGTTTCTTTGTAGGGTTTGTCTAATATTTTGTGCTTTTTGTGTAGTATTGTGGTCATGGGTTTGTAACCCTATGTAGGTTAAGTTATATGGTTTGCTAGGAACGTTCTGACACGAGTTTGGTTTTTTTTGATGGGCTTTGAAGATTAAAAAAGTTGTCTTTGCTGGTTGGATCCTAGCCTTTCTAGGATTTTTGATTTAGGTCAATGGGTTTTTTTTTTTTTTTTTTTTTTTGGGATTTAGTGTTATGAATTTAGATTTCAGCATAAGGGATCTGAAAAGGATGTTGGAATTTAGTATTAGATGGCATGGATTAAACAAAGATTTGTGGCTCAATTTAGGGGTTAACTTCAGACATTGAGATAAATATTGATAGAAATCAGAATAAAAGATGGTCGTTGTTGTGTTGTCATTTGATATGATCTATTGCGTATATTCTTACATTGACTCAAAATGACTACACTTTTTGAGAATAATATTGTGAAATTACTCTCACACCAGTGATTTTCTAGCACAACGAGTCTCTCTCCATCATAAGAATCCAAATAATTATATGTCATATAATGTTTGATGGTTTTTGTTTGTATATGTATATGTAAGGGTGAAAATTGGAAAGTAGATATGGTGATCTCATGAATAACAAGGGTTTCAAATTGTCATATTGGGTAACATAGGTCAATTTGGTGTTAGTTGAGTGGGTCACTACTCATACTCAATAAATCCCCAAATATATGGTTTAAGAAATTAGGCATGGTTCCTAACACATATGCTTAGTCATTTATGCAAATGTAAAATACTTTACCATTGAATGGGTATGGTATGCAAAGTGTCATGGGACTAGTTCAATGGAGCTAAAAACCGTGTGGCATCGCTTGCTCTCACCCGAGTCTCTCCTTGCGAATGAAACTCTATGAGAACTACAGACTATGCCTACAGTGTTTACTTGCAAAAGAACACACACAAGATAATGGTATGATTTTGTATTTCAAAGGATTAAATGCGGAAGCTTATAAACATAACACTTGCAATGAAACAAAAAACTACTCTAACTCAAGAGCATTCACACAGTGCAAGAACAATTGGGAGAATGTGTATTTTATTAACTCTTTTAGCATAAAATAGTCCAAAGTACAATAAGATAGGCACATGGACACATACACAACAACCACCGAGTTGGGCACAATCGAAAATGATCGACACCTACTCAAATGGTTACAATAGACAATCCACTCCCAAGGTTTGATTACTCTCTGCAAGGAAATAACCCAGCTTCACGAAACCTATACCAATAGAACTGTCCACAACACACCTATACAATGTAGTATAGGCAAATGCCTGTTGCCCACCTCTACTTGGGGTAGAAGGCCCAATGACTTTACTTTCTAACAGTTTGTCAATTCATACTTGCATTCACTCAAATCACTGCACAAAAAAAGGCTAACCGAATTGCTTGATAGCTTGTGAATGTTGAACAGGGACATCAAAGTTGTACATCCCTTATAGAATCACCTACTTAAAATTGGTAACATCCTTAGCATCATGACGACTCCTCCATATGTATCCTGGAAGAGGTCCCCTATTCAGACTCACCTTTGAGCTAAAGGACCAAGACCCTTATTCCTACAAAGGAACTCCCTGACCTTATCCTTTTAGTTCCAAAGGGATTCTTCCTGCTCCTAGCTTGTTGAAGTACCACCAACCCAATACATTAGGAACTCCCTTCACATCCGATTACCCCATCCCTCTGTCTTCACCTCAAGTATCCATTCCAACTGCCGATCTGGGTTATCCATCATGTTTTTAGGAGGATGATTAGGCTGAATCCGCTCTGGATCAAATTCATTAGAAACAAAAGGTTTCAATTGGCTCACATGAAAAATAGGATGCACCTTCATGTATTTAGGCAACTTTAGTCTATAGGCAACCTTGCCCACCTTAGCCACAATCTCATATAGCCCATCATACTTGCAGATCAAGGATTTAGATGTATCAAGAGAAGATTTGAATTTTTTTGGCTCCATCCTCAACATTACCTTACTACCCACTAGTAACTCTATGGATTGTCTAGACTGATCTGCATACTTCTTCATACGATTGCTCACTTTCAATAGATGCAGCCTTGTAAGATCAACTCGCTCGTGACAATCCATCAAATATTTCATGGCTGATGGACACCTTCCAAAGTATCCAACAATCACTATATGAGGCAACAAAGGTTGTTGGCCCATTATGAGTTCAAATGAAGATCACTTACTCAGCTCACTCTTCTGACTATTATAGGAAAACTATGTAATGTCCAACAGATCTGGCCAATTAGTCTAGTCACTTCGCATAAAGTGTCACAAGTAAGACTCTAACATTGCATTGATACAATCTATCTGGCCATCAATCTCTGTATGATATCTCATGGACAACAATAGATTTGTGCCCACTAATCGAAACAACTCCTTCTAGAAGTTACTTGTAAAATGAGCATCTCTAGCCGAGATGATGCTTAAGGGAATCCCCCAATACTTCACCACATTTTGAAAGAAATACCATGCAATTTCTTCTGCTCTACAAGGCTGCGTACATTCAATGAAGGTGGCATACTTGAAAAATCTACCAGCAAAAACCATGATGCTAGAATTTCCATTTACACTTGGCAAGCTAGTGATAAAATCCATACTCATGCTCACCTAAGGCTTCATAGGAATCGACGGCGATTAGAGAAGGCCTCTCAACAACCGATGCTCAGGGTTATCTTGTTGATAGATCAAACAAGAGCGAATAAACTCATCCACATCCTTGCTCATCTTTAGCCAATAGAAGCCCCTTTCCAATAGAGCCAAAGTGCGTTTCTACCCAGGGTGACATGCCCACAAAGAATCATGACATTCCTTGATCAATTCTCTATGTAGGCTCCCCCACTTGGGAACATAGACATGACTCTCAGTAAACCACAACATCCCATCTTAAATGTTGAACTTGTTGTTCTTGCCTAGTAGAGTTTGTACCTCCATGGTCTTAACCAATGTAGTAGATTGAGGATCTTGGACCAAGCCCTCCTAAATCTTCTCCATCAACTCTCTAATCAATTATACCTTACACTCCCCATGAGTAAACACTGGACTAGTTGATGCTGTTGCAATAAACACTAATTCTTGCTTCTTACTAAGTGCAACTATAACCACATTTTCTTTACCCATATTATGCATGATCTCCATATCAAACTCAGCCAAAAAGTCATTCCATCTTTCCTGCTTTGGTGTTAACTAACTTTGAGTTAGAAAGAAAAAATTTGACACATTGTCTGTCTTGATGATGAATAAAAAACCCAATAAGTAATGCCTCTACCTTCTCAAACAATCTATTATAGCTGTCATCTCCTTCTCATGGACATGATATCTCCTTTTTGCATCCTTGAGCTTCCTTGACTCAAAATCAATTGGATGCTTATCTTGAATCAACACCCTACCAATGGTAAAATCAGATGCATCTATGTGCACCTCAAAAGGCTTATTAAAGTCCACCAAGGAAAACACATGTGATGTAGTCAAATTCTCTTTTAAGATCTCAAATGCCTCCTGATACTTTGCAGACCACACCCACTTAACCTCCTTCTTTAGTAACTCTGTCAACAAACTCGTAAGCTTGGAATACTAGCTAATAAACCTTCTATAATAATTTTTCAAACCCAAAAACTAATGCACACCATGTACATCTCTGGGTGGATCCCAATCTTTAATTACTTCAAGTTTCCTTGGGTCAACACTGATCTTGCCTCCCTCAATCACATGTCCAAGAAAGTGAATTTTTTCTTGGGAAAAGGAACACTTTTCCTTCTTCACAAACAAATCATGCTCCCTTAGTAACTTGAAAACCTCTATAAGATGTGCCCTATGCTCTTATTGGTTCTTTGAAAACACCATGATATCATCAGGGTAGATGATGACACACTTGTCTAATAGGGACCTGAACACATTATTCATGAGCATAAAAAACATCATAGGCACAGTGCACAATCCAAAGGGCATCACAAGAAAATCATACAACCCATATCTGGTGATAATCATCATTTTCTCTTCATCTCCAGGAGCAATTCTAACCTAATAGTAACCCAACCTCAAGTCTAACTTCATGAAGATTTTAACCCTAGAAAGGTGATCAAAGCAATCCCCAATGAGAGGTAGAGGATATTTGTTCTTGATGGTTAACTTCTTCAAGGCCTTATAATCCACACAAAGCCTAAGTAACCCATCAACCTTCCTCTAAAATAATACTGGTGCTCCATAAGGGGAGTGTGATAGACGAAGATAACCAATAGTCAACAACTCTTCTAACTACTTCTTCAACTCAACCATCTAAAGCCTAGATAACCAATACAGAGCCCTTGTTGGACTTACCCCTAGAACAAACTCAATGCAATGGTCAATTGATCTTCTTTATGGTAAATAGGGTGGTAATTGGTTGGGCATATAATTCTGGTATTCATGAAGAACCTTCTTCACTTCTACTGGAATAAAAAATTGTTGTCCCTCTTCATCATCCCAACCACAAGAAAACACTACTAGATATATTGGCTCTACCTTGTTTTATGTAGACTTTTGCATACTCATCGGTGAACACACATGCATCCTCCCCGTTTGTCTCCTCTGCATTGTCTTCACCATGCACGTCTACATCAGATCCAACATAAAGAGAGTTTCAAGATGAGGGTAGATTGCCACTTTATCCTTTTGGATAAACTATTGTCCCAACACGAGCTTAAAATCATTCATCTTGATCATGGATAAGTCCAGCTTTCCTTTCCACTCATCGACTTTCACTTTCATACCTTGTGTAGAGCTAAGAGTTTCCTTAGATGGAGAGTTCACTGCCTTGAACATTTTGGTATCTCCAAAATATTGGAGGCCCAACTCTTTGGATTTTTAGATTATAATGTAGTTGTGGGTCGCACCCGTGTCCACTAGTGCTATAATGGTCTTTCCCTTGATCACCACCTCTACAAAATTAAACCCATGCAGATTACTTCCACCATCTCTTGTCTTGGTCTCAAGATTTTCCATGGCATTGAGCCCCTTGAGCATACACATAGTTTGCTCATATTGTTCATTTAGCTATGCTGACTAAATTGTTGACACCCTCTACCACTCTAGATAATCTTTGTTGTAATGATCACCACTACGTGTGAAACACTTCAAATGGAAAGACTTCCCACTTGATTCTCCACTCTGTGATTTCTTCCCATCACCTTTGGATGTGCTATTGGAATTTTGAGATCCCACTGATGACTATTGAGTAGTCTTCTCTCCTTGGTTACCAGCTGGCTTCCCTGAAGGCTTAATTGAACTCTTCTTAATTCCCTTTCCCTTTAACATGTTAGTGTTAGGTTGATCTTGGATGAAGACTCTCCTTTAAAATCGAAGAGCCGATCTGCTATGGCAATGGCTTCACTGAATTCTAACACATGATGGTGACAGAGCTCAACCTTAGCCCATGACTAAATACCATTCATAAACTAAAATAACATGTCTACCTCAGACATGTCTTTTATTTCCAATATAAGGCTCTAGAAAGACTTGATGTAGTTTCCCATATTCCCAGTCTATTTCAGTTGACTCAACTTGATCCTATCCAATCGTGTTGCATTCCTTGGATGAAACTAATCCCCAAGGGATTTATTCAGATCCACCCAAGAATCCAACCTATTTGTGGAACCCCCTGATGTAATGTCATCCACTAAAGTCCTATACCAAACCTTTATCATACCCTTGAGGTACCTTGCCATAACACACACCTCCTATAAATCTGACAGTCCTCCCAAACCTTCCAGGTACTCCTCCATGTCCTAGAAGAAGTTCTCCAAAAGATGGTCATCTCTAGCATCATCATAATAATCTAGTTACTTCAACTTGAGGAGCTTTGAAATTGTAGAAGAGATGGGCCTGGGCACCTTCGCTAGACTCAGTATCATTGTTCAAAACATAGTCAATTCATATTGTAACCTAGTATGAGATGCCAAACTCTCCTCCAACCTTTCTACAAGTACCTTGATAGTATGATCAATGACTCCACTTTCTCCTCAAACTCATTGAACCTTGTGCCTACCACTTCTTTCATCTCCTAAAACTGGGCACCAACTTGCTCAATAAAGTTTTTATCCACCTTAGGCCTTGACTTACTCTTATGATGATTACCACCACCTTCACCTTTATCCTTAACCCTACCTCTACCTCCCATAGCATCAGGCGAAACCTCAGACTGATCTCCTGTCATACTCAGACTCAACACACTAGACTGACTCAACAAGGGAAGGTGGAGAACACAAAAACAACAAAATTAGGCAAACACAAACCAAACAAGACATAAAACTATGTTTTGATACCAACTATCATGGGGCCAACTCAATAGAGCTAAAAAATGTGCAGTATCGCTTGTTCTCACCCAAGTCCCTCATTGTGAATGGAACTTTGTGAGAACTATAGACTATGCCTATAGTGTTTACCAGCACAAGAACACACACAAGACAATGATATGCTTTTATATTTTAAAGGATTAGATGTAAAAGCTTATAAACATAACACTTACAATGAAACAAAAAATGACTCTAACTCAAGAGCACTCACACAGTGCAAGAACATTTGGGAAAATGTGTATTTTATTAACTCTTTTAGAACAAAATAGTCCAAAGTATAATTATATAGGCACACGACCACATACACAACAACCACCAAGTCAGGCACAACAACTAATGCTCGATGACTACTCAAATGGTTACAATAGACAATCCCTTCCCAAGGTTTGATTGCTCTTTGTAAGGAAACAACTTGTCTTCACAAAACTTAGACCAATAGAAATATCCACAATAGACCCGTATAATACAATACAGGCAGATGCCCATTGCCCACCTCGACTTGGGGTAGAACGCACAATGACTTCACTTTCCAACACTTTATTAGTTCAGAGTTGCATTCACTCAAATCACTGCACAAAGAAAGGCTAACCAAATCGCTTGATAGCTTATAAACATTGAACAGGGATGTCAAAGTCATAAATCCCTTATGTAAAGTCTTAGACCTATGATTAATTTAGAAAATTCTAAATTCCTAGAAATCATTTGTCCCAGACCATATGGGATGATGACTTGGAAAATAATTGGCTTAGTAGAGAAATTCAAGGTCGTAGCTTTGGTCCATTAAACTAGGAATGTTGTTGGGCTCATAAGATATTCCCTTAATGAAGGCTTCAAAATTGGTTTGTGAATTTTCCCAAAATTCATCATTCAGAGTAACAATAATACTCTATGTTCTGGGCTTACTAATAGTATCCCAAAATTAGTTCTATGTATATTATTTTAAGGTTTTGTTTATTTTTCAAGTTTTTTTAGGGAAGATTTGTATATTATCATCTCACCTCCTATTGAATACTTGTACTTCATTATGGGAAGCTATGATCTGCATATGAGACATCTCTAAAAAAATCATTAACATGCTGCAAGCCCAACTAAATGGAATGTTTAGTGCTCCTCTTGACTAGTCAAATCATGCCAATATGGTGGCTTATATTTGGTGGAATTCATGTGATGTGTTAATGATATATATACTAAAAGGAAACTGATCTAGAAGATAAATGGAAGGTCTGTATATCCTTTTCAAGTCTAACCTACTGTCAGAGATAATGATTCCTGAACATGCTGTCAAACTTAATGAAATGATGTTTGAATGATTCAATAAATATCTCAAGTGCACTGCATATACTACTTTCTTACCTTCAAGATTTTTAGGACCTATCACTTGGTCATACACTTCAATATTGATTAGTGGGATGACCTACCTGAAAGCTATAACCACTTGTGTCTTTGTTCGGATAACAACCTTGAGTTGTCCACAAACCTCATCTTGATGAAACTTGAATATGAAAAAACTACGTGTTGTCACCAACAAGACAACATGATGAAAACATGAAATAGCTAAGTAAAAAAAATAGTAGGCATAAACTCAAAAATTGTATGAAATCCAAAAATTCTGCTGATTCTCTTCTAATGAATAAAATATCTACATAAGAGGGTTTAAAATAAAACTCAACTCAAAACTGGAGTTGACATGCATAATTTAAAAAATTAAATAGATCTAAAGCTACATAAATCACCTAAATCACCTATAGTTACTAACCCATGTGATTTTTATAAATTTGCTATTTTTAGTAACTTTCATCTTCTAATGGTTTTTTTCAATTGCTATTTTTAGAAGTTTTCCATGCATGTTCGGATGGGCCTAAAAATCTTCACAAATGTTCTAAACACTAAAATTAACCTAATGGATGAACTTGAACTAAAGTTCATGTCTGAATACAAAAATACACTATTTATAAAAATAAAAAAATCTCAAAAAAATACTAAAATGCACTTTCAGACCCTTAGATAGTCATGCATGGCCTCTAAAAGGTTTTGAAATGTCCCTACAAAGATAAAGAAGTTTATGGTTGAATTGAAAATTTTGATACGATCATTTTGGTTAAAATGAGAGGTCAAATAAAGCTATGAATCAAAAGTTATGGACTTTAGAAGTTTGGACTCCACATCACAACACCGATAGTGATGAAGAATATTATTTGACATCTCTTGATATGGTAAGATAGGAATCTGACCATTCTTATATTTCAACCACAAACACTACTAATTTTTGTGACATGTATTTTTGAGTTCTCACTTTATGCCATGAGATTCATATCACATGATAATTTTTTGACCATTTAGCCTAAGATACCCATTTTACTATTTGCCTTTTAACATCAATCGCCAAAAGAAACTTTGAGTGGAAGATGTCATCATTAATCACTATAGACTTATTATAAGGCTATAAAAGGCAATGTCTTGTATACAATTGGGGAGTATTTTCTTCCTTTGTGATTTATAATTAGGAGTTTTGAAGAAATAAATTCTGCAATTGTGTTTTATTTTAGTTGAACTCTATTTATATATAGTGTTTTCCCTCTATTTGTTCTATTTTTTTTAATATATGTCATTATTCTCCTTCTAAAACATTGTGCTAGTCAACAAAATTCCAGACACTTAGTAAAAGTCTATCAAGGCACCAAGGTAGGGAGGTCGTTTAGGACATGTAAGTCATAGCAAAGGTGAGATTGAAACATCCTAGAGGCTTAGTAGTTGGAGACATGCAATGGCGAGCAGATAATGATATGAATTTACATTCTATCTAAAAAACTAAAGCTTAGCGATTGCTTTAGCATCATCTAATTCAGATGATTTAGACTCATCTAGGCTAGAAGGCTTTGGATCTGGCATAGTGTCTTCTATTGTTAACTTTGATTCTACAAATATAGTATTAGATGTATGTTATTCTTATTAATTATTTGGGGGTAATGAAGAGCACACGCTTATATAGGGGGAGGTTGAATCAATATAAGCTAATATTTACCAATTTAAAACTTAATAACCACACCAATACCAATCACACAACATCAACAATTAAGTTCACAAGAAGAACACAAGATTTACATAGAAATCCTTTCGAGAGAAAACCAAGACAAATGATTATTTATATAAAATTATCTTACAAATATTTTTAGGTACCAACCTACTAGAGACACCAATCCTTACTTACAGAATTTGTAGGCACCAACCCACTAGAGACACCAATCCCCATAACTGAGCACAAACTCAACAAGAGACACCAATCTCTTCTTTTAGGAGGCACCAACCTCTTCTGCCAAATATTACCTTTGGGATGTTGTTTTTTCAATGGATGATGAATATATTTATCTTCACATATCTAATTATATTTCCTTCACAAATCTTCATATATTTCCTTCACAAATTTGATTATATTTTATTCACAAATATTTTTACAATATCTACTCAAGATCTGCTCTTAAATATGCTTGTAATTTTTCATTAAATTTGCTTGTAAAATTGTCTCACATCTACTTATAGATATGCTTTTAAATTGAATGATATTCCATTACTTTTCCTACTTTTTAACCTCCATTCTATGTTCCTTTTATAGCTTGTCAAATTCTAAAGAGAGGCATCTCCATGAAGAGGGATCACTTCACTAAAAGAGGTGATAATTCAAAAAATAGCGATCTACTTAAAGGGTCATCCAATAATTAAATAATAAATGCTTCTCATAAAGTCAGCCAGGAATGATAATTTAAGGATGGCAATTTAGTGGCCTTTGGCTTAACCACAATCATCAATTTTCTTCTTGAAAAAATGATTTTCTCTTTGACATCAATGGCAACCATTTTGTCAATAATCTCATCCATACACCTTTCACATCAATGATAATATTGCCAATAATCTCCCCTTTTATCATTGATGGCAACCTTGTAAAGAAATAATATGTGAATACAACAGGATCATAATACTCCCTCTTTCTACACTACTCCCCCTTCTGTATCTCTCCCCCTTTGACATCAATGGTAAAGGGAAGGTTAGTGACTTTACAAAGAAAACTCTCCCTTTATGAAACTCTCCCCCTTTGACATCAATGTCAAAGGGATGCTCATTACCCTCATATAGAATATGCATCAACTGATCTTTCTTTGAATTGTCTTTTCCATGGAGTCGAAAGATAATGTAATGATTAGCTCCCCCTAAATTCATACTTTTTATTATGAACTTAGTGATAGCTCTTGTGTATGAAACACTGTTTTCACAAGCATGCATTTCTCCTTCTTTACTTGCTCCTTCTTCTTTTTCCATACTTTTGAAGTTTATTCCTTTTGTTTACTCATAACTTTGACTTTATTATTCTTCCTAGGAGGTTCCATAAAACTACTTTTACATAAGCATGTTATATGTCCAAAGTTGCTTATATCATATGACATTGAAATACAGTAAAGGAGCAAATGGATTTTAGTTTCTATTTGAAAACCCATAAGAACTTATGTTATTGTTCCATACAAAATCATTTCTTGCACGTGCCTTACAATCTCTAACTTTATGACCAAAATGATTACATAAATAACAATAGCCATAAAAGGAACTCTAGAACTTGGTCATATGAGTGTGTCTTGGAGGGAATGATCTTTTGAATGTAATTTTATCCTTGTTGTCTTCATGAGGAATTCTGGTTTTCTGAGGAATGAAATTTTCTTTCTTCTTGTTGATAGGAATTTTGATAGGGCTTTATAGGGCTTCAACATAACTCTTTGGTTTTTCTTCATTTGACTTCTTTGGTGCCTCATTGGAGTCTTCTTTATTTTCCATGTGATATTTCTTATATCCAAGACTAGTCTTTATCAATGGAGACCTTTGTACATTTATAATATCATCCAAAATCTCAGTACTTTTTTCAAACTTAAGACCCCTATTTAGCTTAGCCATCATTTTCTCTAATTATTTCCTCATGGAGACAATCTTGAACTCTAACTTATTGCAGTATTCTTCCTTTGTCTTTTGTTGAATTCTCACTTCCTCTTCCATCCTTTTTGCCTCTTCTAATTAAGTCTTTAAGTTGATGATAATTATTTTGGATTCTTCAAGGTCTTCAAACATTTTTGCTCTTGACTCACAATTCTCTTTTTCATATTTCTGTAGCTGCAATTTTTGCTTCAAATTTATTTCCTTAAGCTTCTTGATCTCACTTAAAAAAAAAAGAGTTTTCCTATAAGATCCACTTCTCCTTCATTTTCATCATATTCTTCTTCTTCTAAATCCATCTCTTCTTTTCCTTTACTCATAAAGTTGTCTTCTTCTGCCATGACATCACTTCTTATTTCTAATGACATATGTGATCTTTAAATCTACCTTCTAGCGGTTATAATATACTTGAAGGAATCTGGATTTGATACCAATTGAAGATCACACGCTTATACTGAGAGGAGGGAGGGGTGAATCGGTATAAGATAATATTTACTAATTTAAAACTTAACAACCACAACAATGCCAATCACACAATAACAATAATTAAGTGCACAAGAAGAACACAAGATTTATGTGGAAACCCTTTCAGGAGAAAACCAAGACAAAAGATTACTTATATAAAATTATCGTACAAATATTAGTAGGCACCAACCTACTAGAGACATCAATCCCCACTTACAACATTTGTAGGCACGAACTCACTAGAGACACCAATCCCCATAATAGAGCACCAACTCTGCAAGAGACACCAATCTCTTCTTTTATGAGGCACCAACCTCTTCTACCAAATATCACCTTTGGGATGTTGCTTTTTCAATGGATGGTGAACATATTTCTCTTCACAACTCTGATTATATTTACTTCACAAATTTGATTATATTTTCTTCACAAATCTCTACTCAAGATCTACTCAAGATATGTTCTTAAATCTACTTATAATTCTTCATTAAATCTGCTTGTAAAACTACCTCACATATGCTTATAAACTTGATTTTAAATCGAATGATATTCTATTACTTTTCTTACTTTTTATACTTTTTCAAATGCCCAAGAGAGGCATCTCTATCAAGAGAGATGACTTCACTAAAAGAGGTGACTATTCAAAAAATAATGATCCACTTAAAGGGTCAGCCAATAATTAAATAATAAATGCTTCTTACAAAGTTGGCCATGAATGACATTTAAAGGATGGCAATTTAGTGGCCTTTGGCCTTAACCACAATAATTGATTTTCTTCTTGCAAAAATGATTTTATATTTGATATCAATGACAACCATTTGGTCAATAATCTCATCCATACGCCTTTGACATCAATGACATTACATTCTATCCAAAAAACTAAAACTTAGTGATTGCTTTAGCATCATTTGATTCAGATGATTTAGACACATCTGGGCTAGAAGAATCTTGACTTGACACACTGTCTTCTATTGTTAACTTTGATTTATACAATATAGTATTAGATGTATGTTATTATTCTTCATTATTTGGGGTTAACACTAGGTTATCTTGCCAAATAATTGTCTCCTGCCACACCATTCTCAAATATATAGCAAAGCATGTAGTTAAATCTGAAAATAAATTTGAAAGCTACCACCATATGCTAACTATAATATCGATGATAATTGTAGTTGAACTCCCAATAATGATTGTATCCAACAAGTTCTTCACAAAAACTATTATCGATAATGATATAGGTACACAAGAGACATGCCACAAGATATTAGAGGTACCTCTAATGGTTTGTAGTAGAACATTCGTTACCATGTCAGTTGGTAAACAAATATTCAAATGTGTTTCTAAAAGCACATATGAGGAAGGAAAACTACCATATTTCATTGATGTGTATATACATTGCCCTTATTTTCTAGACATATTACCACTCATTGAGGTTGCCCAAACATGATCTTTCAACAATCAAAGAAAAACTAATCAGTGGAGCAATAAAAAAATTCAAGTAATTATTCGCATATTCCCTTTTTTCTCCATTATACCTCCTATTGATTCACCACCATATGTAACTTTTTCTTGGTCATAGCTATTAATATACAAACTATTTTATGACATTGCAATAGATATTGGTTTAACTACACAGGGCATTGTTGCACATTGGGAACAAATCAAGAATTTGTACATTTCATGGCATATTGAGTTGATCTCTACAGAAGAACACAACAATGCTAACTCACGTGGTGATGCTAGTGACACTCAAGAATATGTATATATGGAAGTGGAAATACATGAGTGAGAATTATAGTCTCACATGCACCCATCAGACGATAATAACATAGATGACATTGACATGCTTGGGTTTCATGACTTCGACACCAACCACAACTAGAATCATTTTGAGGTGATGCTTAACCTACACATAGGTGTATAACAACACCATAGTTTATAGATTCTCAATGCACAATCACCCATAATACATATGCAGAGTGCACAAGTGAATCACTACCAAGTGAGCTATAAAGTAACCAACAATAGCCTTCAACATTGTTATACAACATGCCCAAAAAACACAAGATTCACCATTCAAGATGATTATACAAGGAACAAGAGGTACAAGTAAATCCTACTTGATTAGCTGCATCAAACATGGCCTAACTGGACTTGCAAGAAGAATCAGTTCTCTCCTACTTCTCACTCCAAATGGTGCCGCATTATTTAACATAAATGCATCAACAATACATTCAAGCCTTCACATTCCTATCCATGAAATAAAGGCACTTGAAGGATAAGAACTAACAATTTTCCAAGAAGAAATGAAACATATTGAATATGTGCTCATTGAAGAAATGAGCTTCATAGGCCCAAAGATGCTCAACAATATAGATAACCAATTGTGTGAGGCATTTATTCAACACAATAAAAATTATTTTAGAGGGTGCTCAGTTATACTTGTTGGTGACTTGGGACATCTTCCACTCGTAAATTATATACCAATGTATGCAAGAAAGTCATTTGGCCATACTCTTTGGAAAGCATTCGACATAGTAGTAACATTACATACAAATTTTTGTCAACAGGGTTGCATAACAAATCAACTACTATTCAAAAATTTATTAACCAACATTAGATATGTAAACCCAATAAAAAAAGACTGAAATATACTCATATCAAGAACATCATCCTTCATACATCTTGAAGAACATGAAGCTTTCAAAGTGTTAACACATTTGTATGCAACTAACAGATTGACAAGCATACATAACAATCAAATATATAATTATTAAACATTCCAATAACAATATACAAAGTAGATCAAAGCAGACAATAGGTAACACTAAGCCATGACACTCATCTCGAGCAAACTGTGCTTTTAAGTAAAGGACAAAGATTATGTTGACATCCAATCTATGGGCGAAAGTAGGGTTGGTTAATGGATATATCAGAGTAATAGTTTACATTATCTACCACCCGGATTCAAACCCACCATCCTTACTCATGTACATGGTTATTGCCTTCAACAATTACTTTGGTCCCTCATGGGATATTTGCAATCTAACACATCTTCCAATTCCTCCTATTACATGGAGTACTCACTACGAAATGTCTATAAAAAATGGCATGTGCTTTAACTACACATAAAGCACAAGGAATAACTCTTAATAAAGCAACAATAAATATTAGCCACATTGATTTTCAAAGGTTGACCTTCGCTATCGTATTAAGAGTGCACTCATTGTTCGATCTGCATATCAACCCTTCATTTTTATTTGACAACTATATAAGAATGAAATATATTATATATGTAAATATGAGAAACGTAGAAGGAGCAAGAATCAATATAATACCTCTTCCACATCATTTACAACAAATGTAAGTTTTCTCAATAAACACATAAAAATATATTTTCGCAATATTTATTTTAATTTTTACTACTACTCACTTACTTCATACTAATAAGTACTTAATAAAAAAATTAAAATATAAAAACAAATCCATCTAGCATTCCTTGCATCATCTAAATCATGCTAATTTAATTTATTTTAGATATTAATGGCTGATGGACTAAATACCGAGTACATGTAATATTAATGTAATTTAGATATTAATGTCCACAGGTGGCCAAGAATGGCCGATAGGTGGGACTCTAGCAATGGTGCGATGACTCGTTTTCCTGAGAAGTTGACAAAACACTGACTGAAATTAATGAACCTCTATAAACAATAAATTTTATAAAGATAAAGATAAATGGATGGCTCAGATTATACAAGGATGAACCGTTAAGATTTATTCAATGGTTTTCTGCTAAGTTCATATCATAATCAAATAACGCCTATATAATCAACCATGGATTTGCTTGATCTGCAGTAGCCCATAATTATCTAGAAAGGCTGCTTAAATAGGAAACACTTTGCCCCGTGTAACATTCTGTATGTTTGAAAGCTCATATGATAAAAATTACTGTCCTCTTTCGGCACCAGATTCTTATCTGTGTGCTCATTCAAAATTTGTAACTGCACAAACAAGCTTATAAACAAATATTAGGGGATCACTTTTGTAGGTTTACAGTTATGGAAGCTTCAAGCACTCTCAACCAACATTTGCTCAAGATCCCTTGTTGTTCATCATCTTTTGACCATCAAGTGAAAGTGGAGGAAGAAAAGAAGCTTTCTGTTGATCAAATTCTGGACAAGTATGTTGGTGCTTTTGGCAAAGCCCAGCTGGTTCATGTCCTTGCAGTGTCTCTGGCATGGGCTTTTGATTCCATGCATACTCTTGTTGCAGTTTTTACAGATGCCCTGCCATCTTGGCAATGTGTAAAGTCTAAGTCTTTAGATTTAAGAAAGAATGAAACTAGGTGGTGCACATCACAATCTTCCATATGTGAAATTGATCGAAGCCTTTGGGAATGGGACGATGGAAATGGGGCATCTGTGGTCTCCGAATGGGGTCTCATATGTCACAACAAGTTCATGGCTGGTATCCCTGCTTCCGTTTTCTTCATCGGATGCATTTTAGGTACACTGCTTTTACATTGCTCTTTTCCTTATTTTTCTTGTAAACAGTCCAAAACAATTGACCTTCCCTCTCTTTTAAAATCTCTGAGATTTGTTTGAAACTCTTTGATGGACGCTAGATTCTTAAACTTTTCTACTTATTAGATCTTTCCTTACATTTTGAAAAAGCCTTCGTTACTTGTCTTGTCTGCTTTTTTCTTGCTGGAAACGTGGATTATCTGAAATCCCATCGACCATAATTTGCACACTTGCAGGTGCAGGGATCCTTGAATCTCTGTCAGACACATGTCTCGGCCGGAAACGAACGCTGATTCTTTCATGCTTGATAATGTCAGTCTCCGGGTTCTTTATAGCTCTATCTCCAAACATCTGGATATATTCTTTTCTCAGGTTTATCGCAGGATTTGGGCGAGCAGGTGTCGGTATCTGCAGTTTAGTGCTGTCAACAGAAGCAGTCGGCCACAAACGGAGAGGACAGATTGGCCTCTACGGCTTTCTCTTCTTTTCTGCAGGCTTCGCCTCACTTCCAGCCATTGCATACGTCACAAAATCCTCATGGAGAATGACATACATCTTCATTTCTTCTCTATCCATGGCCTACTGCTGTCATTCTTCCTTTCATATGGGAGTCCCCCAGATGGCTAATAATCAGAAAAAGAGAGGCAGAGGCTCTAAAAACCCTTACAAAAATGGCTACGTGGAATAACAACCATTTGCCTCCCAATGTCCAGATCTCTGTAAGAGCATATTGACCGTACCATGGGCTAGCAGGAGAATGGTGGTTTTAATGGCCGTGGGGGTTGGGATAGGTCTGGTCTACTACGGCATCCCATTAAACATAGGGAATCTCAACTTTAACTCGTATATCAACACAGCGCTAAACGCTCTGATGGAGGTTCCAGCCATAGCTTTGGGGACATTTCTTCTTCCTAGGACTGATAGAAAAATTATCATATCAGTTTCTTCTGGCATGTGCGCCCTGTGTTGTATTATTTGCAGCTTTGTGTTAAATGGATGGGTGCAGATGATGGCAGAATTGATTGGATTCTTAGCAGTATGCACGACATTCGACATAGCGTATGTGTTCTGTTTGGAATTGTTTGCGACTGATGTGAAGAGCGTAGCAGTGGCAATGTTGAGGCAGGCGATAATGGCAGGAGCTGCCATTGCTCCTTGGGTAGTTGTGGCAGGAAGGACCCATTCCTTCGTTTCTTTCCTTTCCTTTGGAGGCTTCGGAGTATTGAGTGCTCTGCTTATTCTGCTTCTTCCCGAGACTAGAAATCGTGCTCTCTTTGAGAGTATGGAAGAAGAGGGAGAGGAAGAGAGAAGACAATCGTTGTTGAACACTACTCGACTGGTTTAACTGTGACTACTATTTTCGTAGACGGCTTCCGGCTGTGGTTTTAGGGCTCATTAGTAATGATTAATGTTTTCTGTTTGAAAGAATATTATAAATATTATTTATTAAAAATAATAAATTATATGGTTAATGAGATGTGGGTGAGGGTTAAAATGGTTTAGTTGTTTTAAGTTGTGTTCAAGTTTAAATTTTAGGAAAGGTAAATGGGGTAGGTTGTGGTTGTGATTTGTATCTTCGTAGTTATTACTGGTTGTTGGTTATTTTGAAGGTTGGTGGTGGTCGTTGTTAACGTATACTATTATTAATAATAATTGATATAAATATAGTAATCTCCGGTTGTTGACGCTGATCAAACTGTAATATTATTAATAATAATTGATATAAATATGATAATACTTGATATACAAATTGTATTACATAAAAATCTGACCTTCGACCCAAATCAAATTAAAAGCCATCACCTAATAATAATAATAATAATAATAATAATAATAATAATAATAATAATAATAATAATAATAATAATAATAATAATAATAATAATAAAATTTATAATATATAATAAATTATACAAATTTAAATATAAATAATATAAAATGTAGATAAGTTAACATAAAAAGTATTCAAAACTTTTTTAAATACTTTATAAATTCAAAGTATTGTTCCACAAAAATTGATTGTTAGTTTAAATTAAATTTAAAATATTAAATTATGCAGATTTACATGATGATGCTAGTTTGAAAAAATTTCTAGATTCATCATGTTGAGATTACTTAAAAATAAATTATATTTTCTTAATATTCATTTTATAAATATTTTTTATTGGAAGTCTTTAGAATATCAATTTAATTAAAAAAAATAAAAGGTTACATATTGAGGTTAATTATTTTTAATTAAATTAAATTATAATTTATTATAAATATAAGATAAAAATAGTATGATTTTTTAAAAATTATTTGTATATTTTTCTTATAAATTTTTATATAAAAATTTTCAGCTCCAAAAAAATAAAAATCTATGAAATCATTAAATTAAAAAAAGTTTTTAAATTTTCCCAATGATATTAGATTATTACTAAAAATATATCAATATACTAGAAATATATGAAAAATGTTATTAGGATAATGAGTATTCAAATAAGTCATCTTAAGATGGCTTAAATACACATTAATTAAAAAATCTCACAAAAAATAAATAATATAATACTAAAATTATATTTAAATACATAGTTGATTAAAAATTTTAAGTGTTTGTTATAAGAAATGCATTGTTATATCTATTAATAAAACAAATAGGAAGATAAAATACAAGTATGGCTTACAATAAAACAAGTGGTCATTTGGTATACAACCCAAAATCAATGCCACCAAAAAAATGTGAATAAAAAACAAAGTAATCAAAATAATACTAATAGAAAATATTGTTATACACCAAAAATCTAAAAATAATGTATTAAAAAGTATAATACCAAGTGTCAAACATCAAGCACATGCAACAACACTGATTGATAAGTATTTGACAGATCATCTTTAGGTGGCAACACAACCCAAGAAGATAGCTCTATCGATAGTGAATTCAAATCCACCTACTCATCTTCAGTGGTATCTAGTGGAGCCAAAGGCATGAGCAAACCCACCCAAGGGACAAAGACACTATTATCCAATTTTTATCACCACCTCATGTAGGAGAAACACAATAAGATGGCATAATATAAGCTTTTCCACATTGTTGAGGACTCCATCCCTTATGTTAAAGAGGAATGGTTTAGAAGTAGCTCCACCGACACCTAGAAGTTATTGGTGGAGAACCCTATAGTGGCACATCTGGAGGGACCTTGCTCATAGGGCACGATGCACTCTATTGACTTTAGTTGTTACAACCAATTATAGGATTAAACAAAAAATAAAATAAAATAAAAGATGCAGTTAACAATAAACATTAAACATAATAATAATAATAATAATAATAATAATAATAATAATAATAATAATAATAATAATAATAATAATAATAATAAGACTCATGACTTTGCTGAACACTCCCATCGTTGATAGGGCATGGGTTTCAAATTTATTCAAAATAATGGCTTTTTTTTCCTTTCTTCTTACACTTGCTTATATAGGCTTTTCAACTTCTCACTTGACTCTTTGGTTCCTCATTTATTTATTTAGATTTTTAATGCCTTTTCATTTTTATGTTGACTTTACATGATTTTTCTCCTTTTACATAATTTCTAATTTATAATAAAAGTAACTTCTCTATGCCTATATTAATAGTCATCTGAACTAAAATAGGTGTCTCACCCTGAGACACTTAAATAAAAGGCTATATTTAATCAAGTTTCTATAATATTATTCCATTATAATGCATTTTAGGTAAGCTACTCCTAACTAAATTCCTCAGATTCCCACGCTAGAATTCCTCGTCCTATAACTAACTAATTTCCTCAGCTTCTCATGCTGAAACTTCTCACTTTTCTACAACTAACTAATTTCCTCAGCGTCTCATGCCAAAACTCCTCACTTTTATATAACTAACTAATTTCCTCAGCCTCTCATGTCGACTCTCCTTTACTTCTATGTTAACTATACATGCAACCACAAATACACTTATAATTTTTTCAAAATCATACACAACTTTCACTTTGTTTAGACCTCTTTCAATTAGCTCAGAGAACAAA
Organism: Torreya grandis; assembly: GCA_037957365.1. NCBI lineage: Eukaryota > Viridiplantae > Streptophyta > Pinopsida > Cupressales > Taxaceae > Torreya > Torreya grandis. The sequence continues at coordinate 3,055,499 of JARHVA010000540.1, read as the reverse complement.
CAAAAGGATCATCACTGCTTGTAATTATAATGCTTGGAAGTAGCACTTGTTCTTGATAATCAAATGCACATCCCATTAAATGCATATATCAGTATTGTAATTAGGAGGGTTTATCACATAAATTGCTTCTTCTGGTCATGCACAGAGGGGGATTGTTTATAGCCCACTCAACTAATCACCTATCCCACAACTGAAGGAGCCAATCCATGTGATCCTACAAAATTAAAGACCAACACATTTGAGCTGGATGGACTCCATAATGACTTAGAATTTATGAATCTTTAAATTCTCTCCTGAGAATTGACTATGACACATCTGACCTTCAAAATTCCATATGACCATCCACTCACGAACTCAGGGTCGAGTGGAATTGGGAACCACCAAGCCTAGTGTTCGAATCCCTCAGTGTAAAAAAATCATCCAGAGCATGAGAAGATAGAAAAGAAATTTAGGTAAGATTATGATTCTAACCACAAGAAGACATGTGGGAAGTGGTGCTTGTAATTCTTGATTTTTTACGGTCTTTCTTGCTTGTTTTCTACCTCCACTTAAAATGGTGATCAACAACAAAAATGTGATCGATCCCATGGAAAATAGCGTTGGAGTCACCATAAATATCTAAAAAAACCACATAGGCATGACTGCTCAATGAAATCATTATTCGACCATGATATTTGTCACCCAAGCTTCTGGTGGTATAACTTTGTACCCTTCAAAATCCTCACATCTGTAGATGATATAACTTGTTCAAACATTGATGGAGGCATTATAATGAAATATAACTGTCCCCTCTTCTATTCATTACTCAAATCCATCGATTAGCACCATAAACTCGAGTAATATCTACAATCAAATTAGGCCTGCACTCAAATCACACAAGCAACCACACCATTGTTGATTATAGTTGTTACGACCAATTAGAGGATTAAACAACCATATATACTTATATTATAAATAAATGTAGAAAGTAAATAATTAAAATATGCAGCTAAAAATAAACATTGAACATAAAAATAATAAATATTTTCAAAGTGACTCATAACTCTGTTGAACACTCCCATGTCTAAGAGGCCATGTGATTCAAGTTTATTCAAAATAATGGCTTCTTTTTGCCTTCTTACACTTGCCTATATAGGATTTTCAACTTCTCACTTGATTCTTCAGTTCCTCACTTATCTCTTTGAATTTTTAATGTCTTTTCATCTTTCTTTTGTCTTGATAATATTTTCTCCTTTTATATAATTATCAATTTATAATAAATGTAACTTCCCTATACCCATACTAACACACTCCCCTTTACAATAATTTTCTCCTTTTACAAAATTATCAATTTATAATAAATTCAACTTCCTTGTGCCCATGCTAGCACACTTCCCCAATGGTTGAGAATCTCCTACAAATGTTGAAAGTCCAAGGCCACATTATCAACCTGTGCTTGGTTATGAAAATAGGCATAGGTGAGCATATAAACCTTATCATTAATGGAAAACTACTAATAAGTAGCCTCATTATTAAATACAAAAACATTTATAGATGTATAAAGTTGAAAGAGAATTGAGACTCTGAAAAAATTATAAATATGTGCAATGCATGGTAGCCACTAAGAAGTATCTATAAATAAAACCATCCTCCAGTTGATGGGATTTGGGTGGAAAGGTGTAAATAAGCCATGAATTCATTTTCATGCCTTATAGGCTTGAGGGCAAGTCCAAAATAAGTGTTTGAAGGTCTCATGTCTATAACATGTAGGGAACTTAGGATGATAAAACACAATATGAGCACATCTTTCTCCTAATGGTAGACCTTTATAGACTTGAAACCATAAAAAATGAGAGATCTTGGGATCAATTTTAGATACTTGGATTTGGTTAATATGGGCAAGCCATGTCTAGGGAGAAAATTTGAGACTCCATTGACTGTTTAACTTCCTAAGAGAATAGGAGAAGGGACTCATAATCTGATACATAAAACCTAGTGAGCAATGTTTAAATGGTTTATCACATTTCCAATGTCAATATTTCCACCTGTATACATCCAAAATTGGTCAAGCAAACATAATTACTATGTTTTTTTTAACTTTTATATTTAGAAGTGCCTAATGTTGAACTAAGCTCCTATTCGTGTGTGTTATCTTAGTCTTATGTCTTTTCTGTCACTCTTTCACATTGATTTCATTATATTTTTAGAGTTTATCTCCCATGTCAGTCCCAAGGTTTTTTTAGTGGTGAATCTTTGTTAATCTATGAATATTCCATTTTTTGAATTCGACATTTGGCAATTTTTATGGAGTGGCCGATAGGGCAGGATCATCTAAATTTTTAGGATCAAAGTTAATTTTGAGGATAGGTTCACCTACATTTGAATATAAATTTCCTCATATAAATGTAAATCAACGATACTTTAAAATCTAATATGGAGGAATTCACCATATACCATCGGGTGACTTTAAGAATTTTTTTAGTGGTTTATATTTCAGGTTGGAGGAGGGATTCAAGAATCAACAATTTATAGCAAGGTATGCAATGATTTTTTTACAATATAATTTCTTAGTATTTTTTAACTGTAATTCTATTTACTTATCTTTAAGTTCCATCATGGTAATTAAACATGATGACATCCAACGATAGCCTACAGGTGCTTGACGACATCCTATGAGCGTGGACGCTCGATGGTAGCCTATGGGTGCTTGACTACAATTTATCAATTCTTGATGGTAGCATGCAAGTGGATGATGGCAGGCTATGAGTGGATGATGATAGATTGCCTATGGGTGAATGTTGACATATAACAGGTAGACACTAATAGTCTATGAGTGGATGCTGGTAGTCTATAGGTAGACCCTGATAGTTTGTGGGCATATGTCAACAATCTATGGGTGGATGCCAGTTGTATCCAATTGGATGCTACTAATCTATGGGTGGCCACTGATTATCTCTAGTCAGGCATTGATAGGCTAAAGTCAAGCACCCATAGGCCACCATTGGGCACTAGCAGGCTACAGTTGGATGTTGGTAGGCTACCATCAGATGCTAGTAGGTTACAGTCAGGTGCCCATAGGATACCATCAAATGCCCTCATGTTTGATTACTATCATGATTTCTTATTCATCTATCAAACATCTTTGTTTGTTGTTAATCATCTTCATTTTGTTGTTGATCATCTTTCATCTATAGCTCTGTCGGCTTGATTATATGGCTTCTGCTAAAAATGTTAAGGCCTCTGGATAATTTAAAAAATAAAATAACCTAATATCTTATTTTATCTAGACACCAAACACATGTACTAAATTTTCAATTAACTAGTGTTTTTTATTTATTGGCTTGTGTTAAAGTTAAATAATAATTAAAATGTCTTAATTTTTTTTGCATGTAGAACCACTGATAACTCTTTTGAAGAAATATCTCTATAGGAAGACATACCTGGGTATGAATTTGAAATGACAAACATAGGTACTAACTCATAAAATACCATTTTTTTAATTAATTAAATATTATTTTAAAGATTCAATAATAATGACAAGGTCTACAATAATATTGCATGCATAATCAATTGATAAAGGTATCAAAGATATCCCTGAATTGGTAGAGATACTTGGGAATGAAATGCCAAACATAGGTACTAAATTATAAATATTATTTGATTTAATGATTTTTATTTATTTGTACTTTAGTATTGACGTTTATTAAAAAGTAATGTCATACAAATTATTTACATGTAGAATTCAATGATAAAAGTATTGAAGACTTGTATAACACTTTTGAATATATACCTCCCCTAAAAGAAGACACTCAAAAAGAAATACCCAATGTCCCACTGAATTCAAGGAAATAGAGATATGACATCATAAGTATTGGTGCCGATGATGAGTTCCTAACACCAAATGAGATATCTACTCACCCAACACAATCTTCAAATGAGACTTCTATGTAGCTAAAATAATCTCTAATTGAAAAAGGCACAAAAAAAGTATACAAAAGGAAAAAAATACATGGATAATTAAAAGGTCATTTTAGTATGAGTGGGCAGCTAAATACTGTTAGAATAATGAATATTTAAGCTTATTTAGGGTTAATAAGGTAAGTTATTTATTACCCAGGGTTAATTTTATTTACATAGGTTAATTTGTTTTATTATTGAGAATCTCTCAACAATATATTTGTTCGTAGTATATGAAAACAAATAGTTTGTTTTCTCTATTTTGTAGTCACAACAAATAGTTTATTGTCATAAAACAAACTATTTGTATTATAAATACTTTACAATCTATGAGAAAATAACGAGAGATTAATGAGAGAATACAGAGAATTTATAGGATTATCACCTATTTTTTAGGTGTGAGAAGTTTATTTTATTCTCTGATATTATTTGCAGGTTATTTGTTGTCGGTTCTTTCTCCTGGATTGATCATGTGGATCCTGTGTATCTCCTACTCATTCTTTCATGGTATTAGAGCTTGGAGTTCTAGTTGAAGATCCTCTTCCCTAAATTTTTTTCATCTATTAACACATTCAAAAACATTATTTTATTGTTGTGTTACAGATATTTGTTATTCTCTCACATTTTGGTTCTTGTTTACAAGTTTTTTTTGGAAATTTTTGTACTTTATGCTCATTAATGACCGTACAAATTTCCAAAATACTTTTTTTTCCACAAGGGCATATAAAATCAAGTCAAGAATCCATTTCAATTTAATTTTTTTCATTCCATGCTAGTCGTACAGCTCTTTCCTTCAAAAACCAGCTGACTGGTTCTTTTTGGCAGACTACAGTACCTGTACGGTTTCTGATGTGGCAGATCATACGATTGACTTTTTTGAAATCTGAGACCTATTCGTGAAAGCTAACTATTCTAGCTTTCATTCCATATAAATTAGGATGAATTTGGATCAGGCCGTACAGTGTTTTGGAAGGTTACAACATGAATTTAAAAAACTATTTTTAGTCTGCAGCATAGCCGTATGGTTTCATCCATTTTGAATGCCTTATACTACATAAAATAAAAATCTAATAATTTTATGTGTTAGCAGACTTCCCAAGATTTCATTTCCAGCTGAGAAGGATGGATTTAGACTAGGCTGTACAGTCCTTTGGGCAGATCCCGTGGAGCCAATTATTCATTTGCTGAGAGGTGTTTTCCTTGGCCTGTGTTTACAAATTTCTTAGAAATTTCTCTGATCACCACACCTTGCTAGAACAAGAGATTAATTATGATTAAGCCAAAGATTATTCAGCATTTATCTCACATGTGTGAGTCATTTTGGCTTATTTTTTATTAATTTCTTATTTTTTAGTGGTTTAAATGCAAGTCTCTAGCTTTAAAAGTACAAATTTGACTTTGCTAAAGTGGATAGAGGTATTTTGTTAAAAATTTGTAGGGAGGAAGTCTTGGGGTCAAATCCCCCTACATTTTTTTTTGCATAAAGCCATTTTTTTACTTTTGTATAAGCTAAGGCTAATTTTTTTTTTTCGTCGGGAGACGTTAAATTGTAACGGGAGGGGTGTTTTGAGAAAAAATGAATGTCTAGGTTGTTCTTGTCAATGTCATCATCTTCATTGGGAATGGAATCCTAATTTTTTGAACCCCTAAATTCCACTAATTACCATGTTTGGAAGCCAAAAATGCAACAACTCCTTCAATCAAAGGGCTTATGGAGAATTTTTCTGAAACAACACCTGCGGCATTCACCACTGAAAAAGACAAATATGCATATGGTTGTAAGCAGGATGAGGCTCTTGGATTGATTTGCCTCAACGTCTCAAATAATCTTCAATTTCACATTGCAGATGCTACAATGCCAAAAGAGGTATGGGAAAAATTTGAAAACCTATTTGGCAAAGTTAATGAGTTTAAAATTTTGCAAATAGATGTAGAATTGAGTACTCTCTCTCCATCAGATTTTCCTTCAATAGATGAATTCTTGGCAAAATTCAAATTTATAAGGTCACAGTTAAAAGATGGTGATAAGGATAAAAGTGATCAGGAGTGCATTTTCATGATTTTGTCAAATTTGAAAGGACCATATAGTGTTTTTTCCTCTGCTTTTTATACTATGATGGATACATTAGGTGATGAATTCAAATGGCCTTCCTTTGAAGTTTTTTGTGAAAGATTGACTAGGGAGCAAACAAAATTAATGGCCTTAGATGCTCTACCTGGTCCTAGTCATGCTCTAGTTGCTAATTCTTCTAAAGGAAAACCTTCACCTAAGTCTAAAGAAAAGCAAGCACCTTCAAATAACTCTCCAGAGTCCACCACCCAAACACCTCATCATTCTAAATCTACTAAGACCAAAAAGTCCTTTAAGCAAAAGAAGAAAACATTTGGTCTATGTAATTTTTGTGGTGGTCCTAATCATGATGAAAGTAGATGTTTTAAAAAGATGGAATCATTAGAGGCAGCGATCAAGCAACACAAAATTTCCATTCCGTCTCCATCTCCTTCTACTTCTCCTGCAGGAAAAGGGAAAGCACTTTTAGCCAGGGCTATATCTTCATGTCATGATTAGTGGATTTTTGACTCAGGTGCTTCTCACCATCTCACACATTCTAAGGATCTATTGTCTTCTCTTACAAATTATAGCACATCACATATTGTTATGGGTAACTCCTCACAGATTGAAGTTTTGGGATCTGGTATTGTTGATAAACAGGATGGATGTTTTAACAATGTATTGCTTGTACCCCAAATCTCTTCTAATCTTCTCTCTATATATCAAATATCTAATTCTGGTATTGGTAAAACTATGGAGTTTACTTCACATGATGTTGTAATAAGAGAATGTAATGATCCTAGTGAGATAGTTGCTACAAGTACAACATACCATACTGCAAGACTCTATACTTTTGATAAGTTTGAGTCTTTTATGTCTTTTGGTTTTTCATTTATAACACATGGTAATAATCTCAAAAAATTGTGGCATGAGAGATTAAGACATTTGAGTTATGGATATATGCAACAAATGAGTACAAAACATCTTGTAAAAGGCCTTCTTAAGGTCTCATGTATTGATGGGGTGTGTCCTGGTTTTCTAGTTGGTAAACAACACCAAGATCCATTTCCAGTTGGTAAGGCCACACATGCAAATGCACCCTTAGGGTTGGTTCATAGTGATTTGATGACTTTTCCAACTTGTTCTTTTTCAGGGGCTAAATATGCACTCACATTCATTGATGATTTCACTCGTAAAACTTGGGTATATTTTCTCAAGTTAAAAAGTGAAGTTTTTGAGACTTTTAAGGTTTTCAAAACCTTTGTTGAAAAAAAATCATCTCTTCCCCTTAAGAAGATACACACTGAAAATGGGGGGAATATGACAATAATGCTTTTTATGATTTTTGTATTGAGCATGGGATACAACACTAATTCACTGTACCACACACTCCTCAACAAAATGGTGTAGCAGAGAGGAAGAATTGAACATTGAAAGAGATGGCTAATTATATGATTCACTCTAAAAATTTGGGTCCACAATATTGGGCTGAAGCTATAAATTGTGCAAACTACATTCAAAACTGTATGCCTCACAAAGTTATACAAAATATGACACCAGAAGAAGCTTGGTCTGGGATCAAGCTTGATATTTCAAATTTTTGCATCTTTGGGTGTTTGTTCCTGATGACAAATGTAAAGCATTGGAGAAGAAAAGCCAACCACTCATTTTTGTTGGCTATTGTGACAATGTAAAATCCTATTGTCTTTTTGATCCTGTCACGCATGATGTGTTGTTTCGACGGGATGTTCAGGTTGATGAGCTACCCACTCCACAAGAGTGTACATTTAGGTCTTCTTCTCCCCCCTCCTTCTTCTACCAAGGATAGTGAGGATTTGCTTTCTATTGTTGATGATGATGATGTTGCACTTGTTTAGCCACAACAACCATCTTCTTCACCACCTTTGCCCAAGTGGGCAAAGAGCACTCTATAGGCAACTGGTTCTTTCATTGGTGATCCATCTGATTCTCGTCGCACTCGCTCACAGACATTTGGTGTTTCTCTTTTGGGACAAGCTTGTACAGATGATCCAGTGTTGTTTTCAAAGGCCATTGGTATACCTGAGTGGGATGTTGCTATGTATGATGAGTATTCTTCATTGATGAAGAATGATACTTGGGATCTTATCCCTCTTCCTAAGGGAAGAAAACTTTTAAAATGTAAATGGGTCTATAGGACCAAATATGCTGTAGATGGATCAGTAGATAAGTACAAAGCTAGATTAGTAGCTAAGGGTTTTTCACAGGTTGAAGGGGTTGATTACTCTGAGACTTTTTCCCCTGTAGCTAAGATGGATTCTATTCGACTTGTACTCTCTCTTGCTGCTTCACATTCTTGGTCTATTTTTTAGATGGATGTGAAGAGTGCTTTCTTGCATGGTGATCTCCATGAAGAGATCTATATGGAGCAGCCTCCAGGATTTGTGCAGGACTCATCATTGGTTTGTAGACTCTGTCATTCTCTGTATGGCCTCAAACAAGCTCCTAGAGCTTGGTATGAGAAGATGGGTAGTTTTCTTTTGAGTTCTGGTTTTATTCATTGTGAGTCAGATCATAATGTATACATCTTGAAGCAAGGTGAGGAGCTTGTCATATTGGTTTTGTATGTTGATGATCTCATCCTCACTAGCAGTTCAGATTCCTTGATACATGACATCAAGGACAAGTTGTTAGATAGGTTTGATATGACAGATTTAGGACTTCTACATTATTTTCTTGGTCTTCAAGTTTTTCAATCTTCTGAGGGCATCTCTATTAGATAGTAGAAGTATGCGACAGATCTTCTTCATCGATTTGGCATGGCTAATTGTAAGCCTGCCCCCACTCCATATCAGTCAGGTATTGTGTTGTCTGCCACTTGTATGACTCCTCTTGTTGATCCAAATTTGTATAGGCAACTTGTAGGTAGTCTTTTATACCTGACTCATACCCATCTCAACATCACATTTGCTATGAACCTTGTCTCTCAGTTCTCACATGAGCCTCATGAGAGTCATTGGCAAGCAGCCAAGCGTATTTTGTGCTACATTCAGGGCACCACTCACTTTGGTATACATTACACACCACAGAGTTCTACACAGCTTGTTGGATACACTAACTCTGATTGGGCTGGTGATGTTGACACTCGCAAGTCCACTTGAGGATTTGCTTTCACACTTGGTTCTAGTCCAATTGCTTGGGCATGCAAAAAGTAGACTGCTATTGCATTGTCCTCTATTGAGGCTGAGTATCGAGGTGCTGTCAAAGCTAGTCAGGAGACACTTTGGCTTTGATAGTTGCTTGGAGAGTTTGGCTTCACACAGTAGGGTCCTACTACTCTTTGGTGTGACAACCAAAGTGGGATTGCTATTTCACACAATCCTGTTGAGCATCAGTAGACAAAACACATTGAGATTCACATGCACTTCATTCGACATCTTATTCAGGATGGAGTTCTTTTTTTGGTGTTTGTGCCTATAGTTAAGAAGATTGCAGACATCTTCACTAAACCTTTGGCTTCTCCTCGTTATCTTCAGTTTTGAACGATGCTTGGGGTGAAGGAAGTTTTCCTTGGGGGGATTTCCCATGAAGTCCTTCCTTCTTTTATTTTTCATATATTTTGATTGGTTTGTACATGGGTACCTTATCAGGCCTAGTAGCTGGGACCCATATTTGTTTGTCATTCTCCTTATGTTTCGCTTAAGGGAGGGTGTTAGAATAATGAATATTTAAGCTTACCTAGGGTTAATAGGGTAAGTTATTTATTACCTAGGGCTAATTTTATTTACCTAGGTTAATTTGTTTTATTGTTGAGAATCTCTCAACAATATATTTGTTCGTAGTATGTGAAAATAAATAGTTTGTTTTCTCTATTTTGTAATCACAACAAATAGTTTGTTGTCATAAAACAAACTATTTGTATTATAAATACTTTATAATCTATGAGAAAATAATGAGAGATTAATGAGAGAATATAGAGAATTTATAGGATTATCACCTATTTTTTAGGTGTGAGAAATTTATTTTATTCTCTGATATTATTTGTAGGTTCTTTGTTGTGGGTTCTTTCCCCTGGATTGATCCTGTGGATCCTGTGTATCTCCTGCTCATTCTTTCAAATACCTATTTATTGAACCTGTAGAGCCAACAAATAGTACTGACATAGCATTATAATGCAAATGAATAATATGTAGTTGAGAACTTGGAAAGGATCACATAATGCAACTCAAGTTAGACACAATTGAGAAACATTATGGCAAAACATATGAGTCGATAAAAGACAAAGATGGAAATATCAAAAAAATTATGAGATGGAAAAATGAAAAAGAGTACAAGCATAAATGTTACATAATAGAGTATCATAATCAAAAACATCAACAACATCTCATTGAGAAAGGAGGAACAATTAAAGCTCAATTTAGAAAGGTTGCTCAGTCTAATTTGCTTGCCAAAAATACACAATTTTTAACTTTATATCACATTCTAAAAAGAGGAAGACCAATCTCTGATTTTTAAGATTATAAGATTTTAATTTCAGCATATTGGATTACACAACATTACACATTCACATTGGTCTTATACCAGTGCTTGGGAGATGGAAAAATGCCTCACAATGATTGAAAAGGGGGATTTAAAAGAAAAAGTAAAATCAACAAGGTTTATATCACTGTCCATTAATGAGGTAACAATGGTTGACAACACACCATGGGTTTGCATGCATATATATACACTTTAGAATCATTCAAAGCAACTTCACCTTTTATCTATACATACAATGACTAAAAATTATAATGCTTAAAACCTTTGCAAATTGGTTATTTTTAATTTGATGGATATTGTTGGGATGAGTTATCATGATATAGATACTAAGTTGGTGTGTGTTGGTTTGGATGGTACATCAGTAATGCAAGGGAATAAAACAAGTTTTTGTGATCACTTAAAAACCTCAGTTACCCCATATATGATTTCAATCCATTACATGACACATAGAATGAATCTTGATTATAAAATTGTAAACACATTCAAAAATGTTGCAAAAGTGGAGGAACTTATTTGTGATTTGCATGCGTACATGTCAAGCAGACCAATTTTTTTTTAAGAGTTTCATAAATTTGTAATTGGAGTAACTAATGGAAAAAACTATTGAAATATGTAGATACTAGATGGATTTCAATGTATGAGCCTACATGCAAAATATTTGAAGAATATCAATCATTACTTGGTTTTATATTTAAGTATAGGATGGAGGTTGACAAGGCAAAATATTTATTGAACCGCTTGACAAATTTTAAAACTTTGCTAACATTATGTGTTATTCTACCCATGTTGAAGGAAATGCATTGTTTGATGAAACATGCACAAGAGACATCAATTTATATTGTTGACTTCATACGGTTAAGGAAACAGGTTTGTCTTCGCTTGATATATTATACTACTCGAATAAATTTTTTAAGGGACCAATATTTGAGAGTTGGGAAACTTTAAAAAATATAAAGGACCCTCAAAACTATTTGAAATTCAATATTCATAATCATATTTGTATTTTTGTTAATGGAAAGGAGATACCATTATACACTCTCTAAAGATGAACAAATGTAGTTGGATCAAAATTTAAAAAAGTACCTGTAACAAGGGTTCTATATGATAATGTCATATGTGACACACAAATAAAATTTAGAGACATTTCAAAAAGATTATTTGCTAAAATTCGAGATCATTTTCAAAGGGATAAGTTGCTTGAAGCTATGGGGGTAGCGAATCCTACATTTTGAAACAGTGCAAATGGTGAAGAAAGAACAAGTAATTTATTTATCAAATACATGGGTACTCTCATCAAACATTTCAATAAGTTTGTGGAAATAAATGAAGAGTAAGTTAATGGTATTTTACAAAATAATTTACTAAAAAAATAGTCAATCTTTTTTAGAATTACAATGGTTGAACAATATCAGTTGTTAACTGAACCAACAGAAATAGGTTCTATTACCAAGCTATGGAAGAAATTGTATCACCGTAGTGTTCTGCAAGAATAAATAAATATATATTTCTGATTATATGAATTGTGCCAAACAATGATTTTGGTGTCCATGGAAGATAAAAGGGTATTCAGTGCATTGTCTTTTATTAAATCAAGGCTTTAGAATAGATTGGATAAAAAACTTGAGACATGTTTAAGGTTGTATGTTTAAGGTTATAAAGTGGATATGTTTCCATATGATAGATTAATTTTAACTTGGAGTACTTTAATTGAAATAAGTTATGCCACAAATACACCTACAAAATAAGATAGTGAAACTAAAAATTCTAGTGAAACAGGACATACAAATGTCAGCGATGAAGCACACATTATGAAAGGGTTGTTTGAGATACCCGAGTGTTAGTTTGTAACATTGTAATATGTATATGACAACTACTAAACAATATTTATGAAATAATTAATTGATTCAATTTGAGTTAAGTTTCTTATGAAATGCTTAATTGATATGATCCTATCTTCAGTATTCTGTAATAGTATTCTTTAGCATTTTTTACATTATGAGTTGCAAAAAATAATACATATTCAACATTCTATTTTTTTTGATTGTTTGAAATTTTAAATTAAATTTACATTATTTAATAAAATGAAATGGTAATTAATATTTTAATAGATTTGAAACCAAATTTAATGTAAATTAAACCAATTGAACATTGCAACAAATTATTACACATCGTAGCCTAATATGAGTAAGGAATCCATAATTACAAAATATATTTTAAATATTATAAAACATAGGTTTCCAGTAATTACAAAACATAAGCATAAAACAACTCCAAGATTTGAGTTCAAACCTCAGGTTACACAATAATAGTATGGAAGAAATTACAAAATAATACTATGGAAGAAATTACAAAACAACGCTAAAGTTCCCTAATCATTATGGATCACTTTGTCCTTACACTATTTGCTGGATGGTACTGGTAGTGGTTGTGCTATCTATGAGGATCAGGATCCCAAATTTTTGAAGATCTTTCATTATAAAATGGATATTGGCAAGAGTTGCCTGTTCTTATACAACAACATCTTCTGCTGAAAGCAATGACTAGTCTACTTTAGCTTTATTTTTAAACAAAACATCAGGACCCGATCCATTTTCTCAAATTATTTTCCTCAATGTTATTATTTTTCTTACTCAATAAAATAAGTTTATCCTTGAAAGAAATTGTCATAGAAATACTTTTGTGCTCATTTTTCAGATACATGTCAAGGACAACAACTTGGTTTTTTAAATTTGTATATTTTGACTGCAAATGATAAAAAAACATTTAAGTAGTTAAATGTTTTAAAATAAATTTTAATTTAAAAAACCATAAAGAAATTGCATATTTTTCTTTTTACGTATTCATATGATCCAAAAGGCTTTTATTTTTTGCCCATTTTTTATAGTATGCTTGGACTTCTGAATTCAAGTTCTTAAGCCTATTTAACATGATATCAATAACATCATCATTAAAGATATTATTCACCACAACACTACTTGAAATTGCTTGGCAGAATAAAACATCAATTTTTGTTGGCTGATGCTCCACTATTTGTATAATTGATTGCATTGACTGTGGTTGCATAAATGGGCATTTATTTCCTAAATTAATACTTTTTCTTGATGCTCCCAAGTTATCAATTCATCAAGGTTTGGAAGAATAAAATCATTAACATAAGCTTTAATATTTTTTGCCAATAAATTAGAAATAAGAAAAAAAGTCCATTGGTCATCTATTTGGAGAATCTCTTGCACAAGACTACCTTTGGTGCTGCTAGGTTAAGAATTGGGCGTATAAGGTTGCTATAAAGGCTCTATGGGATGAGATCCTTGCACCATATCCTGTAGGTTGAAAAAAACCATGGGTGTGCCACTGTCAATGCCCAAATACTCTTCATCTAGATCAATATTATGAAGAAATGTGTTCCCCATTGTACAGGGTAGACTATCAGGCAAAATTTTTGGAAACTCTAACGTTGTGACCTGAATTGTGCCACCACTTTGAGATTGGATAAACAAATGTTTCCCAATACCAGTATTTATAGGGCCATGACGGGGTGGTGGTAGTGGCAAGAATTTTTTCTATTGAGAAGAACAACCTGCAAATGGGAATTAAAATCACTAATATGACCAATTAAAAAAATCTAATATAATATCAACATTTAAAATAAAATTAGATTTATTTAGTTCACCTTGCTATTATTGTTGTGGATATTGCTGGGAACTCTCAAAACTCAGCCAGACCCCCTTGGTGTTTGTAATATAGATTGCATAAGTGTCACTATATATAATAGAGTTAAAATAGTACAATGATAAAAGAGTTTAATTAAAGAAAAACTAGTTTATGAAGTTATACGAGTAACATGAGTAGAGATCTATGTCAGAGGTGTAATAGAACTCCGCATTCATTTTTTTATTATCAATTGTTACTCAAGCATCTACAGAGTCAATTCTGCATCCTCCTCCATGTCTGTTTTTGATGTGGCCTCAAAAGGTTGATGTCCTTTGGTTACTGCATTTCTTCTGGAAATTATTTCATATAATTTTTTCTGCAATACAAATATATATTTTATTTAAAATTAACTAGATCAATATTTATATAATTATTTGAAATAAATATAGTAAAAATCTCAAATAGTCTTAAATAACAACTCCAACTAACCCCCTGTGGTTTAAGGGAGAGTACGTTAACAAACATTGCAGGATTGAGAGTAGAAGGAACAAATGATGCTTACAAATCTAAAATTGCTTCATAGTACAATGCAATGATATAATTACAAAAAGAAAACTGAGTATGTTCATTGTGTAGAGTAAAGTTCAAATTGTCTTTAATTCTATTGGAAATAAAAGTGCACCAGTCTAACAGTTGAGTGCCCAGAGTATGAAGAATATAAACCAGAGCCCAAAATAGAATATTGGATGGTCTACCCTACAAAATAATTCTTACTTGGAAAATTTCAAGCATTCCCATCAAAAAAGGATTTTTAACACATTCAATTCTTATCTTCATTTTACTGCGGCATTGAGGATCTGTAAAAAAATTAACAAGTTAGAACTAACAAAAGTAAAACTAGTAAAAAATAAGAAATTATAAATTTCACAATACATACCATCCACCTACAATTGGTAATGGGACTCCAAATATTTTTTGTCCTCATCGATCAGAAAGGCCTTTGTGGTGATAATTTCCCCATCCTTGAAAGGTAAAACTATCAGTCTCTGAATATCCTCTAGACGGATTCCAAACAAATTTTTTTGAGAGGCCAAGGTGATGTGAAACATGGAGGAAGTAATATTAAAGCTTTGCAAAAGAAAATTTAGTAAAGGAATATATTTCTCATATTGGGGCATGTATATAAATGCCATTAAATTTAAAAGGCTCTACCTAATTCACTATATGTGTCTTGTTTCTACAGAAGCCTTTAGATAATGGTGCACATCAAATTTTGGAAAGTGAGTTTGGGGTTTTTGATTACCTCTATGCCTATGCTTGCATTGAAAACAAAAGAGGTATAAGAAATGGAAGTCATGGATGAAAATAGGGTTTTGGAAGTTGAGGAAAATAGTACAAAAAATTTAACCATAAAAAGAGAGCAATAAATGGCAAAAAGTGCAAAATAAGGTGCATTCATCACTTTTATAAGTATTTAGCTTGCTATGGGTGAATGTCTGCATGAAATGAGCATCCATCATAGACACCTATGACATGGCTGAGTATCCCACATCATCATCACATATACACGTGGATTCTCACCAACACATGCAAATACCTAATGACATGATGTAAATGATCATTAACATCTTGTAGATGAATGTCTGTGCAACCTAGATGAATGCCAACATAGTATGGGTAGATGCCAACACCATAGATATGGGTGTTTGTGTGATGTTATCATGTGACCACATTATAACGATGTTCATCCACACCATACATGTGTACATCCACAACACATCAGCATTTTCTTGCACCCTATCAGTGAATGATTATGGGTATAATGCAGATGAGCACTGACACTATGTAGGTGAACAATAATATGATGCATATGAACATCGATATTGCATAGACACCCATATACATAGTATTGGCATCCACCCACACTATGATAGTGTGCATCTAGGTTACCCATGCATTCATCTGTAAGATCCTGATGATCACCTGCACCATGCCATCAGGTGCTTACATGATGCTAGTGTGCACCTAGGTTACACTATGTAAATGCCCACTTACATCATGCTAATGCTCATATACATTGTTTGTGCATTATCTAGGAATCAATGGTGAATGTTTGTAGTATGCCATCATGCATATGTATTCTATCAGCATTCATCGACATCATGTCGATGTTCGTCTATGTGGTGCTATCATTTATCCCCCATCATGTCAGCATTCATCTGCATAATGCTAACATTCACCTATGTTATGCCGATGTTTGACTGCATCTTGCCATCATTTACTGAAACTATGTCATCATTCATTTGCATTTCTTGGGCATTTGGCTATGTTTATCATCCTTTATCTACAACCTTCAGACAAACCTGGTAGGCCTTGTGTAATTCATTGCATGGCATCACATGATTCACCTATGCAATGATATGCCTTCCAAACTAATTCACCACCATTATGAATCTAACTCACCTCAAGACCTCTATGGATTTTTTATATGGCCCACTAAAGTGAACCCTGGTCAGTCCTTGTCATAGTCATAGGGATCCTTGATCTTCTTGAAACTTCATTACGTAGTTTCCTTGATTTGGATAGGATTACCCTAGTAGAACATCAATGCACCTCAATATTATCCATAAGCCCTACTATTATTCCTTTCATGTTTTGGGACTCATTTTAATGCTCATTTATTTTGAATCTCTTCATACGACCATTTTACATTTGTTTGAGTTGGTGGGTGCACAAATTGGGCTTTAAAATTAAAAATTGGGACTCTTCTATTTAAAAGGTTCTATAAGGCATTTTACACCTAGCAATTATCATTTGGCACTAGCATAATAAATAAAATCAATACACATCAAGATCAACCTATGCATTTTTTATCTTAAGTTTATATGTACACTACATATAGATTGCATGATTTGACCAAGAGGAGGGCCTAAGTGAAGAACATTTTAGATATACATCATACTTGATTTAGTTATGCACATTCCCTAAAGGAAGAACTACATTGACCCAAGATCCTTATGGATATGTAGGCAACACTCAATTCATCAGGGTTATATATGAGGACAACTTGACCATTCCCGTTTTGCCATCTCCCGTTCTCCGCCTCCCTCGCCCCCCCCGCCGCCACCGCCCCCACATTTTGCATTTGATCTAGATGTTTATTTTATGCCTATGAGTTTATTTTATGTCTATGACTCTATTAGGGTTTTTATAGAGGAGAAGATAAAACACATATTATATATAATGATCATAGGTTAAATATAGACTAAAAAACATCTATAGAAATGTCTACACTAGATCTTAGTTCATAGTTTTATCTCATAAAGAGTTTAGACAAGACCGCCTTAATATGATAGGATCACACCCCACTATCATCCACATTCCTTTTTATTATCCTAGGTCAAAATAAAAGGCACATAATCAAATATGATAGTGCCACCATCACACACAAGGTAAAAAATAGTCAAGAACAACTTTGTGAGCCTCAAATAGATAAGTTTGTCTTTCCCTTTTCATGATTTAATTCAAAACCCTAGTTGATTAATATCAATTATTTTTAAGTAAAATAAGTGGTTGGATGTTAGTTTAATAATCCATTTTACTCTACTCAGTTATTTTGTTTGGTTAGGTTAAAACTGTTTAACCCTAAATTTGATGGTACAAGGGTAAATAGGGTTAAGAATATATAAATGAATAAACATAATGGTAATATATATATATATATATATATATATATATATATATATATATATATATATATATATATATACACATACATATACATATATACATATACATATACATATACATATACATATACATATACATATACATATACATA